>SJYW01045342.1:1378166-1422882 GCA_006410735.1 Raphicerus campestris
AAAGAAAATGGACTTTTCCACCTGCTCCCCACCCCACTCCACCTGCACTGTGACTCATTCAAGCCATGACTCGAACTTAACTTTCCTTTCTCCTTGCTTTTCCTTTCAGGAAGAAGAGAGATGCTCCCACTCCTTAGAGAACGTCATAGGGACTTCCATTCGCTCTCTAATTCTCATCTTTATAGCTCCTTGAGCTGTTTGGGAAGGAGAAGGTGAACCGCAGGAGGTGATAAAACCCTAGAAGACCTTGAAAGTTACGCCTCCCTAAATCACCTCACAGGTCTGGCGGTGAGGACCCGGCATCTCCAAGAATTACCTCAAAGAGTTCAGAAACAGCTGATGCGTATAGAACTGAGTAAGTGAAGAATCCGGGCCTAGCTACAGTACACAGTTTCAGAGGACAGGAAAGGCCCCAGACTACACATAAAGCGAGTTCCCCCTTCTCAATCACCTCCAAGTCCTTTGAAGGACAAAGACTAGCCTCCCAACCCTGTCCCAGATAAGGTCACACCCTCTCCCGCCCAACCCCATGGCCAAGCATTTTCTGAAGCAGCTTTGGATGCTCACCTGTTCTGTTCAATTTTCCTCTTTATTCTCTTCCCCACTGGCATGCAAACAGAATCAGAGCACTGCTACTCTTAAAAAATAACAAAATGTTTTATACACATTTCTGTATATACAACTGAACAACATTTTACATGTCCCTTTTGCACAGCAAAAGATATAAACACTGGACTCTGAGAACACAGTTATGTACAAGAAAACCAAAAAGATGTCAAAAATACTTCACAACAGTGCAAAAATATTTTACACAGTATCACGGAGTGAGATCTTTTGAGCAGGAGCAAAGTGTGTGTGTTTCTTAAGGAAAACTTTTTCTAGGTATTAGATGTCAATAACTGTAAACAAAATGCGACTTTCTTTCTCCCCCTCTCCCTTCCCCACTAGTTGTTTGAGGAATTTGGCAGAATTTCAAGGGTCTGAGTTGAGGTAAACAACCCAAGCTCTCGCACCAAAAAGACTGGGTCCAAGGAGGTGGCATTAAAGCCTCAAACACTGTGAAAGCAATTAAAAAAAAAAAAAACAAAAAACTGCCATGTCAATGACAACGCTAGGCCCTCCCAGATGGCCGGTGGGGGAGGAAGTTAGCCCCTCCTCCTCAGGCCCCGGCTGCCCCACAAACAGGAAACTTGCTAACACCAGCGGCCTTTCCCTTCCCCAGACCCCAGATGGCGACCTCTTTCCCCTTCCTTGTAGGGTTCTCCTCCCCCGTATCTCCACTTGCAATCTGAGCCCCGCTTCAAACACAGCCATTTCTATGGGTGTAGAGGGGGAGGGTCTGGGCCTCAAGTGTCCCATTTCCCCTTTCCTGGGGCAGGTCGGGAGGTACGGAAGTGGTGGAGAGACGCGTGGGGGTCACGATCGGGCGCCAGGGGCGCGCACAGGACGTTGCTGGGAGCTCAGCCCGAGTGGGGCTCGTCTGGGCTGGCGCAGTCCGCGGGGCCGGATGGATCCCCGGCGGTGGCAGTGTTGGCATCCGGGCCCCCTCCTTCAATGGAGCTCTCGCTACCCGTGCTCTCGCCCGACAGCAGGCGCGTCACCCGCAAGTCCGCCTGCAGGCTGCGCACGTCGTTGCCAAAGCTGAGCTCGCCCAGGTCGTTAATAAGCTGCGAAAGCTCGGCCCTCATGTCGGAGGTGCTGCCCAGCAGCAGAGGCGACGACCCAGCCTCAGGGCCCGGCGAGGCCCCGCCGCCCCCCAGCGCCTCCTCGTGGCCACTCTCCAACGTGTCCAACAAGTCCCCGCATTCGAAGTGCATGGCCACCACCAGCGCCCGCTTCGCTTCGGCCTCTGGCTCTGCCGGCTCTCCCTCCCCGGCTCGGTCCTCCTCCTCCTCCTCCAGGCAACCCTCCGCGTGCTCCTCTTCCTCTTCCTCCTGCAGCTCCTGCTCTTGCTGTTCGCCGAGCAGGTCCTCGGTGATGGAGCCGAGCTTGGGCGCACTTCGGCTGCGCTCCACCGGCGGTTTGTAGCAGCAGGGTCCGTGCAGGAGCAGCTTGCGCAGCGGCACTAGCGGGATGGTGTGAGCGCCAACCAGCTCCTGCTGCTGGTGACGCGCGTCGTCCCGCCGCTTGAGCCGTTTAAATTCCGCTAGAGCGTTGGCCGATGTCTGGTAGAGCAGCAGGGCCATGGCCTGCGCCTTCTCGGGCTTCGACACGAGTACCGCGTGACAGCGCAGCATGACCGCCTTGTGCTTGAGCTCGTGCCGGTACACCCAGGCGAAGACCTTGGGCAGTCGCGCGTCCGCCACACAGTAGGTAACGCGGTGCAGCAGGTACAGGTGGCCAGGGCGCCGCAGCGCGCGCTCCTCGGCGTGCACCATGCGGATACCCTGCGCACTCACAGTCAGTTTCATCTTGGTGCCCTGACGGCCCGCCTCGCTCTTGCTCCAGATCTTGCCCACCGCTAAGTCGGTGCAGCCGTCGCCGCGCGCCTGGATGGTGGTGGCATTGCCCAGGTAGAGCACAGTATAAGTGGGGTCCTCGCTGGTGATGTGCAGTTTCTTGCGCTTGGAGCGGAACATGCTGCCCACCCGGCTGAGCGCGCCTTCGGGGCACGCCCTCGCTAGCGAGCTGAGCGCCGAGTAGTGCAGGCTCACCGCGTAGCCCTTGGGCTTGGACGCCTGCCGTGGCGGCGCCTCGGGCAGCAGCTCAAACTTGTGCTTCTTCCACGGCAGCATCTCCGGAGGGTGCCCCCGCGCAGCTGGGCGGCGGCGGCGGAGCGCCGGTTGAGAGCCCGGCTGAGCCACCCGCCCCGGCCAGGCTCGGCCCGGGCAAGACCGAAAAATAAAACTCTGCTGGGAGTGGCTCAATCAGGAGTGGGGGCGGGGGAATGGAGGTGTATAAGGCTCGAGAACCCAGCAAAAGAGGTAGGGGTCGGTTTTGTTTTGTTTTAGATTTAACTGCAAGGGGGAGGAGGGAAGGAGCACACAGATTTACTCCAGCCTGAGCAGGATCAGGGCAAAGAGTCTTAAGCAGGCAAGATGAGAGAAAGACAGCACAAGAGTGGGGGCGGAAAACGTCTTTAGAGAAAGATGTTCGCGTGCAAATAAATGAAACCCCCTCCCAGCAAAAGCAGCCGGGGTAGTGCGAGAATACGCAGGAACTCCTCGGCGAAGGTGAATAAGGGGCCCCCTCTCTCACACACANAACAGAATCAGAGCACTGCTACTCTTAAAAAATAACAAAATGTTTTATACACATTTCTGTATATACAACTGAACAACATTTTACATGTCCCTTTTGCACAGCAAAAGATATAAACACTGGACTCTGAGAACACAGTTATGTACAAGAAAACCAAAAAGATGTCAAAAATACTTCACAACAGTGCAAAAATATTTTACACAGTATCACGGAGTGAGATCTTTTGAGCAGGAGCAAAGTGTGTGTGTTTCTTAAGGAAAACTTTTTCTAGGTATTAGATGTCAATAACTGTAAACAAAATGCGACTTTCTTTCTCCCCCTCTCCCTTCCCCACTAGTTGTTTGAGGAATTTGGCAGAATTTCAAGGGTCTGAGTTGAGGTAAACAACCCAAGCTCTCGCACCAAAAAGACTGGGTCCAAGGAGGTGGCATTAAAGCCTCAAACACTGTGAAAGCAATTAAAAAAAAAAAAAACAAAAAACTGCCATGTCAATGACAACGCTAGGCCCTCCCAGATGGCCGGTGGGGGAGGAAGTTAGCCCCTCCTCCTCAGGCCCCGGCTGCCCCACAAACAGGAAACTTGCTAACACCAGCGGCCTTTCCCTTCCCCAGACCCCAGATGGCGACCTCTTTCCCCTTCCTTGTAGGGTTCTCCTCCCCCGTATCTCCACTTGCAATCTGAGCCCCGCTTCAAACACAGCCATTTCTATGGGTGTAGAGGGGGAGGGTCTGGGCCTCAAGTGTCCCATTTCCCCTTTCCTGGGGCAGGTCGGGAGGTACGGAAGTGGTGGAGAGACGCGTGGGGGTCACGATCGGGCGCCAGGGGCGCGCACAGGACGTTGCTGGGAGCTCAGCCCGAGTGGGGCTCGTCTGGGCTGGCGCAGTCCGCGGGGCCGGATGGATCCCCGGCGGTGGCAGTGTTGGCATCCGGGCCCCCTCCTTCAATGGAGCTCTCGCTACCCGTGCTCTCGCCCGACAGCAGGCGCGTCACCCGCAAGTCCGCCTGCAGGCTGCGCACGTCGTTGCCAAAGCTGAGCTCGCCCAGGTCGTTAATAAGCTGCGAAAGCTCGGCCCTCATGTCGGAGGTGCTGCCCAGCAGCAGAGGCGACGACCCAGCCTCAGGGCCCGGCGAGGCCCCGCCGCCCCCCAGCGCCTCCTCGTGGCCACTCTCCAACGTGTCCAACAAGTCCCCGCATTCGAAGTGCATGGCCACCACCAGCGCCCGCTTCGCTTCGGCCTCTGGCTCTGCCGGCTCTCCCTCCCCGGCTCGGTCCTCCTCCTCCTCCTCCAGGCAACCCTCCGCGTGCTCCTCTTCCTCTTCCTCCTGCAGCTCCTGCTCTTGCTGTTCGCCGAGCAGGTCCTCGGTGATGGAGCCGAGCTTGGGCGCACTTCGGCTGCGCTCCACCGGCGGTTTGTAGCAGCAGGGTCCGTGCAGGAGCAGCTTGCGCAGCGGCACTAGCGGGATGGTGTGAGCGCCAACCAGCTCCTGCTGCTGGTGACGCGCGTCGTCCCGCCGCTTGAGCCGTTTAAATTCCGCTAGAGCGTTGGCCGATGTCTGGTAGAGCAGCAGGGCCATGGCCTGCGCCTTCTCGGGCTTCGACACGAGTACCGCGTGACAGCGCAGCATGACCGCCTTGTGCTTGAGCTCGTGCCGGTACACCCAGGCGAAGACCTTGGGCAGTCGCGCGTCCGCCACACAGTAGGTAACGCGGTGCAGCAGGTACAGGTGGCCAGGGCGCCGCAGCGCGCGCTCCTCGGCGTGCACCATGCGGATACCCTGCGCACTCACAGTCAGTTTCATCTTGGTGCCCTGACGGCCCGCCTCGCTCTTGCTCCAGATCTTGCCCACCGCTAAGTCGGTGCAGCCGTCGCCGCGCGCCTGGATGGTGGTGGCATTGCCCAGGTAGAGCACAGTATAAGTGGGGTCCTCGCTGGTGATGTGCAGTTTCTTGCGCTTGGAGCGGAACATGCTGCCCACCCGGCTGAGCGCGCCTTCGGGGCACGCCCTCGCTAGCGAGCTGAGCGCCGAGTAGTGCAGGCTCACCGCGTAGCCCTTGGGCTTGGACGCCTGCCGTGGCGGCGCCTCGGGCAGCAGCTCAAACTTGTGCTTCTTCCACGGCAGCATCTCCGGAGGGTGCCCCCGCGCAGCTGGGCGGCGGCGGCGGAGCGCCGGTTGAGAGCCCGGCTGAGCCACCCGCCCCGGCCAGGCTCGGCCCGGGCAAGACCGAAAAATAAAACTCTGCTGGGAGTGGCTCAATCAGGAGTGGGGGCGGGGGAATGGAGGTGTATAAGGCTCGAGAACCCAGCAAAAGAGGTAGGGGTCGGTTTTGTTTTGTTTTAGATTTAACTGCAAGGGGGAGGAGGGAAGGAGCACACAGATTTACTCCAGCCTGAGCAGGATCAGGGCAAAGAGTCTTAAGCAGGCAAGATGAGAGAAAGACAGCACAAGAGTGGGGGCGGAAAACGTCTTTAGAGAAAGATGTTCGCGTGCAAATAAATGAAACCCCCTCCCAGCAAAAGCAGCCGGGGTAGTGCGAGAATACGCAGGAACTCCTCGGCGAAGGTGAATAAGGGGCCCCCTCTCTCACACACACAGTCGCTAGGGCCAGGAACCGCGGAAACTCAACCGCGAGTGTACCCAGGGGTCGCTACTCCCCACCTCCAAGGGCTGCTGGAGGGAGAGAGCCCCTCGGTTGAGCGGGTCCCAGAAGCAGTTGCTTGCCCAAAGTGCGCTCCGATGGTGGGTCCGGATGGCCGCGGCGGGCCCCGCGCAGCAATACCCCCGTGGCTCACTGCATCTTCCCACAGGCAGGACGCCGAGGACTCGGGCTCCGCGGCTCACTGTTAGGGCTGGCTCGGCGGGGGCAGCGCGGGGCTCCGAGGGCCAGGCGTGCGCATGGTCGCCTCCCGGGACGGTCGCTACCTCATTTCTTTTCTCCGGAGGGTGTCTGACTCGGCTCCCGGGATCCCCAGGCTCGGCTGCCAGCCTTTGCAGCGCGCCCTCTCCGGTGCTACGAGCAGTAGCTGCCTCGCCAGCCTCACATCCTTGCAGTCCGAGAGGAAGATCTCGGGTAAATATAGGCCGGCACGAACCATTCGCCGCGCGGGGACAGGGGAGGAGCAGAGACAAGGATCTGTTTCAGGCTTGGACACCTCGCGGTTTGCCGATCTCTTAAAGGCATCTGGTTGCAGCCATTGGTTGGGGGAAAGGGGAGACCGCTCCAGTCTGGCAATTTCATCCCAAATTTACCAATATCCCCTATATCTACAAAAATCTCCAAGACCTGGGGTTACCCCTCAGGAAAAGCAACTTGAATTCTGACACTCCACCCCCAGGCTGAATTGCAACTCACTGAATAAATGTATGTCTCCATCGAAACTTCTGGGGGAGGCGGTGGAAGGTGGGATTTAGACTATAATATGCAAAAAGGTTGGAGAAATAGTAATTCTTTATGTGTGTGAGAGCTTTCTGAGAATGACTGGGTGCTATTTTTCCCCCCAGAATTTATTCTGTCAAAGAAAATAAAGAAGGGCAAAGAAAACATCTTTCACTCTCTTGGAGCCCTTTCTCCACAGGTAAAGAGCAGATAGTGAAAAAAGAGCTGAGTGGTAATAAGATGTTTGGAGTGAACACTAAAGTATGTATTTGATAAATAAGCTCCTAACCCCCAGCAGCGGCCCCGCCTTCTGTCAGAGCCTAAGCGGGAGAGCACTTTTCTGAGATATATACAGTTTCTAAATAATCCTAGTGTGGGGTTAAGAACTCAGTTTACTCTGGCTTGCCATTTAGTTTTATTACATCACTATCACAGTATGGATGAAAATTCCTAGTAAAAATTCAAATGACTTTTATTTGTTTCAAATAATGCCCATCCACCCTCCATGAGAATGATTAGCATTAATCATTCTCTTCTCTTGTGCCAGATTGACAGTGGCAATTTAATCATCTGGCTGGCTGGACCCTTGGTTAGTAACTCATTTCTGGGCCCTTGAAACAACCAGCTTTCCTATATGGTTTACTTAAAGCAAAACCACTTGTAGCTGGAATGTGTAATAAATGTCTTGATAACCCTTCATGGAACACCCAAGCTCATCCCACAGGAGAACAATAGACCCTCCCATTCTCCAGGCCCTGGCTTCTGGGGATCTGGATGTTTCTGGCTTCCATGCCAGGTCCTGATCTCAGTACAACCATAACCCCTCCTGGGGATTCTCTGGCCCTCTATTTTTGCTAACTTTTAACCTTTCTTTGAAAGTAAGTGAAATTTACTCAGTTTGTGTCTGACTCTTTTGCGACCCCATGTACTGTATGTCCATGGAATTCTCCAGGCCAGAATACTGGAGTCGGTAACCTTTTCCTTCTCCAGGGATCTTCCCAACCCAGGGATCGAACCCAGGTCTCCCACATTGCAGGCAGATTCTTTACCAGCTGAGCCACAACTCAATTTTCTAGAGTCATTGGTACTGAATTTCAGTTTAACTAACTTTCCTGAGTACCTTTTAGTAACAGGCCCTGAACTGGGAGCTGACAGACCTAATTCCTATCTCCAAGAAACTCCCAGTCCAATGAAGGATATAAACTTCACCCAACTCTGGGCTTCTGCTGGAATGTAAATTCTATGAGAGTACCCTGTCTGCCCCAGTGCCTGGCACCACTTAATTGTTGAATGAATGAATGAAACATGCATGTAAACAAGAAGACAGAGTGGATCAAATGCCCTGCGAAGATCCCAGAGTACTCTGAGAAGCTGGAGAAGAAACGATTCTTTGTGACTAGGAAAATCAAAGAAGGTTCCACAGAGGTGGTTATGTTTAAAATGAATGAGACGTCACCAAGCCGGAAAGAGTTAAAGGGCTTTCCAGACATAGCAAACAGAACATAATAATGCATGCACATGTCCAGTTTAGGCTGGCGTTTAATAACAATGAAACAGGAGAACTTTCCTGGTGGTTCAGTGGTTAAGAATCCACCTGCCAATGCAGGGGACATGGGTTCAATTCCTTGTCTAGGAAGATTCTACACGCCATGGGACAACTAAGGCCATGTGCCACAACTAATGAGGCCCACGTGCCCTTCAGCCTGTGCTCTGCAACAAAAGAAGCCCCAGCAATGAGAACATCACACTGCAACCACAGAATAGCCCCTGCTCTCCGCAACTAGAGAAAGCCTGCATCCAGCAGCAAAGCCCCAGGGCAGCCAAAACAAAATAAATAGTTTTTTTTAAGTGAAAGAGGAAATTTTCCTGATCAAACAAGGAATTCTCCTGCTCATGCTTTCTGGGCTGTCCTAGTCTCTGAGAGAAGGAATGGCCTTTTCATGGCTGGCTGGGCCCAGAATGTCATTAGACCAGAGCTATAATGACTTACCCCTCAATTGCACTGATAGGTTAATGGAGGCAAGGTGTTGGAAGGAGCTGGTTAGGACTGTAATAAGCCACTTAAAGCAAGCTTAATTCCTCTTCTGCTTGCATTTCAGGAATATCTTATAGTGGCGATGAAGTAGAGAGAGTAAGTGGTCCAAACAAACAAACAAAAATCCTATAAAAAACATACCAAATTAACTTGTGCTAAGTGACCTTTAGCTAGTCCATATCTCAAAGTCTAGACTCTACAAAAGCAGACATCATGTTCAAGCAGTTAACATTTCTAAATTACTCAGAGGTCCAAGGATTACGACAAGGCTGTATATTGTCACCCTGCTTATTTAACGTATATGCAGAATACATCATGCGAAATGTTGGATGAAGCACAAGCTGGAATCAAGATTGCCAGGAGAAATATCATCTTCAGATATGCAGATGATACTACACTGATGGCAGAAAGCAGAGAGAAACTCAAGAGCCTCTTGATGAGGGTGAAAGAGGAGAGTGAAAAAGCTGCCTTGAAACTCAACATTCGAAAACTTAAGATCATGGTATCCAGTCCCATCACTTCATGGCAAATAGAAGGGGAAAAAGTGGAAGCAGTGACAGATTTTATTTTCTTGGGCTCCAAAATCACTGTGGACAGTGACTGCAACCATGAAAATTAAAAGACACTTGCTCATTGGAAGGAACGCTATGGCAAACCTAGACAGCACATTAAAAAGCAGAGATGTCACTTTGCCGACAAAGGTCCATATAGTCAAAGCTGTGTTTTTTCCAGTAGTCATGTGCTGATTTGAGAACTGGACCATAAAGAAAGCTGAGTGCTGAAGAATTGATGCTTTAAAATTGTGGTGCTGGAGAAGACTCTTGAGAGTCCCTTGGGTTGCAAGATCAAACCAGTCAATCCTAAAGAAAATCAACCCTGAATATTCTAATGAAGGACTGATGCTGAAGCTGATAGGCTCCAATACTTTGGCCACCTGATGCGAAAAGGCAACTCATTGGAAAAGACCCTGATGCTGGAAAAGATGGAAGGCAAAAGGAGAAGAGGGTGGCAAGAGGATGAGATGATTAGATAGCATCACCAACCGACTGAATGGATGTGAATTTGAGCAAACTCCAGGAGACAGTGAAGGACAGAGGAGCCTGGAATGCTATAGTTCATGGAGTCACAGAGTTGGACACGACTTAGTGACTGAACAAAAATGAGCAACAACCAAGGATCAGAAGGGTTTAGGGAGGAAGTGGAGGCGCTGGTGATGGGAGCTAGGGCTTGTCTCAACCTCCACAAGAGGCACCTCCTTGGGCTTCATGCAGTGGCAGAGAAACCAGTGGTGCACAGCAGCAGGGAGGACTCCACTGGCGGGCCAGGCTTTCCAGCAGACCCAATGTCCCAGGTGCACAGGCTCACAGAGCTACTCCTGGGCTATCTTCTTAGTAAGCTTATTTTCAACCTGGGAGGACAGAGAAGATTTAGGCAAATATGAGCACTCCAATGTGTAAGACACACACCGTGTAGGCCCGAGATGTGGAACAGTTCCAGAATAGACCTCAGCAAAGTCAGCTGGCAAGGGCTGACCGAAACTGCATGGCTAGAAACTGTGTGGACCATAGACTGTTTTTTATGACACTGCCCCATCTACTGGTGCCAGGCAAAAGTGACACTTGGTGAAACGTCCTCACAGAACCAGATAAGCCAGCAGTTGAATCAACACACAGCCAAGTCACAGCTGGAAAGAAACCCAGCCTCTAACATAACATCTAAGAGTAAGCCTTTTAGCTTGCACGAAGCTTTGGGGCTGGCTTTCTCCCACCTTATTTCTTGCATAATGCTCTTCCTGCTTGGTCCCCCTCCCCCTATATCCCACTGAATGAACGTTGGCTTCAGCCATGACAAATGACATACCTGGGATCTTCAAAGTCATTCAACAAATATTTGTTGAGAGTCCACTGTGGATGTGATGTCATTGCTGGGGCTACTGCACCAAAGCAGACAGACAGGTCTTTGCCCTCATGGGATTTATATCCTGTGGCGAGGCAGATAACAAGCAAACAACTGAGAAAATATCAGTTAGTGAAGAGTCTCTGAAGAAAAGAAGGCAATGTTAGGAGTAGGAAGTAGCTGGTTTGGACTGCATAGCCAGGGAAGGCCTCTCTGAACAGAGACCTGGATGGGATGAAGCCAGCCAGACAAAGAAATGGAGAGAGAACATCCCAACCTATGATGGCCAAAATGATAGTCATGGGCCAAATGCTGCTAATGAGCACCTGAAAAGTACTGGGTCCAAATTGAAATGTGATGCAAACATGAAATACACTTAATATTTTAAAGACCAGATGTATAAAACAGTCTTTTGGACTCTGTGGGAGAGGGTGGGATGATTTGGGAGAATGGCATTGAAACATGTATAATATCATATAAGAAATGAATCACCCGTCTAGGTTTGATGCAAGATACAGGATGCTTGGGGCTGGTGCACTGGGATGACCCAGAGAGATAGTATGGGGACGGAAGTGGGGGGTTCAGGATTGGGAACACGTGTATACCCATGGTGGATTCATGTTGATGTATGGCAAAACCAATACAGTGTTGTAAAGTAAAATAGAGTAAAAAATAATAAAAACCTATATAGGAATGTAAAATAGTCAATAATTTTATAGTAATTATGTATTAAATGATAATGTTTTGGCTTGTAGAGTTAGTAGAATATGCTATTAAAATTAATTTTTCCCATCTCCCTTTACTTCTGTAATGTGGCTGCTGGCACATTTAAAACTATGCATTTGGACAGCTTTGTGCTAGGCAGAGGGCACAGCCAGTGTGAAGTCCCCAAGGTGGGAATGACTCCAGTGGGTTCAAGGACTCTCCAACTTCAAAATCTTACTGTGAGATTACAGCCTCTTACCCTTCCAGCCCTCTTCATTCCTGACTCCTATCACATCAGCATTCTTCACAGAGCAGACTCAGCCCCTGGCTGTATCAGAATTCCGTGGAAAAAATTCCTGGATCCCACCCATAAACCAGAATATCTGGAGTTAGAGGTTGGGTATATGTGTGCTTCAACTTCTCGTGATGAAACAGATACTAAAGTGCACGGAGCCCTGCCCACTTCATTTTTTCCGTCTATCAACCTATTCCTAACCTCTTATCCTTGCCCTCCTCCTCATCCAAGACCTTCTGGATGAGCATCAGGTTCACAATTTCTGTGCACTGTATCCACTCCTTCCCTGGATTACTACCACCATCTCTGTGCCCTGCTCCTGGAGTCAGAACACTGAGTAGAAACCTCCAGTTGTTCAGGCAGGGCCTCGACACATTCTGACCATCCTAAATAGGCAGAGTGATCACCACCACCACAAACATGAAGGCTGAGCACAGATAATTGATGCTTTTGAACTGTGGTGTTGGAGAAGACTCTTGAGAGTCCCTTGGACTGCAAAGAAATCAAACCAGTCAGTCCTAAAGGAAATCAGTCTTGAATATTTATTGGAAGGACTGATGCTGAAGCTCCAATACTTTGGCCACCTGATTCAAAGAGTCAACTCATTAGAAAAGACCCTGATGCTGGGAAAGATTAAAGGCAGGAGGAGAAGAGGACAACAGAGGATGAGATGGCTGGATGGCATCACTGACTCCATGGACATGAGTTTGAACAAGTTCTAGGAGATGGCAAAGGATATCAGGGAAGCCTGTTGTGCTGCAGTCCATGGGGTTGCAAAGAGTCAGACATGACTGAGCGACTGAACAACCACCACAACCACCAACAACAACCTCACCCCCACCACAGATGCCTATGTCCTAACCCCCAGAATTTATGAATAAGTTATAGTACATGGCAAAGGGAAAGGAAGATTGTAAATGGAATTAAGGTTATTAACCAACTGAAAATAACCAGGAAAAATAGCTTGAATTATCCAGATTGGCTCATTCTAATCACCATGGTCCGTGAAAGTGGAGATCTACAAGAACATTATGCTAAAGTGAAACGCTAGTGACAGAACACAGGTTGGGGATTGCCAGGGGCTGGAGGGATGGAGGAAGGGGGAGCAAGTGCTTAATGTATACAGGGTGATGGAAATGTTATGAAACTTGACAGAGGTGGTGGTTGCATAACATTGGTGGTTGCATATACTGCTGCTGCTGCTGCTAAGTCGCTTCAGTCGTGTTCAACTCTGTGTGACACCACAGATGGCAACCCACTAGGCTCCACCATCCCCAGGATTCTTCAGGCAAGAATGCTAGAGTGGGTTGCCATTTCCTTCTCCAATGCATGAAAGTGAAAAGTGAAAGTGAAGTCGCTCGGTAAGTGTCCGACTCTTCGTGACCTCATGGACTACAGCCTACCAGGCTCCTCCGTCCATGGGATTTTCCAGGCAAGAGTACTGGAGTGGGTTGCCATTGCCTTCTCCATTTGAATATACTAAATACCACTTAATTATTCCCTTTAACAGGGATAATTTTATGTTACATCAATTTTTTAAAATGAAAGCAGGATGTAAAAGAGTTAGAGTAGTGTCATATTTTACATTCCACCTGTAAGGGATATCACATGGTATTTGTCCTTTTCTGACTTTTGTATGATAATCTATAGGCCCATCGATGTTGCTAGAAATGACTTTATTTCATTCTTTTTAAGGCTGAGTAGTATTCCATTGAATATGTGTACCACATCTTCTTTATCCACTCATCTGTTAATTGTTTCCATGTCTTGGCTACTGTGAATAGTGCTGCGAGGAATATAGAATTGCATGTATCTTTTTTAATTATAGTTTTGTCTGCACATAAGTGGAACTGCAGATCATATGCCAATTCTATTTTTAGTTTTTTGGAGGGAACTCTATACTGTTTTCCATAATGGCTGCACCAATTTACATTCCCACCAACAATGTAGGAGTGTTCTTTTTTCTCCATACCATTTATTATTTGTAAGTTTCTTTGATGATGTCCATTCTAATCAATGTGAGGTGGTATCTCATTGTAGTTTTGATCTGCATTCCTCTAATAATTGACAATGTCAAGCATCTTCTCATGTGCCTCTTGGCCATCCGTATGTCTTCTTTGGAGAAATGTCTACTTAGATCTTCTGCCCCTTTTTTCAATTGGATTTTGTTATTGTTGTCATTGAGTTGTACGAGCTATTTTGGAAATGAAGCCCTTGTAGGTCACATCATTTGCAAATATTTTTTCCCAGGCTATGCTCTTTGCACTGAGTCAGGTCAGGGACTGAGTCTGGAGGACCTTGAATAGCAGGGAGAGGCATCTTGCAAGCTGGGTGAGTCACGGGAGGCCTTTGAGTAGGGATGTGCTGTGATCAGAGTCAGAGCTCAGACACCCACGTCCCAGCTCTGACTCACTGCGTGTCCCAGAGCAAGATGCTGGCTCTTCCTGGGCCCTCTCCTTCCTGCTTGTGAGCTGAGCAAATTCCCCTCTCGTTCTAAGATCATAAGAAGCTATGTTGGCTTTCGAAGGCTGCCATAACAAATTACCATAAACAGAATGGCTGAAAATAATAGAGATTTTTTTTTCTCTCATAGCTCCTGAGGCTAGCAGAAGAAAGCATCCTTCCTTGCCTCTTCCTAGCTTCTGCAATCCCTGGCATTGCTTGGCTTGTAGACACATCACCCCCATCTCTGCCTTCCTCCTCTGATGATGTTCTCCCCCGATTTTTTATCTTTTCTGTGTGTGCCCAAATTTGTGTTTTCTCATAGGGACATCTGTCATTGCAGTAGGGCCCACTCTAATCACATGTAACCCTGTCTTCACTTTAGTACATCTGCAAAAATCTGATTTTCAAATGATATCGGGTTAAGACTGGAATCTCTAATTTTGAAAGACAGTATTCAACTCAAAGCAAAGGCCATAGTAGGAAACTGCAAGGGTAAGAGAAGAAAATAGACAGATTAGATGTCTATAAACTCTGGAGGTCATCCTGTGTCCGAAGGCCCCAAAAATGTTCTCACTTTTTTTTTTTTACTTTGCTTGCCTTGAAGCTCCACGTTTCATGCACTGCTTGCTTGGAATGTTTACCACCTGGAGAAGGGCCTGGCAGAAATGCAAAGACATAAGAAGGCAGTCAAGAGAAGTGAAACTATGAGCCTTGCAGGTGAGCCTTTCTCATCAGCACCACCAGAGGCAAGGATGAATGCCAAGTTTGTTCCCTCAAAAGGCAGAGAGAGGACAGAGAAACTGCTCTGCCTGCATGGTTATCTTTAAAACTGGAGCCTTCAATCTTCACATTTTCATTTGTGCTCGTCAGTTCAGTTCAGTCGCTCAGTCATGTCCTACTCTTTGCAGTCCCATGGATAGCAGCATGCCAGGCCTCCCTATCACCAACTCCCAGAGCTTGCTCAAACTCATGTCCATCGAGTTGGTGATGCCATCCAACAACTTTCCCTCTGTAGTCCCCTTCTCCTCCTGCCTTCAATCTTTCCCAGCACCAGGGTCTTTTCTAATGAGTTAGCTGTTTGCATCAGGTGGGCAAAATATTGGAGCTTCAGCTTCATCATCAGTCCTTCCAATGAATTAGTGCTAGCAGTACTTGTAAATAATAATGACCACATTTGCTAGGTCATTGGCTCATGATGCCCTTGACCCTTACATGACAAAGAGGGCAGGATGTACTCTTCTTCCTGGGTTATATAGTGAAGGTGCCGTGCTGATATTGCCAGCCTAGGCACCTTCTCTGAGGTCATCCTTGTGCCACTATTATTTCAGATATTGGAGTGAAACAAAGGGTAGCATAAGCAGGAGGGGCAAGGAGTCTATTAGCTAAGAACCTTACCTAATCAAGCACCTTAGTGATTATCTATTCCAACACCCACTTTGAAGCATGAGCCTACTTGAGAACATCATGATGCTTGATTATTTAGCCTTTGCTTAAACACCTCCAGTGACAGAGAGTTCACTCCCTTTCAAAGCTGTCATTCCATCTTTGAACCACTTCAATTGTAAGAAGGCTTACACAGGTTGAAATGGCAACTCTGTGGTTTCTCCTTATTTGTTCTAGTTCCACTTGCCTTGTCAGAACAATCCTCTCCTGTCCCTATGACAGTCCTTCAGATAAACAGAAACGGCCCTATGTACTTTCTCCTGACTCTATTCACACTTCCTCCAACTTTTTCTCATTTCCCTGCCATCCAAGTGTACCTGCTATCAATGTATCTATTAAAATGATTTAGGGGAGGGGCCACAGTTAGAGACAAACAGTGAAATCTCAGTGGTCAGAAGGCCCTCCCAGTGGATTAGGGTCTTACTTATAGTTCATCACACACCACTGACTTGAGCTATTTAACCTTGGATGAGTCCCTCTGTTGGACTGATGACCACTAAAATATAAGCTCATGGGAGCAGGGAGTTTGTCCATTGCTGAACCCCAACGACTAGTAATGAATGAATGAACAAATGAAAGAAACCTGGCACTTTCCATCTGAAGATTTTAGAGTTGCTGATTATTCATTCTACTAGGAGCCTTCTTTACTTTGTATTACTTCACTGAACTTTACTGGATCTTAATTTCTACTGCCAAAAGTTCAGAAAACTGACAGTGCCCTTTCCTACTTGCTGTTGTGAGGGAAAAAATAATTTGCAGAGTCATCTGTGAATAAAAAAAACCCAGAAATTCCACATATAACTCCAAGAGTTGGGAAAAATTCATGGGTTCAAATACAGTACACATAGGATCTTGTAGCCTACCCACCAAAACGAGAGGTCTTTTACATGTTTTATTGAACACACAGTGACTTGCACAAGCAGGAAAGCAATGTTCGAAGTGANCATGGGTTCAAATACAGTACACATAGGATCTTGTAGCCTACCCACCAAAACGAGAGGTCTTTTACATGTTTTATTGAACACACAGTGACTTGCACAAGCAGGAAAGCAATGTTCGAAGTGATTCAAATTTATCATTTATAGTCACTGCTGGACTATTGAAATTTGTTTATGTGTAGGAATCCACCCATTTTCTACAGGGATAAATTGAGAATTGGAGGTAATCGAAGGGAGTTTCCTACTGATTCAGTGACTCTGTAGAGACTGCCAGACTTCTATTTTCACAACTCTCAGGCTTATGCAAACTGCTTTAATGTCCTTGTGGAAGAAGTTGGTGTAGAGAGTGGGAAAGAGGGAGGGCAGGGTTGCAAGCTTGCCTTGGGATAATTTTTCTGCCACTGACACATTGTTGGCCAAGGGGTGAAAACCAAAACAGAAACCCACCCACTCATCCCACTCCATCCCCAGAGAGAGGTGGAGCTCAGAAGCACAAGAGTGTGAAGATGGAAAGCAGAAAGCTACTCCAAGGTTTATTCCTGCATGTGGGTTTGGGGAACTTGGAATTGCATTTGTTGAATCACAATAAATCAAGAATGAGGAACACCCTATATTGCTATTTGGAAACTGAATAGGAGGCTCCAAATCTCCAAATCAATGCAACGTTCCCCAAGAGCTATTTAGGGAATCTAGGCCTCAACAGGTCTCAGCTATATAGAAAGATCTGACTAGTCTTCCAGACGCAAACATTTCCACTATTGTGACAAAGTGATGAAGAGAGTTTGGCTGGGTTGTGTTGTTCCCTGAAGTGTGTGGGTGGAATAGCTTTTGTAGTTAGAGGGTAGGGACTGGGCTGATTCATCTTTGCAACTTCCTCACTCAGGAGCAGCAACCAACACCTTCTCCACCCTTGACCATCACCATCATCACTCCCTGTGTCCCCATTTCACTTTGTTCCTCTGAATCTAGATCCCACAATCGTGTCTCATCAGCATCCTCAATTCCCCTTCCTCCTTGCCCTCTCACTGAACTGCCTCATAATCCTTCAGTATGAACCAATTATACATCTGGAATCTCACCAGCATTGTCCAGTTGTTGGGGGAAAAAATTGTTCAGTTGTGAAAATGAACACAAAATACTAGGCAATGATCTTGCAGCATTATCTCATTTANCTATTGAAATTTGTTTATGTGTAGGAATCCACCCATTTTCTACAGGGATAAATTGAGAATTGGAGGTAATCGAAGGGAGTTTCCTACTGATTCAGTGACTCTGTAGAGACTGCCAGACTTCTATTTTCACAACTCTCAGGCTTATGCAAACTGCTTTAATGTCCTTGTGGAAGAAGTTGGTGTAGAGAGTGGGAAAGAGGGAGGGCAGGGTTGCAAGCTTGCCTTGGGATAATTTTTCTGCCACTGACACATTGTTGGCCAAGGGGTGAAAACCAAAACAGAAACCCACCCACTCATCCCACTCCATCCCCAGAGAGAGGTGGAGCTCAGAAGCACAAGAGTGTGAAGCTGGAAAGCAGAAAGCTACTCCAAGGTTTATTCCTGCATGTGGGTTTGGGGAACTTGGAATTGCATTTGTTGAATCACAATAAATCAAGAATGAGGAACACCCTATATTGCTATTTGGAAACTGAATAGGAGGCTCCAAATCTCCAAATCAATGCAACGTTCCCCAAGAGCTATTTAGGGAATCTAGGCCTCAACAGGTCTCAGCTATATAGAAAGATCTGACTAGTCTTCCAGACGCAAACATTTCCACTATTGTGACAAAGTGATGAAGAGAGTTTGGCTGGGTTGTGTTGTTCCCTGAAGTGTGTGGGTGGAATAGCTTTTGTAGTTAGAGGGTAGGGACTGGGCTGATTCATCTTTGCAACTTCCTCACTCAGGAGCAGCAACCAACACCTTCTCCACCCTTGACCATCACCATCATCACTCCCTGTGTCCCCATTTCACTTTGTTCCTCTGAATCTAGATCCCACAATCGTGTCTCATCAGCATCCTCAATTCCCCTTCCTCCTTGCCCTCTCACTGAACTGCCTCATAATCCTTCAGTATGAACCAATTATACATCTGGAATCTCACCAGCATTGTCCAGTTGTTGGGGGAAAAAATTGTTCAGTTGTGAAAATGAACACAAAATACTAGGCAATGATCTTGCAGCATTATCTCATTTACTACCTCTGCAGGACAGGAATTATTGTTATCTTCATTAACCAGATAAGAAAGCTGAGATTTAGTTGTCAGTGGTAGATCTGAGGAGTATCTCAGGGGGGAGTAGATTTTTTTAAAATGCCTTACTTATTTGTCAGCTAAGAGTAGTTGTTGACATTTTACAATGTCAGTGTCTTTTTGATGCCCTATCTTGATTAAATTATCACTTTACTTGATCCAGATTTTTTGAAGCCTAGGAGAATTACAATAGAAACCAAAAGTGTTTGTTTTCCTTAAATTGCTGAAAGTGACAAAATCTGGAAGAGGAAATGAAGGTGAAGTCCCAAGTTTCTAACTGAGCTCTAGGTGGCAGGTTTGTTTACATCCTTTCATTATTATTGTCACTAGAATATAAAGTTCATTGAATCTTGCTTTATGAGTTACTTTTGTTCACTGAGCCCTGGTGGCTCAGAGGGTAAAGCGCCTGCCTGAAATGCAGTAAACCTGGACTCGATCCCTGGGTCAGGAAGATCCCCTGGAGAAGGAAGTGGCAGCCCACCCCAGTACTCTTGCTGGAAAATCCCATGGACGGAGGGGCCTGGTAGGCTACAGTCCATGGGGTCACAAAGAGTCCCACATAACTGAGCAAAACTTCATTTTTTTTCTTTCTTTCTTTATCCCCTCAGCTCTAAGAGAATGCCAGAAACTGTCTCTTCCATCTTAGTTCTGGAGATGATGTTCGGGTTTTGCGGTTTTTTGTTTTAGTAACCCAATTTTATTGTATGTTATTGTGGCCATGCCTCAATGCATGTACGATCTTAGTTCCTGACCAGGGATCCAACCCATGCCCCCTGCAGTGGAAGGGTGGAGTCTTAATCAGTAGACTGCCCTGGAAATTCCTCAAGTTTTTTAAAGATATGCTGTCTCTAAGTTGAGAGATGGGAGAAATCAACACTGATCTGTGAGCACCACCTTCCCAAAGCCATGCCGACTACTACATGGTTTGTCAGCAGTCCTTTGCGTGTTTCCCAAAGTGCGCTCCAATTCAGGTAGAGTCAGCAGTGAGATACAGCCCACAGCAGGGCTTAGCAGGGAATGCAGACACGGGTGGGGATATGGTTCCAGCTCTTCCTGACCCAAACTTGCTATGACTGACTTCTAGCCAATGCTCTTCAGGGTCTTCATCTGCACCAGCAGGAAATGGACTTCTCTTGCTCTTCAGAGTGGCCTGCGGGCCAGACCAACATCATCGTCATCTCCTGGAAGGACCCAGTGCCGCCAGACTCTAGACCTTATCAGTCAGAATCAGCATGTTAGCAAGATTCCTAGAGGGTTCACATGCACATCAAAGTTGGGGAAGAACTGGGTTCTAAAATACACAATAACAACCGTCATTCTCCCCTCTTATCCGTCCCAGGAACGGATAAAATATTGAGGAGACTTGGGTTTGATGCCTGACCGAATATATTTCAGCTATGATTTGGGTACGCTGCTTGCTCTCAGAGCATCACAACAATAAGGTGTTCTCCTGATTAATGAGAACGGAGTTAAAACCCCCAACACCCTCATAACTCTAATCCGACTCCTCTAAAGTGAGGGGCAAAAGTCAGGCCGCAAAGAGTGGAGCGGGGTCACTGCTTTCACTTTATTTTAATTTATAGGAAAATTTAAATACAATTCTAGCTGGGAGTTTNATAAGCAGAAGGTATGATATTGTGACATAAAAAAAAGTACATTTATATTTGGTCTTCATTTCTGGTTCCTTGATACAAGCGTTTCTAAAACCCTGGTGATTTCTTGAGTGGTAGGGACAAGAGGAGTGTCTTATTATTCCTAATAAGCCCCTGTCAACCTTACTAGGTTGGACTTCCCTGATACCTCAGTTGGTAAAGAATCCACCTGCAATGCAGGAGACCCCAGTTAGACTTTTGAATCGGGAAGATCTGCTGGAGAAGGGATAAGGCTACTTACTCCAGTATTCTGGCCTGGAGAATTCCATGGGATTGTAAAGAATTGGACACAACTGAGCGACTTTCACTTTTCAACCTTACTAAAGTTTATGCTAATGAGGTGACCTGAGGTTGCTGAGAGAAGGATGGACAGTGCTTCTGCCTAGGAGCTGATTGCCACAGGAACCTACCCTGTGATTTAAGAGTTGAGACTTTCCGAAGCTCCTCCCCCAACCCCTGGGGATGGGAGATGTCCTGGAGACTGGGTCAGTCACCGGTGCCCAACTATGTAACAGTGGTGCCCATGTAACGAGGCCTCCATGAAAACTCATTCGCAGATTAGGCATTGAAGTGGGGGCAGTCTCTTGATAGTGTCAGAATAGAATTGTAGGACACCCAGTTGGTGTCTGGAAAGTTGGAAAACTGTTGGTGTGAGAAAACCCACACATTTGGTGTCGGAAGTGTTGGTAGTGAAAGCAGTTCAGAGACAGGTGGCTGCATCATCCATCATGTGCTTCCTGCTTATGGCTACTGAGATGAGAATAGGAGTGGGTAGTTGACTTCCCCTAAGATTTGAGATTTGGGAGCAGCTGCAGTGCACTAAGGAATTTGATGTTCAGTCAGAGTGTGGAATGGGTATACTCTGCGGTTTCAGCCAAATAGGGAAAGAAGTGAAGCTATAAGCTGGATAGTGGACTGGGAGAAGAGGAAAGAATCGAGGGGCTAGAGGGATTTACAGAGCTTGGACCAAGCAAAGTGCGAACATTGGAAGGAGAAATTAATGTCAGAAAATGATCAGGTGTGGGGTTAGAGGGGTGTGTATTCTGACTGGTGGTTGAGGATGATATGATGAGAATGGTGGCCGAATTGGCTGTATGTACTCTGGGTGACTGGACCGTTCAGTATTGGTGGTCACATGCGGGTAGTGGATTGCCGTCTTTGCCCAAAGATCAAGAGAACCATTGCTGAAGATGACCTGTTATCCTTGAATAGGACCTCCTCTTGGCATTTTGGTAAGAAGCGTAGCTGGCTCCCAAGTGCTTATCTCACTGGAGTCACCTGCCCCGAGACTAGGTGGCTGTGTGGAGAGGTGCAGTAGAGAGGCCTGGAGCAGAGGCCTCTGGTTTATACTTAAACTGGGTGTTTTTTTATTCCTTTAAATTCTTGTACAGCTTAATTGTGAGTGTTTATAAATGTTTTATGTAAATTCTAGTTTTGTAGTAGCTCACCAGTTCTGACTGGGGTGCATCTCCTTGCTGAACTTTGCTTTTCTCCTCAGTCTCTTTGGCTTGCGATTATTCTCCATGGGTAAAATGAGGAGATTGGTTGTAATGAGTATTCTCAATCGCTTCCCACTCATATTGTTTCTGGTTCCAAGAAATGCATTTAGCATATGGAGTTTTATAAAAATCAGTACTTGAAAAAGTGGTTGACCTTTTGAAACATTTAGTAAAGATCTTTTCCCTTTTTTAGATTAGGGGAACCTGTGTAAATCAGGAAAGCTTAAATTCTGTTTTAGGTGCTCATATTTTTAACATTCTAAGTAACGAATTCACTCTCTAATAGCAGTACTTTTTTTTTTCCCCTATCGACAGAGAAGCTTAATATTAAATTTGTGCCTCCTGAGGCTAGAACTGGACTGCTATCTTTTGAGGAGAACCAGAGAATTAAGAAACTTCATGAAGAAAACAAACAGTTCCTGTGTATACCAAGGAGGTGAGTTGAATAAAAATGTAGGATATAAAAAGGCATAACGAAACCACTAAATGTAAAATTTTTTATTTGGTGTTCACTTTTTTCTGCTTTCTTTTCTCAACTGCCATTATTAAATCCAGTTATCCTATTCTATTTTGGTAACTCATGTGGGTTGTTTTTTTTTTTTTAATGATTGTTTCAGACCAAAGTGGGACCAAAAAACTAGCCCAGAAGAACTCAAACAGGCAGAGAAAGATAACTTTCTAGAATGGAGACGTCAGCTTGTCCGGTGAGTGTTCCCCTCCATGAAGAATTATTTGAAATTTTGAGTTAGGCATGTTGGTCTGCTTGCGTTACTGTTTGCATTTTTAAGGCTTTGTTCTTTTAAAGAGAAATGGTAGATTTTGTCTTATAAGTGCAAATAGGTGTGTGTGCAAGCCACATTGCTTTGTGCATGTGTTTCCTTGCACAGAGGTTGTGAGTTCATTGCTGCATTCCTGGCCTTTTCTCCTTTTCATATCCTTCTCCCACCATTTTGTCACTCTGGAGTTGATCACTGCTCCCTGGAGCCTTCTTCCAACATGATGGATAAACCTCTAGGACTTAAAAGCTTAAGTAGAAAGTTTAAATTTGATTTACATATTAACTCAACAGAAAGGATATAAAAATCATTTGACNACCATTTGTCACTCTGGAGTTGATCACTGCTCCCTGGAGCCTTCTTCCAACGTGATGGATAAACCTCTAGGACTTAAAAGCTTAAGTAGAAAGTTTAAATTTGATTTACATATTAACTCAACAGAAAAGATATAAAAATCATTTGACAATATTTGTGTGCTTATTTTTTAATGCAATGAATTTGAGTGTTCATATTACTTGAAACCTAACTATCAAAATCTAGCAGAAATATAAACTTCTCATTCTAAAACCAGGTTGGAAGAGGAACAAAACCTGATATTGACACCATTTGAAAGAAATTTGGACTTTTGGCGCCAACTCTGGAGGGTGATTGAGAGAAGGTAGATTACCATTTTCTTCTGGTGTAAGGAGGATGTGGTGGTGGTGGTATGTTAAATTTGCATGTTATATGTTTGTGAGCCCAGGGGGGTTAAGGGAACAGGATCAAGCTATACAAAGGGCTACTAAGAGTTATTATAAAAGCTGAAACTGTGATCCCACATTTCTTTTAAAATATAGGGGGGTTTGTTGTTAATAAACACATTGATAAACTTAAAATAATGGTTATTGTTTTCTGTAAGATGCGTTGTGAAGCACCTATAGTTATTTCAGCAAGTGTATACGAATTCATACTAGTAACATGGAAAATATAGGTGTGAAAAAGAATTGGTGTCTACTTGCAGAGAGCAAATGTGTTTTGGGGAGAGGTCAAACACCAGGGACACACAGATAGATGAAATGCAATCCTTGCACTAAGTTGACGAAATACTAGTAAAATACAAGATGGAGTGTGAGTCCTGCTGTGTTACAGATGGAAGGATCATGGGCCAAGTCAGAGCAGAAGAAACAGTTAATAGTTATTGGGGGAATTTAGGACTGATTTGTTTCAACTGGGATTTGAAGAGAAGAGAATGACTTTGGTAAGTTGAGAATGGGAGATTTTCGATCATTGCCATGTCCTGATTGTTAGAAATTGATGAATCAACTTTCTTCAATCTCATTCTTTGTTATTGCTAAAGGGTTTTTATTTTTGTCAAGAGTGTATGAATTATTTATAAGGACCTCTTAAATTAACCTTATATTTGAAATGATGCTTTTAACAATAAGCCTTCAGGGGGCAGGGGTGTGTGTGTTTAATCTATAACACCCAGTAAGAATGTTAGGAAACAGGATGCTTTCACTGGGATTCTTGGGAAAGAATATTAGCACATTTAGCATTATTACCAAGAAAAAGGACTTGGATTAAATTTGTAAAAGTCACTTACATTTCTTTTTAGGGTGATGAAAATGCTCTGGAATTAGTGGTGATAGTTAATACAACTTTGTGGCTGTATTAAAAACCACTAAATTGTATACTTTTAAAAGGATGAATTTTATGATAACATGAATTCTCTATTTTTCTTAAAAATCACTTACATGCCTCCAACCCATCTTGCTCCCTTGGGTAGAGAGGGTCATTGGGCTGGGATGTGAGGAGGTGAGAATATTATGGCAAATCTCTAAGCTTGAAGGAAGGGGAAGGTTGCTGCTAATTGCCAGGCTCCATGCAGACCTCTTAGATAGACCTAGGTTTGAATGGGGCTTAAGAAGACCCATTATGGTTCTTTTGGGGACTGGTGTGGACTGATCTCTCCTTCATACAGTTAGGATGTATATTGCTGAAAGTGCCCTTTCTTATTTCCAAAGAGAATTGGTAACAATGTGAAATATTGAAACTTCTACCTTGAGGGAATGCCCCCATCTACACACTCTTAGTTTATTTTTTAATTCTAGATTTTCTCCTATTTCCTATATTGTCTGTCTTTTTCCACATTTCTTTTTTCCCCTATTTATTCTGGTTTCTGACTTTTGTGTAAGAGGCTCTCCACAGGTATCAAGTAATGTTTGCCATCTGTTCATATTTAAGAAAAAAAAGTGTTACAAAGCTGATTTGCAGGACTTCTGTTTGGGTGATTTTGCCACCAGGTGAACTTCTCTGTCAATTTTATTTTGTTGGAATAGCCTAAGATGTTAGTATCTATGGGTGTTTTCCCTAGGATCAGTCAGTTTCTTAAAGAGAAGCACGACCATCTGCCAGGAGCAGGGTAAAGGTGGTAATATACGACACGGGGGCTGGGCCTTTGCACCATCTGGGGTATATGTAGACTTACGTTACTCCTCCTCTCTTCAGTGTGGCATCTCTTTCCCACCTTCTCCTATGCTTGAGGTCTTAGTTCTGGAGCCTCTCAGGTTCATCTTCTCCACAATAAAGCCTGGCTTCTGCCATTGGGATGGGGGCTGCGGGGCTGTGGGGTGAAGTGTGGCTGCCTGGCTGAATGGAACAAGGAAATGGGCCTAATCACTCCCTGTTCAGAGTGATTTTAGCCCCACACCTTGCCCTTGTCTCAAAAGCTGCGTCTGATGCTTCTGATCCTGAGCTTTCTCGGAGCTCTGGAGTGTGAACAGGCCTGCTTCTCATTGACTAACTTTCTGAGTTGCTCTTTTTGTCCTAATGAGTTCCAGCCTTTACTTTAATTTTTGTAGGTTTTGAGAGGGAACAAAGGTAACCATATGAATTCTTCCATGTTTAACGGGAAGGCCCGTATTTTTTATGCCCCTAAATAAGCTGTTTGTTTCCCCAGAGTAAGCCTGGACCTGTTGAAACTTGTAGCTTCAACTGGATTACAGCATCACTTGTTCTGTTGCTGTATCACATGGAAGTGGACCTGAATTACATAAAAATATCAGTAAAGTGACTCCTGCCATGTCTCTTAACAGGAAATATTTATTGATATGTTCTGTAAAATGGCAGATGTCTCCTGTTTGATAACAGGCTAGCTATGTCATCTGCCACTTAGTTCAAGAACAGTTATCAGAAAGTATTTGGTGTATGACATTTCACTGAAATGCAGGAAACTGCTGAGGCACAGAGGGCAGAATGCTGCTTCCAGTCAGACAGGGCGTTTCCATTGCGTTGCATCAACCCTTTCCAGCACATAACCGGCACTCTGCCCTGCATCTTAATTCAGTACACGAAGCAAGCCATCTTACACTTTGTCGTCTTACTGGTGTGTCTAAGCTGGTTCTTCTTTCTGCCTGTTTGGCAGGTAGATATAATGTTTATGGACTTTGGTTCATTAGACTTTGTCCATTTTTTGCAGTCATTTTTGCATTTACTGTTAAATCCTTACAGTTGGAAAGCAGTNTCTTTCTGCCTGTTTGGCAGGTAGATATAATGTTTATGGACTTTGGTTCATTAGGCTTTGTCCATTTTTTGCAGTCATTTTTGCATTTACTGTTAAATCCTTACAGTTGGAAAGCAGTGGATATTACCTTAAAGAAGGAAGTACTAGGACCCACTTAACTAGAGAACTTTTTAAACATCTTGTCAGAAATTAGCAAGTCTGTGAGTTCGTTTACTCACAAGATTATGCTGGAAATTTATTCTGAAGGAAAATGCAAACCCAGATTTGTCAAAAGGTCTGCCCTGATTGGTAGCCTTGATTTAACACATTTCCTTGGTGTTCAGCATCGTTGCATAGGAGTTACTTGAGGAAGAGTGAACCGGACATGGATTGGAAAGACTACTAGAAGGTGTTGGCACATGCGCAGCTTGCTCCCTCCCAGTGGTGGCCACAGCATCCTAGCCGCAGAGGCTGAGGGTAGGGAGGATCCTACCAGAGAAGTGCAGTATTTATTCATACAGGCTGGCCTGCTGGTCCCCGCTACCTTTGTGAGGAATTCTGTCTGTGCAGAAAGTTTTCACATTGCTCCATCATCTTCTGTGTGATGAAAGGGGTTGGAGTCATCATTTCCTGCTTCACTGTGGCAACTTAAGTTGATACTTCGCTGTTTTGAATTGTTGCATTTAAGCACATTCTTGAAACTGGTGGATGATGATTTGCTAGACATCAGAANTGCTTGGGAGACGTGTCTTCCCAGGCTTTTGTGGTCTCAGGCTCTCTTCTGTAGGAGGCCTTGGACCCAAGTGTAGACGTAGGGGTTCTGATCTGAGGCTCTGTTGGCTTTTCTTCATGGGAGTTCCGTGTAGGAATTTTCCAGGTGGTGGCAGTGGTAAAGAACCTGCTTGCCAGTGCAAGAGACATGAGAGATGAGGATTCAGTCCCTGGGTTGGGAAGATCCACTGGAGGAGGGCATGGCAACCCACTCCAGTATTCTTGCCTGGAGAATCCCATGGGCGGAGGAGCCCAGCAGGTTGGAGTCCATAGGGTTGCACAGTCAGAGATAACTGAAGCAATTTAGCATACACACACATGAGAATTATCTTTGTCATTTCTCCAATTGACTGTGATTTACTTATCTTAAACACAAACTTTAATCTGGAGAGACCTGTATCTACCTTAAAAAATACCAGTGTTAAAAAATTTCCATGTATATGTATCTTGCCTTTCAAGAAATTGCCCTCAGCCAGGAAAAAGAGTTCAGGTTATTTGTTTACTGGCAGAGAAAGATGATTTGATATAAACCACAGTTAAATCAGACCTTGAATTTTTGCTTTAGTTGAGATATTTTAAAGAGGATGGATATTAAGCACTTGTGGTAAGACTAGTATAGTCACAAAATCATACAACAAGAAGGGATCTTAAAGATGCCCCCATCTCTCATCTCCCTTTCCTTAAAACAAGTAATCTGAGCTCCGAGCATAAAATGACTTGCCCAAGGTGGTGTCTGGTCTGTGGCATGGCCTCAGTGAGAACCTAGGTTTCTTTCCTAATCCATCTCCCTTGTGCAGGCCTGAAAGACCGGGAAAAGTAGACTTTGTATCAGACTTTCCATCTGGCTTGATATCCAGATAAAACTGAAAGTAATATGAGTCGTTTCAAATTTTTCATCTAATTCTCTCCAGTAAATCAAAAAGTGAGGACAAAGCCAGTTTGTAAAAACATGCCTAAACATTCTTAAAATACTAGTACAGTTCATCATCTGTCCATGTATTTGTTAACCATTTTATCTTCAAAGAATCACTTTTTTCTATGCAGCATTTGTGTCTCAATGATTTGTAGCAGTTCTTTGCCACCTATGTTTCAAATGTGTTTCCTGATGTATATTTTCTTTAGCCCTATAGAAGTCAGTTTTGTTTGATTTTTAATTTTGTTGGGTTTGGTGTTTTACTTGGGAAAAGCTGTTTTCCTATAATTTTTTTTTTTTAATTTTTAGATTTTCATCCTCCTCCCAAAGGTATTTTTGTGTCTAGTTGTAACCACTTTCTTCTAAACTAAAGGACCCAACATAGGGCTAGTATGAGGAGCTGGGCTTTGAACCTGTCAGCTAAAGCCTGTGTTATTATCAGCTATGCTCTGTGGCTCCCTTCTAATTGGATTAGTATTAAAGGGATCTTTGTTGTATGTTTNTCTAAACTAAAGGACCCAACATAGGGCTAGTATGAGGAGCTGGGCTTTGAACCTGTCAGCTAAAGCCTGTGTTATTATCAGCTATGCTCTGTGGCTCCCTTCTAATTGGATTAGTATTAAAGGGATCTTTGTTGTATGTTTGGGAAACTGAAAAAAGTGTAGGTATATCATTAAATAAGAAAACTTGATCTCTTGCTTTTGGTTTTGCTGATAATGACAGCATAGCATTCTACAAGTAGCCTCTGTGAATCAGTGTTTAAAATCAAAGAGAGCGAAGAAATAATTAGAGTAGAGAGAGACTGAACGTGTCTATCACAACATGTTGCTAGGTGTTTGTCAAAAGATCAAATGTACCAGTATAATCGGTCCTGGATTATCAGATATATTTGTAATGCTAACCAAAATGTTTCCTATATTGTTAATTGATTTTTTTTTTTTAAGGTAGCATAAGTAACAGAAAAGGCTAGATTTCCGTTAACCTCAAGTTTCTTTGTTACAGTGTCTTNAGTATAATCGGTCCTGGATTATCAGATATATTTGTAATGCTAACCAAAATGTTTCCTATACTGTTAATTGATTTTTTTTTTTTAAGGTAGCATAAATAACAGAAAAGGCTAGATTTCCGTTAACCTCAAGTTTCTTTGTCACAGTGTCCTCTAACTTAGGTTTTACAAAATTCATTTCTCCTCATAGGTATGCGAGGATTCATGACAGCACATGGTCAGCCAGACCAGCCTCGATCTGCGCGCTACATCCTGAAGGATTATGTCAGTGTAAGTGAACCCTGCCTCCTGTTCCTCTCAAATAAGTAAGCAGGTCTTTTTCCATTACATGTGTTTAAGAGTAATGGCAACCAGTTGGGTTATAAAGGAGATATTTTCTTTTTGATACTGTTTTATAACTGGAATTATACTCTTGACCCAGGGGAGCCAGCATCATATAAAACGTAGAAAGGACTGACATGATATGAAATAGATGAACATCCCTGAATATCTATTATCAGTAAAGGTGATAAAGTATGTAAGCCTGTGAGCTATTATTTCTCTGTTATAGTGAGGATGTGGTAAGTTTTGGGTTTTTCTCATCGACAAAATAGGAGTTTATAGTACCTATCTTATGAGATTATTATGAGAAATAAATGAGAATGGTGTATATGAGTTGGAGACAGACACCTCCATATACACAAACACCACTTAGCTCAGTGCCTAGTGTAAAATTAGCCCTGGTAGTTTTTATTATTAGCAGTAGTAAGCTGCTTCTTTCCACAAAAAGTATTCCTGGAGGCTTGTAATAATTGGCTGTGAGGATGTCACTGTATTCCCTCCTCATCTCAGTATGTCATCAGTGGGGCTTTGGGGGCACAGAAATAAAAGAGGACAGCTGTGTGTTGTTTTTTTTTTTAATTTAGGAAGAAAATAGTTAATAGAACACTTGTATGGATGAACTGTTTATTAATTATTCTTACCCGTTTGTCAATCTGTGAAGGATGGGGTGGTGGTGGTGGTTGTTCAGTCGCTCAGTTGTGTCCGACTCTTTGCAGTGCCATGGACTGCAGCATGCCAGGTTTCCCTGTCCTTCACCATCTTCTGGAGCTTGCTCAAACTCATGTCTATTGAGTCTCTGATGGTATCTCATCCTCTTTCACCCCTTTCCCAGCATCAGGGTCTTTTCCAATGAGTCAGTTCTTTGCATCAGGTGACCAAAGTATTGGAGCTTCAATTCCAGCAACAGTCCTTCCAATGAATATTCAGGGTTGGTTTCCATAAAGATTGACTGATTTTGATGAGCTCAGCCTTCTTTATGATCCAGCTCTCAAATCCATACATGACTACTGGAAAAACCATAGCTTTGACTAGACGGACCTTTGTTGGCAAAGTGATGTCTCTGCTTTTTAATACGCTGTCTAGGTGGAGGATGGGAAAATGAGTTTAAAAACAAGCACAGCCTTTAGAGTACACATGGGAGGAAGAGGAACGCTGGCACCCAGTGAGCAATGGCATCAGGCCCAGTGGCCCCACTAGTGCAGCCACACTGTCCACCTGCATTCTGGCTTCTGTTGTGGAGCATACGTTAAGTTCAGGGCTTCCCTGGTGACTCAGTCAGCGAAGAACCCACCTACAAAGCAGGAGCCTGCCTGCAGTGCAGGAGTCGCGGTTCAGTCCCTGGGCCAGAAGATGCCCCTGGAGAAGGAAATGGCAACCCACTCCGGTATTCTTGCCTAGTGGACAGAGGATTCTGGTGGGCTACAGTCCATGGGGATGCAAAGAGTTATCACATTAAGTTTTGGATTGGCCAAAAAGTTTGTTCAGGTTTTTACATGTTACAGAAAAACCCCAAACAACTTTTTGGCCAACCCAATATAGTCACATACTTGTACTGAGGAGTACATTAAACAAGATAAAGAGGAGCACAGAGAAGAAAGACTACATTCTAATTAGGACTATGGAAGGAGTGAGGCCTCTAGAACACTAAGGATCGTCGTCTGGGTGTTAGGACTGTCCGGTCGCGGTGACCAGAACGCATCTCGGCTGTCAAAAGAACGAAAGTTCCATCAGTATGCCCTGGGGAGAGGCCGCCGCTGTGAACTTCACACAGATGCTCTGAGGATGTGCTGTTACCACATGTGTTATCTCTGCAGGGTAAACTCCTGTACTGTCACCCTCCTCCTGGCAGAGATCCTGTGACCTTTCAGTACCAACACCAGCGACTCCAGCAGAAAGAAGTGAATGGTGGGGAAGTAAAACTGCAGGTGGTTAGAAATAAAAAGGCATATCAGATTGAAAATGTAGTGGACAAAGCTTTTTTCCATCAGGTGAGTTTTTTTAAGTTTTTTTTTTAACTTCTGATCCAATACACTTTATTGAACAGCTATATTGAAACAGCTTTATTTAGTAACAGCTTTATTGAAATGTCATTCGCATATCATTGAATTCACCCTTTTAAAATATATGACTTAATAGTTTATGGTATATTCACAGAGTTGTGTTAACCATCACCACCATCTAATTTTAGAACATTTTATCACTCCAGAAGGAAACCTTGTACCCATTAGCATTCACTCCCCATTCCCCACTTTCCCTAGCCACTTCCAAGCAGTTATCCACTTTCTCTATAAATAGATTGTTCTGGACATTTCATATAAATGGGATCATATATTGTATGATCCTTTGTGGCTGGTCTCTTTAGCTAAGCCTAATAGCTTCAGGATTCATTCGCGAATCCATACTTCTTTTGCTTTTTATTGCCAAATAATATTCCATTAAATGGAATATACATTTTATTTATTCATTTGTCAGTTGATGGATATTTGGGTTGTTTCCGCTTTTTGTATGTTATAAATACAGCTGCTGTGTACATTCACGTGAAGGTTTTTCTGTTTACATGTATTTCATTTCTCTTGGGTGTATACTTTGGAGTAAGATTGCTAGGTCATTGGAATTGCTCTATATTTAACCGTCTGAGTAGCTGCCAGACTATTTTCCAAAGTGGCTACACCATTATACATTCCCACCAGCAATGTATGAGAGTTCTAATATCTCCAGATCCTTGCCAAACTACAGAAAGGTAGAGATATTTAAGCTAGGCTTTGAGAAGCTCAGATGGTAAAGAGTCTGCCCACAACGCAGGAGACCTGGGTTCAGTCCCCAGGTTGGGAGGATCTTGTGGAGAAGGAAATGGCAACCCACTCCAGTATTCTTGCCTTAAAAATCCCATGAATGGAGGAGCCTGTTAGGCTACAATCCATGGGGTCGCAAAGAATCGGACACGATTGAGTGACTTCACTTTGAGAAACAAATAAAAATGTGTCAGTGGGAAGAAGTGATGAAATTTCCAGGCAGAAGGAATAGATGAACAGAGGCAAAAAGATGGGAGTGTGAGCTTTATCAGCACCGAACCCATGTTGCAGGTGACCCTGTGTGCTGTTGGAAGGAATATGGACTCAGGACTTAGAGAGATACAGATTAGAGAACTCTGATAGAAGTGTGGACTCCAGACTCAAGGAGTCTTGCAGTGGTCCAGTAAAAGCCAATGAACCTGGGTTAAAGCAGTGGGGATGGATAAGAGGGAAGGATGTACAAAGTTCTAGAGACTAGAGTCCACAGAACTCAGTGCCTAACTGTTGTGACAGATAAGACAGAATGTACATCTTGGGGGCTGAGCAGGTTCTTATACCACTGGCCAAAATAAAGAATGTAGAGTCAGCTTCTAACTGAGTTGCACAAGTAGAATTTTGATATCAAGAGAGATTTCCAGAAAATAGCTGATATAGATGGTGTTTGAAGGCAGAATGAAATAACTGAAGACAAAACTCTGAGAAACTTATTTCGAGAACGGGGAGAGAAAGAAGAGCAGTGAGAGATGGAAGTCCACTATCCTGAAGTTCTCCACAAACAGTTCTATGCGTACCCTCTGAAGGAGACTGCTGACACCGCCATTAATATCTTCCCTTATTTCCTAGGAAAATGTGAGAGCTCTGACCAAAGGAGTCCAGGCTGTGATGGGCTACAAGCCTGGGAGTGGCTTGGTGACAGCAGCTGCTGTGAGCTCTGAGATGGGGGCTGGGAAGCCCTGGAAAAAACACGGCAACAGAAACAAAAAAGAGAAAAGCCGCAGACTCTATAAGCACCTGGATACGTGAACTTGGACACGACAGAACTGGCACCTTTGCTGTGCATCTGTGGTGCTGTGGGTGGGCCCTTGTGATGCACACGCAGCAGCCGGTGTTAAGACCAAGGGGCTCCTTAGAGCTCCAGCTCAGACTAGCAGGTGTCTCAGGTTCCCAGGACCCTGCTCCTATGGAAGGCTGAGTTTAAGATGAGGGAGTTTATGATGTATATTTGTGTAAATATATACACTAGTGCAGAGTAATTTATAAATTGGGAATTTGGGGGAAAGATATTAAAGTTCAGTTGCTACTTGTGGGTTTTTTATTGGCTCATATAGATTTATTGCTATTTGGACATTTCACATTCTTTAAATGATTTTAACTTGCTAAAACATGGCTGGATTTTTTCGTACATGATTAAATTTGTAATACTCAACCTCACACACATACCCAACTTAAGCCCCTGATATGGTAGAAGGCATATCAGATTTTGGAACAGGGATTGGCATGGGTGAGTTGTGAAGCCTGTGGAGAGCATGACCTACTGAAGATTTGAGCATGTGTTTTTTGTGTGTCATAGATGGTTTTCGAAGTTTAATGGAAGTTATGGACACTTTCTCCAGAAAAATGTGCATTACCACCTACGCAAATATGCAAAATGTATCCAGAGATTCATAGACCCCAAAGTTGATGAATTCACAGTTAAGACTTGCCTTTAACTGATTGTAATATATTTGGTATATTTGAAAATGTGTTCTATCTGGGGAATTTAAAATTTTTTATTCACCAATTTAACAAATACTCATTGACCAACTTTTCTATTTTGATGAAGTCTAAATTTATCTTTTTTCTTTGGTTGCTTGTGCTTTGGTGTTAGAATCAAAGTATGGCCAAATGCAAGATTACTAAGATATACTCGTATTTTTTTTCTGAAGAGTTTTAGGGTTTTAGCTCAGTTCACTTTTGTACATAGTGTGAGTCAGGAAATGGATCAGCTTAATTCTTTTGCATGCGCATATCCAGTAGACCCAGCACCATTTATTGAAAAGGTTAGTCTTCTCCCATTTAGTTGTTTGTGCACCTTTGTGGAAAATCAAGCATAAATGTGAGGGCATTTCTAGAGATGTACCTTTGACAAGTCAAACCTTCATGAGTGGATAACCACTGTCAATAGTATCGGACTCAGTTTTCTAGCAAGTACAGCTTGTAAGAGATGGATGTCTCTGCAGATTCCCCCCACACACACATACATACTCCACATCCCTCAGTGTGAAATGCCATCCACCTGCCTGCAGCCCAGTTCCTGTACAGGCTGACAGCTTGCTACAAGCCCTGTGTTCTCTGCTTTCCCACCTGAGGACTTTTCCTGCACTCCAGGAGCTTGCTCAGCCTACACAAAGGGCAGCTTGGAAGGGCAGGAGGTTGAACCCCTGCAGAGTAACCCCCAACCAGTAAGGAGTGGGGGCTGGCTGGTAAGTACCCCAGCTTCCTGTCACGCAGCACGTACATTCTAGTTTCTCACAAGATCCTTGGTGGAACTGAGCCCTGTTTGCCCACGGTTAAACTGTCGTGTTAACTCACCTTTCCTTGCTCTTCTCCCTACCCTGTTTCACTTTCGCTGCTTCCTCACTTGTGCTTCATAGAGTTGCCTCCCAAATAAACTAACGGAACCTTTCCCTAGAGTCTGAGGAATCCAAACTAGGACATCCTGAAAGGGAATTTCTGTTTTCACTTTTGCTTCTGCCTGGAATATATCTTGTTATGCATACTTGAAATTTGTAAATAGTATGGCCACCCTTGTAGAGGTTAGTATTTGGAGATTTTTGAAGGGCAGTCATCATCACTTTGGAGAAGGCAATGGCACCCCACTCCAGTACTCTTGCCTGGAAAATCCCATGGACAGAGGAGCCTGGTAGGCTGCAGTCCGTGGGGTCACTAAGAGTCGGACACGACTGAGCAACTTCACTTTCACTTTTCACTTTCATGCATTGGAGAAGGAAATGGCAACCCACTCCAGTGTTCTTGCCTGGAGAATCCCAGGGATGGGGGAGCCTGATGGGCTGCCCTCTATGGGGTCGCACAGAGTCAGGCATGACTGAAGTGACTTAGCAGCAGCAGCAGCAGCATAATCACTTCGTTGTTTTGAAGTTTTTTCCCATATTTTATTACAGGGAACATACCATCCTTTTAAAGCAGAACATGCTATACATCTGTCACCTGTTTACTTTCAGGAAGTTGGAAGTAAAGTTTTTGTCAAGAAACCAATAGCAATGTTTTCTTTGTGGATAAACAGGAAAAAATTGATAGCAGACCAGAAATCCAAGTGCTCCCTTGTTTTATTAGCCCTTTCCCCTCTTCAGTTTTTGTGGAGAAGTGAGGAAAAATTTTAAGTTTCCACCATTTACAGCCATTTGTTGTCTGTTGTGTTCAACAGTGTACTGTATACTAGTTGAGGGTGAGAGGCCATACAGAAAGGCAAGATAGTGCTTTCAAAGTCTCCAGTTATAAAAAGGTAACAATTCTGAGCAATTTTAAAACGACTTACCTGGTTTAAAACGACTTAACCTGTGGTTAAGGCTCCGATTCCACTGCAGGGGCCATGAGTTCTATCCTTTGTGCGGCAACATCTCACATGATGCATGGCATGCCAAAACAACAACAAAATGATTTTTTTTAAAGGCATTATGTTAGCAAAAAGTGCTCACTCAGTAGACCCTAAATAAAATTTTTTAATGTTTTAAAAGATCGTACAGTGTGTTGATGGCAAAGTTCTAAATAGAACTCAGAACCCTAACAATCCTATCACTTCAATCTCGACTCCAGTTTGTCCACAGTGGGACTGCTTAAGATTTGGAATGGCCAGTATTTCAAAATGCATTCTTGAGGGACTTCCTGAGTGATGCAGTGGCCAAGACTCCACAATCCCAATGCTGGATCAGGGAACTAGATCCCACATGCCTCAACTAAAGACCCTGCATGCTGCAACAAAGATCAAAGATCTGTGTGCTGCAACTAAGACCTGGGGTAGCCAAGTAGGTAGATAAACATACATTTTTTAAAAATGTATTAGAATTAATTTCTCTCTACATAGCAGGTAAATTGATGAAATTTTTTGCTGCTGCTGCTAAGTTGCTTCAGTTGTGTCCAACTCTGTGTGACCCCATAGACGGCAGAGGAGTAGCCACAAGCCCTTTCTCAGAATAGTGCATTTTATAAGAACACTGACAGGATACAATGTGTCCTCAGAAGAGGAAAGCTGTTGAGCTGCTCACCTGCCCATAGCCACCTCCCACCCTTCACCCCAACCCCACCCCCCTTCACAGGCAGCTGGGATTGGTCCAATTGGCTGTCCGCTCCGGTAGGGCTAGTCAGCCTGCTGCAGCCCTTCCTTCTTTAGGACAATGCAAGTGGCTGCAGTGCCTCTGCCAACAGGATGTGCCGTGTGGGGAGGACGTGTGTTATGATTCCCTTGTTAAGTTTTCCTTTTTGTCAAATTCTGGACCATGGCCAGAAGACATTCACTCCTGGGCCTGGGAGGAGCCTGGTGAAGGAACTGAGTCACTTCCTGAGGGTGGATCAGGTGGAGAGCCCTATGGAAGGTACTGGAAGAATTTGGGAGGGAGGGAGTTGGTTAGAATTCATCATCCTAAGTGTCCCTACAGGAGGGAGTCCTGACTCCCCTGGCACTGGACCGACCGCCCCTCTCACCTGGCTCCACCTGCTGCAGCACCTCTGCTGCTGGCTGTGCCCACAGGCCAGCCCTTCCTGCCAGCAGGAGCACCTGATCTCCAAAGCTCAGCTCATGCATTTCTTGAAAGCCTTCCCTAGCATACTCACACAATACTAGGTATTGTTAGAGCCTTTCCAGTATGTTCTTAAGTACATATCACTCTCTGGCCTGTTTAAAAATCAATATTTTCATTCCATATGTATTTTCCTTACTATGTGCCAAGCACTGAGTTGCGGAGACAGATACGAACAAAACCATGGCAAGGGGCTCACAGCCTGGTAGAAAGACAACACTTAGCATGCTTGAAAGTCCCTAACAGAGGAGTAGCGCAGGCACTGGACCCCTCAGGACCAAGATGCCCAATCACCTGTGAGGGAAGACCACCCCGGTGGAGCAGCTTTGGAAAGGAAAATCATCCAGTTTCATTGTAGATGTGCTCAATTAAGATATGCAAGACATGTCACAAAAGCAGTTGCTATGTGAGACTGAAGTTTGGAAGTTCTGAGCTGTGGATAATTCACTCCGGAAACCCAGGGNGCTTCGGAGCAAATGAGAAACATTTCAAGTTTTTCCAAAGTCTGGGACCTTAAACAAATCTGTGTAGAAAGGGGCCTATCTCAAAACACATATCCCAAGGAAGAAGGACCTGTGGGCCCCACTTCAGGGGGCTGGTCCTGGCCTTTTGCCACCCAGGGAGATGTGAAGGAGAGCAGCTTGGTGGTTGGACACAGATTTGGAGAGTTCTAGACCCTGCTGTAAGCAGCATTCTATCAGAAACAAATCACCTTTCATTTTGGAGGCAATTCTCACTAGTTGATAAAAGATAATGAAGTTCAGCTCAAGTCCAATAATAGCTGATATTTATTAAATAGTAAGGGCTTTTCATATGTTAATTCACTTAATCCTTAAATTATGGGTGCTCGAATCATCCCTGTTTTGCACATGAGGTGTAAAGGAGGTGTGGAGAGGTGTAGAGAGGTTACATAACCCTGCTACAGGCACTGTCTTGTAAGTAGCAGTGTCAGGATTCAAACCCTAGAACACATGCTGTTAAGCACTAAATACAGTGGACCCTTGAACAACACGGGTTTGAACTGTGTGCAATCACTTATACGTGGACTTTTTCCAAATAATACACACTATGGCACCCCACGATCCACGGGTGGTTGAATCTATGGATGCAGAACAGAGGATACAGAGGACCTGCTGTAAAGTGACACTCAGAATTTCCACTGCAAGGAAGTGAGCTGTTCAGGCGTCCAGTATAGTGGCAGTAGGGAGTGCAAGTTTCGGCAAGCGCCTCTTACTTTCCTCCAATCACCGGCCTAAGCAGCTCTCCATGTGTCAGCTCATGTCATCTGCTTCACACTGACAGAAGTGCTGTTATTACTGCTGCTTCACAGATGAGGAAGCAGAGGCCCTGGGAAGGTCGGTGGCTGGGCCAGAGTTGCACAAGACTACGCCGTACAATGGAAGGTGTGGCGGGCTGGGATCTTGTCCCATCTCTATGATCCATGTTTTCATAATGGCCTTTGGTCACTTGAGCAAAACCCCATTTCCTCAAATGGAGGTGATAACCAGCCTCTGTAGGGTGGGAGGTATTCCTGGAAACCCTATGTCAGTGGAACATATGTGGTGGAGGAGATCCAGAACGAGAGGGACTACAGTTGTTGAAAGAGGTTTGAACACCAAGACCTTTCCTTTGCTCGCAGGTCTTCACTGGTGCCTACCTAGCAGCTGTCGACCTGGTGAACTTTGTGTCCGTTCTCTTCCCAGTCTGTGACTCCAAATTCAAGTCTAATTCAGGTGAGTGTGCTGCCACCTGTTCCTGACTTCGTCATCCACTCATTTCACTCATCAGCACCTCTCCCTGTCGTGCCCCAGCTGGGCCCCTGCCAGGCACAGATGAATGGGCGAGCTCCCTGGCCTCAGCCAGAGCAGGAGGTCCGGAACCTAAAAGGCAGTTAGCGCTGCTAGTGAGGGTGTGTGCATGGTGGGCAACAGAGGAGGGGAGGGTCTGCAGGTGTCAGGAGAAGGTGACGTTGGAACTGGGACCGCAGGAAAGGGCTTTCCAGATGAAAGAGCAACCTGGAAGAGGTCAGGAAGAAGGAGGGGGCAGGGCTTAGGGGACAGACAGTGATACTGAGTGTGCAAGTCCAGGGGCTCCAGGTGAAGCCCCACCACTTCTGGAAATGGAGTCCAGGAATGGGCCTGCACGGCCTCAGGCAGAGAAAGGACTGGAGGTGACTGAGATGGGATGAGTAGGCTGGGAGTATGTGGGACCAGACATTCCTGACAAAGGGCAGCAACATGCTCGGACCCTTATCTTAAAAGGAAGTGCTTGCACCAGGGCATAATGTAAGATGTCCTTGGGCTCAGTGCTGCCCAGAGGAGGAATGCTTTTTGTGGAGTTGTTCAGCGGAGGATCTGCCTTCTATTTCAGGGAGTCTTTCAAAGATGATGCTTCTCCTGCTCACAGTTTTGATGCCTTGGCACCACTCCGCCCACTCATGGTGCACTCACCAAGCTTGTGCGGGTTCCACTCAGTGCCAGGCTCTGTGCAGATTCTAGAGCTGCCTGGGCACAGTGCCTGCCCTTAGGGGGCTCCAGTCTAAATGAACAGCACTGTGTGCACGCGGATGTATGTGATAACGGATAACGCTGACCTGCCTTGAAACATAAAACGACGAGAAAGGCTGAGGAAGGGGAAGAGCACCAGGCGTGGGGGATGGGTGGAATGAGAGGGCACAACCACAGGCCCTTCGAGAGTGGGCAAGGTCTGACCTGTGGAGCAGCGTGGCAGCCCGTCCTGGCCTCATGGCCGGGGTCAACACCAGTTCTTCCCACGCAGCTGTCTGTCGGGTCCCAGATCCTGGCAGCTGAGCAGGATCTTGGTGTCTGTTGCAGGACAGGGCTCCCAGGAGAGGAAGAGGAGGCGGCGGCTCCAGGCCTGTGTGTTTGCCCTGGTCCTGCCACTGAGCCTGGGCCCGGGCTGGGTTCTGTGGGCCGCCATCCCATGGGCTTCAGGCCGTGACCGAGGGCCGCAGAGGAGGCTGCTGGGCATCCTGGAGCAGGTGAGACCAGGCCTGCTCAGGCTGGGGGAGAGAGGTATGATGTCGGGGAATGGGTCCCTCCCCTCCACACAGTCCCAACCAGTGTCCTGGGGGTGGGGGCCAGGCCTAAGCCTTGCCGGGAAGAACCACCTAAAAGCAGAAAAGGGTGGGCACCGGGTGCCTGGGAGTCTCCCCCTGGGTGCTGAGTGTATCACTGTTCCCACAGGACAATACAGAAATCCTCGGCTTCCTGCTGGGTGGCATCGCGGCCTTGGGCTCCTGGGTTTCCCGGATCCCCCCACTCTCCAGAATCGTGAGCCTGGGGCTGGGACTGTGGGGTCACCCCTGCATGTCTTAGGGCATCTGGGACCATCCTCCCAGCTCCAGGTCACTCGGGTGGAGAGATGGTGTCCCCGTGGGCACAGCCATGTGTGTATGTATGGGGGGAAGGGTATGTTTGTGTATATGTGTGTGTGGGGCAGAGGACAGCTGGCTCCAGGCTCCAGGGATCCTGGGTCTCACAGCGGGAGGGCTCTGTGTCCACTCTATTTCTTGTAGCAAATGAGAAGCAGGTTCTCAGGAAGGAGCCCCTGGGTCTGGATGAACAAGCATCCTATTAAGGAATGAAAAGGTTTGCGGTTTTAGAAGATAGGATTGTTCAGCTCCTGGGCTCTTTATATTCGAGAGTGTCTTCTTGGCAGATATTTTCCCGGTGTCTGGGGTAAAGGAAGCCCTATGTTGGCCACTCCTCTGGGGGAAACAGACATGACTTGAGATGCCCTGCTTGCCCTTGGCAAGCTCAGTCTCAAGAAGACACAGAAATGGAAAACAAGGTGTTCGAATGCTCTAAGAAAGAGAATCAAATATTTGGGGATTTGGAAAAGAGGGAGAGAAACCTCTGCGTTGTGCAAATGAATGAGGGTGGAAACTGTTGACACCACTGGGTGCTGGGGCTGCCCAGGTTGGCAGGAAGACAGGGTGGGGCCTGAGGAAGCAGAGTTAAGGGGAGGCACTAGGGGCAGAGGAGAGCACAGGAAAGGCCACCAAGGCAAGAGGGCACCTGCAAGAGAGCCACGTATGACGTGACCCCAGAAATGTGCCAGTCCATCATTTAGTCTTAAAACAGTCACTTGCCCAAGAGTACTGTGTTTTCTTTACATTAATTTATTTATTCAGCTGGGCCGGGTCTTAACTGCAGCACTCAGGATCTTTGATCTTTGTTGCAGCTCATGGGATCTTTAGTTGTGGCATGCAAACTGTTAGTTGCGGCATGTGGGATCTAGTTTCCTGACCAGGGATCGAACTGGGGCCCGCTGCACTGGGAGTGCAGAGAATTGGCCACTGGACCACCAGGGAAGTCCCAGCGCTGTGATTTAATAGCAGTTCCAGGAGAACAGGATTTGGGGATGGCGGGGTCTTAGTTGAGCACTCTGAGAGCTGCAGCCTGAAACCTCCCAGGCACCGGGCCTCCTCAGCAAAGGTGCAATCTCCAGATCAACGGAGGTGAGTGTGGGGAGCACTGTGCTCAGTTCAGCCCCCCTGAGATGGGTCTTCAGGGTGGTGTGGGGGCTGAGGAGCTGTGTCACAGGACAACCCTTGAAGGAATTGCTGCAGGGCCCTGGCCACCTGTATTGTAAAAGTTTCCTTCGCCTGCAGTAACAAAGTGTCACAGATTTGGAACAACAGGAATGCATTGTCTTTAAGTCTCAGTGGCCAGAGGCCCGACCCCAAAGTGTCAGGGCCACACTCCCTCTGAAGGCCCTGGAGAGGGGTCTGTTTCAGGCCCTTCTCTGAGCTTCTGCTAGTTCCCTGACTGGTGGCAGCACAACTCCAGGATTTGTGTGGTGTTCTCCGTGTGTGTGTGTGCGTGCATGCACGCGTGTGTGCACACACACCAATGCATGTAGTCTTCACATGGCCTTTCCTCCATATGTTCCTGTATCTGACTTTCCCCTTTTCATAAGGAGTAGTCATCTTGGATTAGGGCTCTTCCTAACAACCTCAGCTTAACTGCATCATCTACATAGACCCTACTTCTAAATAAGGCTACATTTACTGGTTCTGGGAGTTGGACTCCAATGTCTTTTGGGGGAAACTCAATCCAACCCATAACACCAGCCCCCCTAAAATACCTCAGGCCAGCCCCACCCCTGGGTTCCTCCCTCTGCTTCATTTTCTTGATCACATTTATCACAGCCTGAAATTAGCTCCTTTAGTTATTTGCCAAGTGGCTGCCTGGTTCCCCAGCAGAGAGTTGGCACCGTGAGAGCAGTCACCCTTTCTGTTTTACTTCTCGCTGTGTGCCAGACATTTGGGGTCTGCCCAGGGTAATGTCAGGAGACATTTCTTACTGAGTGACTATATGTGGCCTAGAAAATAGGGAGTTCATGGATACAGGAAATGGAGAGCTGTCTTGGGGCAGAAAGAGTACCCTTGTTCTCTGCAGTCTTAGTGATCAGAACGAAGACCAGAACCAATAACCAGGAGGTTAGTGGGAGGGCCACATCCCATTCAGTGAAAAAAAAAAAGACTCTATGGGTTAGACACTGCCTAGTGGCTGGCATGTTGAGAGCAATCGGTATTGTTATTCCTGCTTTAGTAGGTAGTGAGCCCCTCATCACTAGAGGCATTCAAGCTGGATGACCCCCTTGGCAGGAAGATAGAGGGAGATTACACTGGGACTGAGCTGGGTAATCTAGGATGGACTGCCAGCCCTGAGTGTGTCTGGTCCAGTGAGCAAAAGCCCAGAGCTAGGGTGCCCTCATTAGGAAGAAAGCCAGCAAGACTGGGGTGCAATGGAAGCTGAGCCAGCATGGCCTCAGACCCTGGATCCCCCAGAAGCTGCTTCTAACTTCCCCTTGGTGGGGGCACTGAGCAGTCTGGCTGGGTAGCTTGGGTGGGAGAAGATCCCATTTTTCCAGGGGCAAGTTCTTGAATGAGACCAGGAGTGTGAAACATGCTCTGATCAGTAGAGCCCTGTGCTGACCACAGAGGGAATCACTGCTGCTGCAAGAGCGGCTGTGGCATGACCCACTTCCAGCCCAGATTTGCCAGGCAACCACCAGGTAGGTTGTCCCCTCAGCCATCAGTCCTGAACCATTAGGCAGGCCCGAGTGTGCTGGAGAAGCTCCCGCCACATCTTGAGTCACCAAGCCAGTTCCAGTCTTCAAGCAGCAATGCTTGAGGCACCTGCTGTGTGCCCAGCACCACAGGCAAGCAAAGCCCTCTAGCCCTCCAGAGCCCTAGTACAGACACTGACAAGAGCTCGAGTGTTGAGTCAGATGGTACTGGGCGTAGGTTGGCCCTAGAGTGAGAGCAGAGGGCTCCCCCCGCTGAGCCCCTCTCTGCAAGTCACTGCCCCTCTGGCCATCAGTGTCCTCTGTAAAATGGGGTGGGTGGGCTGCAGGACCCCAAAGGTTTCTTGGTATAGTGGTGCTGCCTGCGTTGTGTGAGGTGAGAAGGGCCAAGGGAAGGGGTGTCTCTCCACCTACAGCCTCTGGGGCGAGCGGTTCGGGAGTCACCCTCCCCAGCTAGGTGCTGTCTGTTTAGGGGTGTTGTGGTGGTGGTTTAGTCGTTAAGTCCTGTGTGACTCTGCAACCCCATAGACTGTAGCCCGCCAGGCTCCTCTGTCCATGAGATTTCCCAGGCAAGAATACTGGAATGAGTTGCCATGTCTATCTCCAGGGTATCTTCCCAGCCCAGGGATTGAACCCACACCTCCCACGTCTCCTGCACTGGCAGGTGTATTTTTTACACTGAGCCACCAGCAGGTAGTGAGCCAGAAACAGGGAAGCCTGGGAACAAAGTTGGAAGAGACGCAGAGGGAGACCTGACACTCCTGTGGATTCTTTTTTGTGTTTCCTTTGCCTTGGCTGCCCAGCATGGCTTGTGAGATCCTAATTCCCCGATCAGGGATTGAACCCAGGCCCTTGGCAATGAAAGCGCAGAGGGGAATTCAGTCCTTTTGAGGATTAAAATTAAAATGGGGAAGATCAACCAAAACATGCTTTTTCTCTTGAATTTTGTCCATTCCTTAGGCAAGGCCTGCATGTCTCCAAATACAGTCATCTAATGAGCAGACTAAATTTATGTATATATATATATGTAAACACACATGTATATATATATATATATATGTAAACACACACATATATGTATATGTAGACACATATACATGTATATGTATTCTGTGTTAATTTAAATACCTATGTAATTGTATGAATTGGAAATACATATGTGTTTATATACTTAATGTGTATAGAAAGTGACTTTATACCTGTATATGGTACTTACATAGAGATATTGCATATGTTTCCTTTTAAAAAAACCAATATTCATTACTCATTCTCCAAAAATATCCCCTTGGCTTCAAAATTACCAGAATGTTATCTCTAATTTCCCTGACTTTCCCATCTGGCCTGGTTCAGAGTTGGTGGTCCCAGGAAGAGAAGGGTCAGGGCTTGGCTCTCCATAATTCTATCTCCCTCATGCTCTCTCCACTGAAATTCACGGGCTCCTGCCCAGTGCTGGGTTCCAGGGCACCGAGATGGTGAGGCCCTCAGCCCTGCTCTGAGGAGCTCTCTGTCTGCTGAGCAGACAGATGTGTAAAGAGCTAAGTCGTGACCAGGGTGAAAGGCACTCTAGTAGAGGGATATGTCAGGTGTGAGGGACCCAGAAGAAGGAATTACTTGCTCCCCTTAGGGTAGAGGCGGTAAGGGATGGTTTCCCAGAGTTGATTTTAAGCCAGATTCTGAGGAAAGAATAGGAGTTCACCAGACAAAGGGGGCAACTTTTTTTTTTTGGCCTTGGCTCATGGCTTGTGGGATCCTAGGTCCGGGACCATGGATCAAACCTGTGTCCCCTGCCGTGAAAGTGTGCAGTCCACCAGACTGCCAGGGAATTCCTGGAAACAGCTTGAAGCCCAATGGAAACAACTCCCTTGGGGGCTGGCCTTGGTCAGAGGGCTTGCCCTCCAACCGCTCACATCGAGGGGCCTGGGTCTTAGAATCAACTGAAGGGAGCTGTGCGAGGCGGCAGTGCTCCTCCCAGCCCAGCCCCTTCCTCTCTCTGCCCAGTGCCGGGGTAGGACGTTTCCCTCCATCCACCTGTGGGCCCGCCTCCTGTCAGCCCTGGCTGGTCTCCTCTACGCCTCGGCCAT
>SJYW01045349.1:0-13360 GCA_006410735.1 Raphicerus campestris
TGCCTGGAGAATCCCAGGGATGGCGGAGCCTGGTGGGCTGCCATCTCTGGGGTCGCACAGGGTCAGACATGACTGAAGCAACTTAGCAGCAGCAGGAGCAGCAGCAATTATTTTTAAATTTGCAGCACTTACCTTTGATATTAGAATCTAGCTAGGTATAGAGAACATGCCAAAGAATAAGCAAAAGCTGATGTGACTATAATTTAAGCTTATGGCTACATCTCATATTCTTAACAAACGTAAATCATCACTTTTCAATGAAGAAAAGCTTTTGATTTTTACAAAATCAGCAATGCTTTCTAGAATTGTCACAGATGATCGCAAAACTCTGTCTCTTCTAGAATTAGAAAAATTCTAAGAACTTAGGATATTGATATAGATTCTTGATGACTTAGAGAAAACTTAAGAGGTAAGACAAATAAATTTACAAAAGTGATAAGCAAAAAGGTGAGGCAAGTGAAAGTAACTCCAGCAATAACTGGCAGGCACACTTCATTCTGCAGCGCTTGTGGGTTTGTCTGAGATTTCACGATTAATCAGTTCTACTGTCACAGACAAGAGAATGGTCTTCCCAATTTCATTTTTAATTTGCCCTACAAAGTCCACCTTTTCTATAAGGATAAGTGTAGTCCCTACTGCTGAGAAATCAGTTATATTAATTTATCCCTTAATGTCACTCAGAAGTGTTGTTGTTCAGCCACTAAGTCATGTCTGACTCATTGCAACCCCATGGACTGCAGCACACCAGGCTTCTCTGTCCTTCACTGTCTCACAGAGTTTGTTCAGACTCATGTCTGTTGAGTCCGTGATGCTATCAACAATCTCAGCCTCTGCCACCTCCTTCTCCTTTGCCTTCAGTCTTTCCCAGCATCAGGGTATTTTCCAGTAAGTCAGTTATTTCCATCAGGTGGCCAAAGTATTGGAGCTTCAGCTTCAGCATCAGTCCTTCCAGTGAATATTCAGGACTGATTTCTTTTACGAGTGACTGGTTTGATCTCCTTGCTGCCCAAGGGACTCTCAAGAGTCTTCTCCTACACCACAATTCGAAAGCATCAATTCTTTGGCCTTCAGCCTTCTTTACAGTCCAGCTCTCACCGCCATCATGACTGTTGGAAAATCATAGCCTTGACTCTACGGACCTTTGCAGCAAAGTGATGGCTCTGCTTTTTAATATGCTGCCTAAGTTTGTCATAGCTTTTCTCCCAAGGATCAAGCATCTTTTAATTTTATGGTTGCAGTCACCATCTGCAGTGATTTTGGAGCCCAAGAAAGTAAAATCTGCCTTCCTAGGGCAGCTATTTCATCCCATTTTATGGATGATACAGAAATAAGATTATGACTTGTCCAAGTTTATGCAGTCTCAAAATGCATCAAGAACTGAAAATTAAATAACTAGAACAGAGTTGGGATGGCTAAAGAATTATTCAAAGTACAGACATATAAATCTCTAGGTCCAAAGAAATTATATTCTTGGGCAACTAAATAATCATTCAAAATTTTCAGACAATCAATAGCTGTCATTTTAAGCATCTCTTAAAATTGAGACATTATCAGGAAACTAGAATATTCAAGAAATATTTCACACCAAGAACTTGAGAATGAACTTTTCCATTAATTATAAATTTTTATTTTCTATTCCTTGAAAATGATGGCTTGTGAAAAACTTTAGTCAATGAAGCAATTTTTCAAAAAGCCCAGGAACGTGGCAAAAAATAAACTTCTTTGTAACAGGTTAGTTCAGTTCAATCTAATTTACTTGTAATCAAAACAGCAATAAGGAAATGCAAATGGAAATATACCTTTACTTTGTCAGTTTTCCTTATTGTTATTTCATCCTAAATAAAGAAACATGTGTGGCAATTATAATTCAAATTAAACCACTATGTGGTATTCTAAATACTGGAGGATTTCTTGATGAGGGAGAAAATATCAAATGATGGTCTCAATGCATCATTACATAGTTTTTATTTTTTAGTTACTAGTATTATTTTTTCTAAAGAACTATGTGTCTGATTACTCATGTGAGTCATAGATTCATGTATTTGGAACGAGGGAAATGTGTTCTTTAGGTAGAATAGGTCTGAACATAGGAAAAGTAAATTCACATTGTCCACCTTCTATTAGAAACACCACACTCCAGCAGTGAATACTACCAAAGTTTCTTGATTAACTCTCATATCCATCAGCCTTGACAATGACCATATCTTGATTCAAACCAAATGCTTTGACCTTAGAATAGTGAATATCAAAAATAGGCTTTTACTGGTGAAACTTGAGACTTGTAAAATGCCATAATGTTGCTCTCATTGGTGAAATAATTGAATGTTAAAGACTTGGGAAATGGACAAAGGTGAGAAATACTCTGTGCCCCTTCATGAGGAGGGAACAAGTCTCTATAAAGGCTCTAGCCTGGTCACACCCATGTCCTGCTCCCCAAGAGATTGTGTCAAACTTTGATTAAGAGTGTTTCTCATCATCTAGCTCCAACTATAAGGATAAAGTATTCTTCTCTGGAATATCATCATGTCTACTCTAAGTAAAATGTTTATGCAAGGAGATGGCTGTTGTATTTACATGCAGAGAGAGCAGAGACTTCCTTAGGCTTACACAAGAGTTGGAGGGACAGATTACGTCTAGTTCCCAGTTAGAGTTCATTTAATAACTGAGAATGCAGAAGCTACCACCCAAGAATGGCATCAAAGACAAGAATTCCCTTATCTTCCAGCTTCTTCATCTTCCATGGGTAGGAAAGCTTAAAATTACTTCCAAACCCCATTTTCCAGTGAAAAGAGACCTATGCTAGGCTTCCATTGTGGCAGAGACGGTAGATGGCAGCCTGTCCGTGGTTCTTTCATTTGGTCAACAAATGTGTATTACACACCTGGTAGCTCAGCTGGTAAAGAATCTGCCTGCAATGTAGGGGACCCCGGTTCGATTCCTGGGTTGGGAAGATTCCCTGGGGGAGGGCATGGCAACCCACTCCAGTATTCTTGCCCGTAGAATCCCATGGCCAGAGGAGCCTGGTGGGCTACAGTTGCATGTAGGGGACCTGGTTACATGGGGTTTCAAAGAGTCAGACATGACCGAGCAACTAGGCACAGACACAATGGGTTAGACAGACGTTGTGTGTTAGGGGCTCAGGCGGTCACCTGAGCTGGGATCAGGATGAGGCAGTGTCAGCCCACACCTCAGAAAAGACCACTCACTAAGAAAAAAATTGAAAATGCCAGAAGGAAAGTGTGACCCTCTTGTATGCATGAGGAATCAATTATCAAAGAAACCAAAGATAAGAAACGAACAGGCTCCTGATTCCCAGGGGCCTGCAAGTCCAGCTGGCAGCAACACCTGGCATGGGAGGCCCTGCTCTCAGCATCATGTGGGCTGTGGCATGACCAGTGGGCACTCAGCTGAGCCCGGTCGCCACTGCTGCGCCCACCAACCAATGGCACTGGGTTGACCCCGGTCACTTGGGAATTTGGATTCCATCTTCACAATGTTCCTGACAGCATATTGTTTCTCTATTTTGGTGTATATTTGAAAGTTTTCCATAGCGAAGTATTTTTGAACCCCTGGCATTACAAGAGGTCATCAAGCTTCACTTGAGCTTTTCCAGAGGTGACATCCTAACACTTCATCAGATCCTACCACTTCATAGGATCATAAGATCCTACCACTCAGCTGAAACTTGACTTCTTGTCATGTCTACCAAGTGATCAAACTTCTCTCCTGTGAATGACATAAAAGTAATTCTTTACACAGAAGTAAACCTCTCAACAAGAGAATCCTCTAAATAGCAAGAAGTTTATTAGGTATACAACTTACTATCTAAGACAGGGACAAATTTTGAAAATAAAAAGTGCTACTAAAATAATGAATGTATTATAATTGTTAATATTTATATTAATTAATTGAGTACTAGATTTTAATATAGTAGGAGATCTATTAAAAGGTTCTAATTCAAAAGCAGTTTCAGGAATTTCCCTGGTGGTTCACTGGTTAAGACTCTGTGCTTCCAGAGCAGGGGACATAAGTTCATTCCCTGGTTGGGAAACTAGGATCCCACCTGCCCCATGGTGCAGCCAAAAAAAAAAAAAAAGCATTAAAAAAAAATTGCTCTCCAAAATGTAAAAATAACATATCTGGGACAGATGCTAAATCAGTTCAGTTCAGTTCAGTTGCTCAGTCATATCTGACTCTTTGCGACCCCATGAATCACAGCACGCCAGGCCTCCCTGTCCATCACCAACTCCCAGAGTTCACTCAGACTCACGTTCATCGAGTTACTGATGCCATCCAGCCATCTCATCCTCTGTCATCCCCTTCTCCTGTCCTCAATCCCTCCCAGCATCAGAGACTTTTCCAATGAGTCAACTCTTCGTATGAGGTGGCCTAAGTACTGGAGTCTCAGCTTTAGCATCATTTCTTCCAAAGAAATCCCAGGGCTGTTCTCCTTCAGAATGGACTGGCTGGATCTCCTTGCAGTTCAAGGGACTCTCAAGAGTCTTCTCCAACACCACAGTTCAAAAGCATCAATTCTTCTATGCTCAGACTTCTTCACAGTCCAACTCTCACATCCATACACGACCACAGGAAAAACCATAGCCTTGACTAGACGGACCTTAGTGGGCAAAGTAATGTTTCTGCTTTTGAATGTGCCATCCAGGGTGCTAAATCAGATAGGATACTAAGAAACATGCGTGAACAGGGAATGACCTGGGTGAACCCAACCATATGGTCACCCTAGTTACCATGTCATCACCATTTCCCTCTTTCAGGATGAACATCCCCGAGTCTTTGAACTCTGGGCTTCTTCAGCACCCAATTTCCTTCATTTGACAATATCCACTTAAAATACCAAAAATAATGCAATTATCCTGGTGAGTTCTGACCAGTGCCCATTACAATGAGCCATCGTCATTGACCCAAACAGTATATTATCCCAACACTCCCTTCAGATTGCATTAGCCTGCCCAGCAGCTGCAACTGTACTGTTGGCGCCTATTCAGCTTATAATCAACTGAAATCTTCTGCACATAAAGCCCTCCTAAACTTAGTCTTCCTCTTTATAGACATTCACAAAGGATCTTATTTTTCAGCCCTAGATTTAGGAATTATATCCTGTTAGTTCCAGGTCATCATGATAAGATTATTAGCAAAACTTTTGATGAACAGCTTATCATCTAATACATTGACTGTTTTCCAATGCTTTGTGACATCCAAAGTTTATTGAGCAATTTCTATGTATGTCCTTTGTCCCAATTGTAATTTAAATGTTTAACAGAGCAGGGCCCAACCTCATCTGGTTGACCCAGTTAGCCAACATTTTTTTCAGCCAGGTAAGAATTTACCTCACTATTCTGACATTGGGTCTACAGTTTTTTCTATTTAATCCAAAAGAATATCATGAGAGGTATCAAATACGCCAGGCACTTCCCTCTGAATGTAAGCTGACAGAATCTTCAGAGTAACTTTTTACATTTTTCGGGAGGGAAGAGGGTTCATGACAGCAGTGTAGGAAGGTCCTGAACTCAGCTCCTCTCATGAACACGTCAAATACACAGCTGTGTGTAGAACGATTCACCACACTCCAGCTGCAACATTGCATAAGTAGGAGGGATCATAGAGGTGTGACTCCTCGATGAGGAGCAAGCGATTCAAGTCCCACATGAGGCACAGCAACCCCTTGATGCTGCACAGGAGAGAGAAACTTCCAAAACACTTCGCTTTATAAACCGCCTGGGAATACACACAGTGAGACGTAGAACTGCAGAGAACAGAAAACCCACTCTCAAGAAGCACGTTCACAGATTCACTTGACCCAAAAGGCTATCAGAAGGTTTTCCAGCAGAAACCTTATGGACCAGAAGGGAGTAGCAGATGTATTCAAGGTTCTGAAAAGTAAAGCAATTCCAAATAAGAATTTTCTATCCAGCAAGGTTATTATTCAGAATTGAAGAAGAGATTTTAAGGATTTCCCAGATAAACAAAAGCTACTGGAGTTCATCACCACTAAACTGGCCCTACAAGAAATACGTTAGGAAAAGCTTTAAATTGAAAAGAAGTGGCACTAATAAAAATGAAGAAAACATGCAAAAGCGAAAGTCTCTCTAGAAAAGGTGAACATGAAATCATGGGAGTGCATTATCATGCACACCGTGAGCATGAAGGTTAAAAGACAAAAGGAGCCAAAGAAACTAAAATTAGAATAATTATTTAAGAGATGTGTGAAATAAAATATTTAAAATGTAAAAGAAGATATAACATTTATAAATGCATACACATCCAACATGGGCTTCCCAGGTAGTTCAGTGGTCAAGAATCTGCCCGCCAATGCAAGAGACGTGGGTTTGATCCCTGGGCTGGGAAGATCCCCTGGAGTAGGGACTTGCAACCCACTCCAGTTTGCCTGCCTGGAAAACTCCATGGACAGTGGGGCCTGGTGGGCTACAGCCAATGGGGTTGCAAAGAGTCAGATATGACTGAGTATGCACTCACACATACACCTAACATAGAAGTATCTAAATATTTAAAGCAAATATTAAAAGACTTCAAGGAATAAATTAAAAGCAAAACAATAATAGCAAAGGACATTTAACACCAAACTTACATCAATGGATATATCATTTGCTGGGAGCCAGCACGAGGAGTCCCGCCCATGGCAAAGGCCAGTACGAGGAGTCCTGCCCGTGGCAAAGGTCAGGAGGTTAAGGGGTCTGACAGGCAAAGGCAAGTCGGGCCTTAAGAGAGCCTCACTGAATTTTTATGAACATCTACCCCCAAAACCAGAGTCTGCCTGCCGTACCGCATTATGCTTCTCACTTACACTTTTGACATTAACAGGAGCTGTCCCCCACACCTTCCTCTAAAAAAAAATTAACAGAGTTCCAGTTAATAAGTCTCCTGGGCGTAAAAAGTATGCCTCGGCTTAAACCCCTCTAATAGCTTTATAACTTACCTGACTGGTCTGTCCAGATTTTTACAACTATGCATGTGAATTATTTACGGCCCCCCAACCACGAGAAGCATGCAGCTTAAAACATCTTAAAGATATAGAGCCTTTTCTAAAAAGCTAAAAATTATATTGGTGATGGGTTTCACTCTTGAGTCAATGACTACTGCCAGNCCCTGGTTGGGAAACTAGGATCCCACCTGCCCCATAGTGCAGCCAAAAAAAAAAAAAAGCATTAAAAAAAATTGCTCTCCAAAATGTAAAAATAACATATCTGGGACAGATGCTAAATCAGTTCAGTTCAGACACTCAGTCATGTCCAACTCTTTGCAATCCCATGAATCGCAGCACGCCAGGGATTCCTGGAGTTAACTCAGACTCACGTCCATCGAGTCGGTGATGCCATCCTGCCATCTCATCTTCTGTCGTTCCCTTCTCCTCCTGCCCCCAATCCCTTCCAGCATCAGAGATTTTTCCAATGAGTCAACTCTTCACATGAGGTGGCCAAAGTACTGGAGTCTCAGCTTTAGCATCATTTCTTCCAAAGAAATCCCAGGGCTGATCTCCTTCAGAATGGACTGGTTGGATCTCCTTGCAGTCCAAGGGACTCTCAACAGTCTTCTCCAACACCACAGTTCAAAAGCATCAATTCTTCAGTGCTCAGCCTTCTTCACAGTCCAACTCTCACATCCATACATGACTACTGGAAAAACCATAGCCTGGACTAGACGGACCTTAGTGGGCAAAGTAGTGTTTCTGCTTTTGAATGTGCCATCCAGGATGCTAAATCAGATAGGATACTAAGAAACATGCGTGAACAGGGAATGACCTGGGTGAACCCAACCATATGGTCACCCTAGTTACCATGTCATCACCATTTCCCTCTTTCAGGATGAACATCCCCAAGTCTTTGAACTCTGGGCTTCTTCAGCACCCAGTTTCCTTCATTTGACAATATCCACTTAAAATACCAAAAATAATGCAATTATCCTGATGAGTTCTGACCAGTGCCCATTATAATGAGCCGTCATTGCCATTGATCCAAAAAGTATATTATCCTGACACTCCCTTCAGATTGCATTAGCCTGCCTAGCAGCTGCAACTGTACTGTTGGCGCCTATTCAGCTTGTAATCAACTGAAATCTTCTGCACATAAAGCCCTGCTAAACTCAGTCTTCCTCTTTATAGACGTTCACAAAGGATCTTATTTTTCAGCCCTAGATTTAGGAATTATATCCTGTTAGTTCCAGGTCATCATGATAAGATTATTAGCAAAACTTTTGAGGAACAGCTTATCATCTAATACATTGACTGTCTTCCAATGCTTTGTGACATCCAAAGTTTATTGAGCAATTTCTATGTATGTCTTTCATCCCAATTGTAATTTAAATGTTTAACAGAGCAGGGCCCAACCTCATCTGGTTGACCCAGCTAGCCAACATTTTTTCAGCCAGGTAAGAATTTACCTCACTATTCTGACATTGGGTCTACAATTTTTTTCCTTTTAATCCAAAAGAATATCATGAGAGGTATCAAATACGCCAGACACTTCCCTCTGAATGTAAGCTGACAGAATCTTCAGAGTAACTTTTTACATTTTTCGGGAGGGAAGAGGGTTCATGACAGCAGTGTAGGAAGGTCCTGAACTCAGCTCCTCTCATGAACACATCAAATACACAGCCGTGTGTAGAACGATTCACCACACTCCAGCTGCAACATTGCATAAGTAGGAGGGATCATAGAGGTGTGACTCCTCCATGAGGAGCAAGCGATTCGAGTCCCACATGAGGCACAGCAACCCCTTGATGCTGCACAGGAGAGAGAAACTTCCAAAACACTTCGCTTTATAAACCGCCTGGGAATACACGCAGTGAGACGTAGAACTGCAGAGAACAGAAAACCCACTCTCAAGAAGCACGTTCACAGATTCACTTGACCCAAAAGGCTATCAGAAGGTTTTCCAGCAGAAACCTTATGGACCAGACAGGAGTAGCAGATGTATTCAAGGTTCTGAAAAGTAAAGCAATTCCAAATAAGAATTTTCTATCCAGCAAGGTTATTATTCAGAATTGAAGAAGAGATTTTAAGGATTTCCCAGATAAACAAAAGCTACTGGAGTTCATCACCACTAAACTGGCCCTACAAGAAATACGTTAGGAAAAGCTTTAAATTGAAAAGAAGTGGCACTAATAAAAACGAAGAAAACACGCAAAAGCGAAAGTCCCTCTAGAAAAGGTGAACACGGAATAAAGGGAGTGCATTATCACGCACACCGTGAGCATGAAGGTTAAAAGACAAAAGGAGTCAGAGAAACTAAAATTATAATAATTATTTAAGAGATGTACGAAAAAAAATATTTAAAATGTAAAAGAAGATATAACATTTATAAATGCATACGCATCCAACATGGGCTTCCCAGGTAGTTCAGTGGTTAAGAATCTGCCCACCAATGCAAGAGACGTGGGTTTGATCCCTGGGCTGGGAAGATCCCCTGGAGTAGGGAATTGCAACCCACTCCAGTTTGCCTGCCTGGAAAACTCCATGGACAGTGGAGCCTGGTGGGCTACGGCCAATGGGGTTGCAAAGAGTCAGATATGACTGAGTATGCACTCACACATACACCTAACATAGAAGTATCTAAATATTTAAAGCAAATATTAAAAGACTTCAAGGAATAAATTAAAAGCAAAACAATAATAGCAGAGAACATTTAACACCAAACTTACATCAATGGATATATCATTTGCCAGGAGCCAGCACGAGGAGTCCCGCCCATGGCAAAGGTCAGCACGAGAAGTCCCGCCCGTGGCAAAGGTCATGAGGTTAAGGGGTCCGACAGGCAAAGGCGGGTCGGGCCTTAAGAGAGCCTCGCTGAATTTTTTCGAACATCTACCCCCAAAACCAGAGTCTGCCTGCCGTACTGCATTATGCTTCTCGCTTACACTTTTGACATTAACAGGAGCTGTCCCCCACCACCTTCCTCTAAAAAAAATTAACTTAGAGTTCCAGTTAATAAGTCTCCTGGGCGTAAAAAGAATGCCTCGGCCTAAACCCCTTTAATAGCTTTTTAACTTACCTGACTGGTCTGTCCAGATTTTTACAGCTACGCATGTGAATTATTTACAGCCCCCAGCCATGAGAGGCATGCAGCTTAAAACATCTTGAAGATATAGAGCCTTTTCTAAAAAGCTAAAAATTATATTGGTGATGGGTTTCACTGTTGAGTCAATGACTTCTGCCAGGCTTCCATATTCTTTATCTTTTAGGCACCTGGAGGATATTAATCAATGTAATTGATATATAAAAACATATATATATATAGTAGTTTTGATGTTAGCAACACTAGACTTTTGAGTTAGTAAACTTTCTTTTTGATATAAATCACTGTACTTCTCTTTCCTTGTTAAAACTGTTGTGCCCTTGCTATATACAAATGTAACCTTAATTAGTGCTTTCTGAGAGTGGCACCAGACTTTAGTAAAAACACTTTTAAGGCAAATAAGTTTTCTGGTTGACGGAGGACCCTTATCAAAAAAAGGCCATAAAATGCTAATAGGCCTCCTGGCCAAAATATGATGTAAATCACCTAAGACTTGTGTACACAGCTAAATATGAAAAAAAAAAAAAAGCCTAGTCTTGATAAGAGTCAGGGTTGCTGACGCTGCATAACTTTATATTATTCATTGATCTCTATGTACAAACAAAAGTATAAAAATCTTTCCTAAACAATAAAAGATGGGCCAGTTCCTGAAAAGACTGGTTCCCCCATGTCGACTCTTTCCTCTCTCTTTCTCCCTCTCCCTCCCTCTCCTTTTCTGGCTGATCCCTTGAAACACAGAGACTCTCCATGTCTACTTATTTGCCCAGGCTTCCTAAGAGCCATGCAACAGAGAGCCCAAGGAGGGACACCCTCCGCTATTCAAGTGGGCGCTTGTGGCCTAATGTAGACGGTGCAAGTTTCTTGTCTTGAGACTTTATTAGCTTTCCGCGTAAACCAAGAAATATCAGCCTCTTTCCTCCACTAATTTTCCTACTACACTATTCTTTCTTAATCTCTCTTTATATTTCTAATTAAATAATTCTTTCCTAAGATGCTGACTCCATCCCCACTTCAAATTACCCTAGATCCACCAGGGCTAGACCCCAACAATCATTTAGACAGAAAATCAATGAGCAAACCATGGGCCTTAAATGACATATCAGTCCAATGAATTTAACAGATGTATGTATATATATATATATATAAAGTATTTAATCCAAAAGCAGTAGAATATACTTTCCTCTCAAGTGCAATAAATAGATCATGTTAGGTTACAAAATAAGTATCAGTAAATTCAGGAAGATTGACATCGTATCAAGCATTTTTTGTGACAGCAGTATATGAAACCAGATGTTAGTTACAAAAAGAAAACTGGAGATTAAACATGGAGATTAAACAACATGCTACTGAATAATCAGTTCAAAGGTTCATCGAATAAATCAAAGGAAAAGTAAAATACCTAGAGACAAACGATAGCAGAAATATGATAGTCTGTAGGACAGAGCAAAAGCAATTCTAGGAGGAAAATTCACAGCCATACAGACTTACGTCAAGAAACAAGAAAAATACCAAATGAACAATTTAACTTTACATCTAAAGGAACTAGGAGAAAATAACAAAAAATTTCAAAATTAGTAGAAGGAAGAAAATAAGAATGGTCAGAGCAGAAATAAACAAAGTAGAGCCATAAAAATTGTAAAATCCAATGAAACTAACAGCTGACTCTTTGAAAAGATAAGCAAAATTATTAGGAAACTTGATATATCGATTGAGCCTGCATACATGCATGAACCCAAAACTTTAGCTAGACTAACCAAGAACAAAGAGAGGAGTTCAAGTAAATGAGAGCAAAAGTGAAAGAAGAGAATTTACAACTGATACCAAAGACACACAAAGGGTCATAAGAGACTACTACAACTACAGGCCAACAGGCTGGACCATAGGAAGAAATGGATAAACTCTTCAGAAGACATAATTTAAGCACAAATCATGAAGAAACAGAAAATCTGAGTAGACCAATCACTAGTGCTTATGAGAGGGCATGGGCAAAATGAAAGGAGGGGGTCGATGGTGTGGCGATAGACGGACACTCGGCCTATGGTAGTGATCACTCTGTAGTCTATAAAGATGTCAAATTACGATGCTGCACAGCAAAAAATATATAATTTAATAAAACATTAAATAAATTGTTTGCCTAACAGTCTACTCATAAGTGTTTGTCTGGTGAAACAATCTGAAAATGTTTTAACAGTGAAAGGTATGAGTTGTACAGAGCTTGCCACACAATCCAGGTCATTGAACAACTGTTAAACGTCGCCTGGTTAGAGCAGAACCAAGAAAGAAAAGCAGAAGGCATGTGGAGTGCATTTGGCAACTAATTGCTTTGATTCAGTGCAGACATTCCATCCGTCTATGCTCTTCTTTCAGCATCTCAAGCTCACTGGCGGACCACTCTGAGTTGTTTTCTGTCCAAGGGTCACACCTAAGCTAGGTTGAAAAGCAGTGGCAAAGAATCGCCATGATACAATGCATGAGTGTGTGCCCAGCGATGTCCAACTCTTTGCGACCCTATGGACTGTAGCCTGCCAGAGTCCTCTGCCCGTGGGGTTTTCCAGGCAAGAATACTGGAGTGGGTTGCTATTTCCTCCAGGGGATCTTCCCAACCCAGGGATCGAACCCGCGTCTCCTGCATTGGCAGGCAGATTCTTTACTACTGAGCCACCTAGGAACAAAAGGATTGGTTACTTTGAGCCAAGAATGATCATACAAAGAACCAGGACCAAGAGAACTCTCTGATGAAGAGTTGCAGAGGACGTGAGTTCACCTGGACAAACAGAAGAGAGGGCACACTGGACATCCCTATTATACGTTATCAACAACGACGAACTACTAAGTCAAACTCAAACTGTCTGGGATGTGAAGTGTCCTAGAGACACAGCCGTCATCTCCATAAAAAACATCCAAACCAAACTATAACTGGTTTTAATTGTACAGGATTATGGAGGAAACGTAATCTAGAGAAAATGTGCATCTGGTCTGAAATCAAGCTCCGATTTCTTCACTTACTTGTTACGTGATTTAGTGTTCTGTCATGCACACTTCCCAAGCCACAGTTTTATTACCTCTAAATGGAGCTCTTTTTTCATGTTATGCCATGTTATAAGAAAGATCGCTGTCAAACTCACAGATTTGTTATGGAGATCAAATGAGAAGACCTAGATAAAAGCTTCACACAAATATATTTTCTTATAATGATGAATCATAGTATCGTCAGTGGACTTGGCTATTTTCAGTGAATTTGAATAAGTGTGTCCTTGCTTTCTTTCTTACTGGTGTGTAGTTGCTTTACAAAATTGTGTTAGTTTCCACTG
>SJYW01045349.1:25530-70019 GCA_006410735.1 Raphicerus campestris
TTCACTTTCATGATCTCCCCAGGTGGTGCTAGTGGTAAAGAACCTGCCCGCCGATGCAGGAGATGTAGAGACAAGGTTCAGTCCCTGGGTCGGAAGACCCCCTGGAGGAGGGCATGGCACCGCACTCCAGTGTTCTTGCCTGGAGAACCCCATAGACAGAGGAGGCTGGCGGGCTACAGTCCACAGGGTCACACAGAGTCGGACGCGACTGAAGCAACTTTGCACACATGCATATATAATCATAGGTTTAAAATACTGTAATAGAATCAGTATGCACACTTAAATGTCATATCAAATTGAAATGTTCTAGAGACCACATTAATTGTAAAGCAACAAAAAGTTGAATTTTATACCAATTCTGGAATAAAAATTCTATCATTTCTGTGTGCAATTAGATTTCCTGTAATGGTGTCAGAGATGACAGAGGCAGTAACCCGGTGGTGGTCTATTTTTTTCACTCCAGCCTATACATGTCCACAATAGACACAATTATGGAACTGACTGGATAGTTACTAACTATGTGTGAGCTGGGATTGTCTTGTGTGCAACCGAAGGAAAACAGAGAAACAGACTGAATGTAGTCATCATTATTCACAACCTTCCATTTCATAGATTCTTTTTTTTAACGAGTAAGTTGATTTTTATTTTTTGGCTATGCCTCATGGTTCACTTTCACTTTTCACTTTCATGCATTGGAGAAGGAAATGGCAACCCACTCCAGTGTTCTTGCCTGGAGAATCCCAGGGACGGTGGAGCCTGGTGGGCTGCCATCTGTGGGGTCACACAGAGCTGGACACGACTGAAGCGACTTAGCAGCAGCAGCAGCAGCAGCAGCATGGTTCATAGGATCTTAGTTTCCTGACCAGTGATCAAACCCCTGGAAGCACAGATTCTTAACCACCAAGCCACCAGGGAAGTCCCAATTTTATATTCTTTAGAACACTATGGTGATTTTCCATTTATTAACTTTTATTAGACTTATGAATTTAGAAGATAAAATTATTCTAAAAAAATAGTGCCTTCTCACATCCAACATCTAATCTTGACTTTGTTTTGACAGAGATCAGTGTTTTCAGCCTTCTGCCTCTGATGTGAGCTGGGGGGTGGGGCTGGGGGATGTTAGCCATCGGAGTCATAGCAGCTCCCCAATCTTAGTAACTTAAAGCATCTCACAGTTTATCTTCTCAGACTCTCTGCAGGTCAGAGTCTGGACACAGAGTAACTGAGTTCCCTGCTCAAATCTCCCAGGCTGAATCAAGGTATCGGCTAGGATTGACCTGCTCCTTCCAACCCAATTCAGACCACTGTAAAATTCAGTTCCTTACTATTTGTATCAGTTTGCTATTGCTGAGTAATGAATGAAACACGTTAGTGATCAAAACAAGCCCATCAGAAAAACAAGCTTTCAGAAATGCAGGTGTGGGGTGCTGGGTTCTTTGCTCAGGGATTCAAGGAGCAAAATCTGGGTCAGCCGTGCTCCATGCCTTTCAAGAGGTTCTGGGAAGAATCTGCTTCCACGCCCACCCAGACAGACGGAGAGGCAGGTCTCTGTGGGCAGGGGCGTCTGCTGGCCCTGCTCTCAGCTTCCACAGGCCACCCCCAGATCCTTACCGTGTGGCCCCCTCTGTCTTCAAAGCTGGTGGCTTAGAGTCTTCCTGGTCCCAAATCGCTCACACTTCCAATCTCTGTCCCGGGGAGAGCTTCCTGCTTATGTTTTCTTCCAGACGTTTTATGGGTTCAGCTCTCAAGTTTTGGATTGTATCTTTGTGCATGATGCAGCCCAGTCTGATCCTCTTGCACGTAGCTGCCCTGTGTTCTCCTAACGAGATAGCAGCAGAGTCACAGACACAGAGAAAAGGTGCTTCCCAGAGGGGAGCGGGTGGGGGAGTAGAGAAATGGCTGAGAGAGAAGGGAAATAGCTGATGTCGCTGAGAAATAGCTGGGGTGTGAAGACATGCACACCTCCAGTTGCGAAATGAATGAGTCAGGGTGTGAGATGAACGGTGTGGGGGAATATAATCAATAATTATGTAATATCTTCCTGTGGTGACAGATGGTAACTAGATTATCACGGTGAACATTTTGTAATGTACAGAAATATTGAATCACTATGTTGTGTAGCAGGAACTAACAGAGTGTTGTGGTTCAATTATACTTTAAAATCAAACAAACTCACTCATAGGAAAAGAGATAAAATTTGTGGTTATCCAAGGGGGTAGAATTGGGTAAACGCAGCTGAAATGTGCAAACTTCCAGTTATAAAACACATAAGTAGTAGAAATGTAAGGTACAGCATGATAAATATAGTAACACCATTGTACGTTATACACGAAAGTTGTCATGAGAGTAAATCCTGAGGTCTCATCACAAAGAAAAAAATCTTTTCTGTTTCCTTAATTTTGTTAGATACATGCAAATTTTGTTAAATCTCGTATAAATTATGATATGATGGGTGTTCACTAAACTTAGGTGGTCATCATTTCATGATGTATGCAAATCAGATCATTATGCCATACACCTTAAACTTGTAAAGTTTTATGTCAATCATATCTCAATAAAGCTGGAAGCAAATATAAATTTTTAAAATTAAAAATTAATAACCAAGTTGAAAAAGCTAGCCAAAGTCCCTCATCTCACCTGGAATTTGTTAGTATATTATATAGCTGCTATGTTTCAGGCACAGTGCTGGAAACACGAATATAACTGTCAGTCACTGAGGACCTCACAAATCATTATTACATGGAAAGGTAAACAAACAGTTATTATAAATGAGTAAATAGCATATTATTATATTGAGTATCTATTATTAAATGAGACTGTATTTGAGATCTGAATAAGGCAGTAGATGCACAGATGAGTGAAGGATTCGCGTCTATGAAAGATGGAAAAAAATGTATCACAAGAGAGGTGAAATTTCAGCTAGGACTTGAAGTTTACATCGAAGTACCTTAGGGAGGACTCGCCTGGAGGTCCAGTGGTGAAGGCTTCTCCTTGAAACGCAGGGGGTGCAGGGCTGATCCCTGGTCGGGGAGCTCGGATCCCACATGCCTCACTGCCAAAAACCAGAGAAAAAAGGACTTTAAACGTGGTTCATACAAAAAAAATCTTTAAACGAAAAAGAAGAAATAGTATCTTGGGAAGAAGAGGAAAAGAGATTCTAGAGAATGAGTAGCCTCTGTGTATCTTGCTGATGTGAAATCAGGAGGTAATGTTATTTTGGTAGCATCTAGGAGAAAGCATGTCAGGTCCCCGNTACCAAATGAACTTTCATCAACACTTTATCAAGTGATATCTTTTGTTGCATGACAGAAAAAGAAAAGCTTTTTCTTTTGTTGGAAAAAAAGTATGAGATAGCGTTCCATGATATTCTTTTTGCATTTGAGGTATGGTAAAAGTGGAGGGCTATATTCCTGCTTTAAATTCAACCTTATCTAAGAAAATGAGAGTTAATGTCTTCAAAGGCTAATATATGTATACATATGTGCATTTGTATACATGCATAATAGATAAATATATATACATATCATTTGAATAAATATATACATATTTTATTCACTGCTTTATCGAAAGCTTAGCAAGGGCCAGGCAGATACTGTTCCAGGGACTCAGTACACATCCATGAACAATACAAAGATTCCAGCTTTTGTAGATCTATATTCTAAGGAGGGAGATAGTCAACGAATATAAATAAATAAATAAGGAATTATGTGATGAGGAATAGTCTAAGAGTCACCCGATCAGGCCTACAGTGGTAGGAAAGGGTCAGAAAGGCAGCCACAGCAGAGGGATTACAGAAGGCAGTCAAGGCAGGCTGCCTGATCTTCATAACTTTTTTATTAACTTTATTGCCAAAGTATCTGCAAATTGTGTGTGTGAGACATAAACACTGACATAGCTTTGTGGTTTTATTGAATGAGAAAAATCAAGTGGAAAAGAGGTGAACTCATTAGTATCCACCCTTCATAAATGAAAGCCCAGAGCTTGGCACTGGAGTCCCTGAGCCACAACATCGCTGCTCTTTTCTCAAAGACGCTTTCCCCTCTCACTCTGCTCCAGCGTCAGGAACCAACAGGAATACGTGGTTCTGACTCTGCTATGTAATCACCGCTTTCACCCTCACCCCGCATTCCAAAAACAGACTCAAGGACAGCTCAGGTGAGTTAGAGCTGAGGATTTGTTTGTTGGAACAGTCTAATGTCCATTGTGCCAGCTGCATTATATTTGTCATTTAAATTGAATGAGGAGAAAAGAGAAAAGCAGACACTAAAGGAACCAGTCCAAAATGCTACTAAACAGCTCCTTGCTGGAATTGTTCTGCCTTTGACCAAAGTCAAAATCATTAATGACTTGCAGAAAAATAGCGAAGTCTTCAATGGCAACATGTCCTGAATTCCCAGAGTCTGGTTCTGCCTTAATTTTTTTGTTTTACTTGTTTTATTCATCTTTTAAGTTCTGGGCTTAAACATTTAGTCTTTAAATATCTTGAAGAGTTTCACCATTTATTCTTCTGATAGGAGAGAAGAATCTGGTTTAGAATGCAATTAGGTTCCTGGGTTTGCACTGGGTCTGATTAAGACCACGCTATGGAATTCAAGTGAACAAGTTAAAACTTGCTGGATTTGCTGCTTAACAAAGTAGGGAGTCAAATCAATATTTCCCTAATATAGCCCTGAAAGGAAAGCCGTCTAAGAAAAAGGAATGGTATTCTCTGTCTTGTAAGAGGTCCAGACAACAGGGTAGGAGCAGACATTTAAAGNCTGCTTAACAAAGTAGGGAGTCAAATCAATATTTCCCTAATATAGCCCTGAAAGGAAAGCCGTCTAAGAAAAAGGAATGGTATTCTCTGTCTTCTAAGAGGTCCAGACAACAGGGTAGGAGCAGACATTTAAAGATTAACTTTCTCCAGACATGCTTGTGCGGCAAATAGGTCTGGTTACACATGATCTGGCCTTGCCTGTATTCTAGTCTCCCCCAAATTCATGAGAGCAGGAGCTGCCCACTGGCTGGGGAAGCCCGTGAGCGTCTGTGTGTTTCATCCATTTCACAGCATAGCACACCTCATCAGCAGAGTGAGCGAGCGAAAGTCGTTCCATGGGGTCCGACTCTTTGCGACCCCGCAGACTATACAGTCCATGGTATTCTCCAGGCCAGAGAATGCAAATCACTGCTTTTCTACATTCTTGCTGGATGCTCAGGGACGCGTGGGGAACAACCATGGTCAGCCTTCCCCATGCGCTTCCCCACGGCCTGGCGCCCCGCCCTCCAGCTTTCCTCGGGGAAGCCACTGGCTTCCGTCACACACTGTGTGTTCCAGCGTGCTGAGTGTCTGCTTCCAGGCGGCCCCATGAGGGCGTCCATCGCTCCGGCCTGTGTGATGAGGCCGGTCCAAGCCCAGGCAGCGTCAGCCAGGGCCCGCCAGCCCGAGGGAAGGGAGGAGGATGCTCTCCCCTCTGAGGTTCAGTTCAGTCCAGTGCAGTCGCTCAGTCGTGTCCAACTCTGTGCGACCCCATGGACTGCAGCACGCCAAGCCTCCCTGTCCATCACCAACTGCCGGAGTTTACCCAAACTCCATTGAGTCAGTGATGCCATCCAACCCTCTCATCCTCTGTCATCCCCTTCTCCTCCTGCCCTCAGTCTTTCCCAGCATCAGGATCTTATCCAACGAGTCAGCTCTTCAAATCAGGTGGCCAAAGTGGAGTTTCAGCTTCAGCATCAGTCCTTCCAATGAATCTTCAGGACTGATTTCCTTTAGGATGGACTGGCCTGATCTCCTTGCAGTTCAATGGACTCTCAAGAGTCTTCTCCAACACCACAGCTCAAAAGCATCCATTCTTCGATGCTCAACTTTCTTTATAGTCCAACTCTCTGTGGTTGCTAAGGTGCAAAATAGAGGCATGGAGTGGCCACGCTCATCCCTGCCTCCTCCTGGGAAACACCCGCCTGGAGACAAGGAGTGGGAGAGAGCTTCGAGAAGGAGGGAAATTCAAGAGNTGGTTGCTAAGGTGCAAAATAGAGGCATGGAGTGGCCACGCTCATCCCTGCCTCCTCCTGGGAAACACCCGCCTGGAGACAAGGAGTGGGAGAGAGCTTCGAGAAGGAGGAAAATTCAAGAGGCCACTGCTGGAGCCCTTGACTCATCCCACAGACCTGCCTTCCGTCTCTAGGCAAGACCCGACATGGCAGAGGGGCCAGAACTCTGTGCTCCCCCACCAAAAATGAGAATGCCCTCCTGCGGTTGGGGGCATGCCTGAGAGCAGCGTTCATTCTCCTGCTTTCCTGTGACCTGCCGTGTGGTTCCTGAGAGCTTCGAGCTGTGAGCGCCTTTTGGTTTGACAAGAAATAGTCACCCTTTGGCCAGTACTGCCTGCAACATAATCATCCCCCCAAGCTCTTTCCTTCTCAAAGCCCTTCTCCATATCCTCTGACTCAGAGTAGGGATGTGGTGTTTAGGCAGGTTGCNCCCTAGTAGGTCAAGGCCAGGGTACTGTTCAACATCTAACAAAGCCCAGAACAACCCCCGCAGCAAAGAACTAACCAGCCCAAATGTCAACAGTGCCAAGACTGAGAAACCCTGATTTACCTGAACCGGTTGGGAAAAGTGAATTGATCTACATGGAAGTGAAATTTTTATTTTTACCAAATGAACTTTCATCAACACTTTATCAAGTGATATCTTTTGTTGCATGACAGAAAAAGAAAAGCTTTTTCTTTTGTTGGAAAAAAAGTATGAGATAGCGTTCCATGATATTCTTTTTGCATTTGAGGTATGGTAAAAGTGGAGGGCTATATTCCTGCTTTAAATTCAACCTTATCTAAGAAAATGAGAGTTAATGTCTTCAAAGGCTAATATATGTATACATATGTGCATTTGTATACATGCATAATAGATAAATATATATACATATCATTTGAATAAATATATACATATTTTATTCACTGCTTTATCGAAAGCTTAGCAAGGGCCAGGCAGATACTGTTTCAGGGACTCAGTACACATCCATGAACAATACAAAGATTCCAGCTTTTGTAGATCTATATTCTAAGGAGGGAGATAGTCAACGAACATAAATAAATAAGGAATTATGTGATGAGAAATGGTCTAAGAGTCACCTGATCAGGCCTACAGTGGTAGGAAAGGGTCAGAAAGGCAGCCACAGCAGAGGGATTACAGAAGGCAGTCAAGGCAGGCTGCCTGATCTTCATAACTTTTTAATTAACTTTATTGCCAAAGTATCTGCAAATTGTGTGTGTGAGACATAAACACTGACATAGCTTTGTGGTTTTATTGAATGAGAAAAATCAAGTGGAAAAGAGGTGAACTCATTAGTATCCACCCTTCATAAATGAAAGCCCAGAGCTTGGCACTGGAGTCCCTGAGCCACAACATCGCTGCTCTTTTCTCAAAGACGCTTTCCCCTCTCACTCTGCTCCAGCGTCAGGAACCAACAGGAATACGTGGTTCTGACTCTGCTATGTAATCACCGCTTTCACCCTCACCCCGCATTCCAAAAACAGACTCAAGGACAGCTCAGGTGAGTTAGAGCTGAGGATTTGTTTGTTGGAACAGTCTAATGTCCATTGTGCCAGCTGCATTATATTTGTCATTTAAATTGAATGAGGAGAAAAGAGAAAAGCAGACACTAAAGGAACCAGTCCAAAATGCTACTAAACAGCTCCTTGCTGGAATTGTTCTGCCTTTGACCAAAGTCAAAATCATTAATGACTTGCAGAAAAATAGCGAAGTCTTCAATGGCAACATGTCCTGAATTCCCAGAGTCTGGTTCTGCCTTAATTTTTTTGTTTTACTTGTTTTATTCATCTTTTAAGTTCTGGGCTTAAACATTTAGTCTTTAAATATCTTGAAGAGTTTCACCATTTATTCTTCTGATAGGAGAGAAGAATCTGGTTTAGAATGCAATTAGGTTCCTGGGTTTGCACTGGGTCTGATTAAGACCACGCTATGGAATTCAAGTGAACAAGTTAAAACTTGCTGGATTTGCTGCTTAACAAAGTAGGGAGTCAAATCAATATTTCCCTAATATAGCCCTGAAAGGAAAGCCGTCTAAGAAAAAGGAATGGTATTCTCTGTCTTGTAAGAGGTCCAGACAACAGGGTAGGAGCAGACATTTAAAGATTAACTTTCTCCAGACATGCTTGTGCGGCAAATAGGTCTGGTTACACATGATCTGGCCTTGCCTGTATTCTAGTCTCACCCAAATTCATGAGAGCAGGAGCCGCCCACTGGCTGGGGAAGCCCGTGAGCGTCTGTGTGTTTCATCCATTTCACAGCATAGCACACCTCATCAGCAGAGTGAGCGAGCGAAAGTCGCTCCGTGGGGTCCGACTCTTTGCGACCCCGCAGACTATACAGTCCATGGTATTCTCCAGGCCAGAGAATGCAAATCACTGCTTTTCTACATTCTTGCTGGATGCTCAGGGACGCGTGGGGAACAACCATGGTCAGCCTTCCCCATGCGCTTCCCCACGGCCTGGCGCCCCGCCCTCCAGCTTTCCTCGGGGAAGCCACTGGCTTCCGTCACACACTGTGTGTTCCAGCGTGCTGAGTGTCTGCTTCCAGGCGGCCCCATGAGGGCGTCCATCGCTCCGGCCTGTGTGATGAGGCCGGTCCAAGCCCAGGCAGCGTCAGCCAGGGCCCGCCAGCCCGAGGGAAGGGAGGAGGATGCTCTCCCCTCTGAGGTTCAGTTCAGTCCAGTGCAGTCGCTCAGTCGTGTCCAACTCTGTGCGACCCCATGGACTGCAGCACGCCAAGCCTCCCTGTCCATCACCAACTGCCGGAGTTTACCCAAACTCCATTGAGTCAGTGATGCCATCCAACCCTCTCATCCTCTGTCATCCCCTTCTCCTCCTGCCCTCAGTCTTTCCCAGCATCAGGATCTTATCCAACGAGTCAGCTCTTCAAATCAGGTGGCCAAAGTGGAGTTTCAGCTTCAGCATCAGTCCTTCCAATGAATCTTCAGGACTGATTTCCTTTAGGATGGACTGGCCTGATCTCCTTGCAGTCCAATGGACTCTCAAGAGTCTTCTCCAACACCACAGCTCAAAAGCATCCATTCTTCGATGCTCAACTTTCTTTATAGTCCAACTCTCTGTGGTTGCTAAGGTGCAAAATAGAGGCGTGGAGTGGCCACGCTCATCCCTGCCTCCTCCTGGGAAACACCCGCCTGGAGACAAGGAGTGGGAGAGAGCTTCGAGAAGGAGGGAAATTCAAGAGGCCACTGCTGGAGCCCTTGACTCATCCCACAGACCTGCCTTCCGTCTCTAGGCAAGACCCGACATGGCAGAGGGGCCAAAAATGAGAATGCCCTCCTGCGGTTGGGGGCATGCCTGAGAGCAGCGTTCATTCTCCTGCTTTCCTGTGACCTGCCGTGTGGTTCCTGAGAGCTTCGAGCTGTGAGCGCCTTTTGGTTTGACAAGAAATAGTCACCCTTTGGCCAGTACTGCCTGCAACATAATCATCCCCCCAAGCTCTTTCCTTCTCAAAGCCCTTCTCCATATCCTCTGACTCAGAGTAGGGATGTGGTGTTTAGGCAGGTTGCCTGGACAACACTCTGTTCATGTGCTAGTAACACCGTCTGGGAACTCCAAGGAAATGGGCATCTTGCCCCTCAACCTCCGGGGATGGTGAATCACTCCCAGACGGATACACAGCGCATCTGCCGTGGTGTCCTCTCAGGTCAGGTGATGTCTGCCTCAAGTGTGTCAGCAGCTGGAACTATGGACCTGTGCTGGGTCTGCAATGCCTACTAACGATTGTCTTAGGTTCCACCAAACATTCAGACTCACAGGACTGCCAAGGGCCACACTTGGGGCCCATCTATTAGGTTAGAGAGCAGAGCCCAGCGCTTACCAAACAGAGAGCTTCGGGGTGGACTGTTTCTGTAGCGGTCCTTGGAGCAGTCTAACGGCTCAGACGCTGGGAGACGAGACCCACATCAGGCGGGTTCAGGATCCACCCTGACCTGAAAGATGCTAACCCACGGGACTTATAGCTTCCTGGGTCCCTGCAGGATGCATGCCCAGGTCCAAGAGTCACAGCTCTTAGGGAAGTCCAAAACATAGCTTCCCAATCAAGTATTTAGAGCCTTTCCAAGCCAGATGTAATGTGCCAGTCAAAGGTCATTCCCAGCACCAGCAATCCTGCCTGGAGACAGCGTTGATGAGTCTGTCATTGTTGAGCTGCCAGAGAAACTGAGCCAGAGAGCTAGCCAAAGGTTAGACTCTCATTCAAAAAAGGGAGGGGAAGAAAAGTGAAGAGTTTTGTTAACCATTAATCCACAAAAGTAAGAGATATCCTCAGAAGATGTGGCAAGCTTCTTACAGAGAACAATGGTGCCCCGTAACTCAAGTGGGCACACTGGCAAAGAAGCCATATGGAAAACCAAAGCCAGCACTACCGGCTCCCTCCTCGGACGATAGGATAAGTTCAGCAACAGGACCGGGATCCTCCGGGGGGTACCCAACACGCAGACTGCTCCCCTGCTGACACACAGGCAGGGCTCCGCCTCTCATGACTGCACGTGCTGAGCCAAAGGAAAGATGACCCATCGGTATCGGTATACCAGTGTACCGGCCCTTCTTGTAAAGGCTGAACATGGGCTTAGAGAAGGTGTTTTCTCCTGAAAAATCATGAGAATAAGTATAAGCAGTTCTCCACTTTTGACATCTGTGCCAACTGGGCCCAGATTGACTGCCACACATGCAGAGCAATAACCAGGAACTCCTTACGTCTTCTGTATGTGTGTGTGTGTGTGTGTGTGTGTGTGTGTGTGTGTGTGCGCGTGTGCACACATATAACAGTGAGAAGAAACCCATCAGTAACTCAGTTTCCCCAGTCTAGCAAGAAACCAAGAACTAGGTATATTTAGCGTCCTTGAAAATCATGTAGCACTGAGAGCTGTTACGTGGTAATCAAACTGGTAACCTGGCAGAAAATCTGAGCTCTCTAGCATACCCCGTGGGCTGTCATATGAAGTACTGTCAACAGAACGACCACTTTCAGCATAAGCACCATAATTGACAAAAGCACAAGTCCATCGGGGCCTCCCTGGTGGTCCACTGGTTAAGACGCCACGTTTTCCTGGCAGGGGGCATGAGTTTGCTCCCTGGTAGGTAAGCTAAGTCCTTGCATGCTGCATGGCCAAAAGAAAAAGGTACAAGTCAGTCATTATCAAAAGCTGTAAATATTAGCTACATTGCCACGAGTACCTCCAAGTTCCATCATCGAGCCCCCAGTGCCTAGAACCACAAGACCGCTGCCATCTAAAACCATAGTTAATATAACCCAGAGCAGCAACTGAACCGAACTGGAAAGTATAGAATCACTGTCACTCAGAAACGTGTGTGCAGCAGCATGCCAAGCCACAATGATGCTGTGTAACAAGCCAACTCAAAAAATCACTGTCACTCAGAAACATGTGTGCAGCAGCGTGACAAGCCAACTCAAAATTAAGCAGTTTTCCAATCTTCATAAAAAAGAACAAAGCTGGGGGTACCACATTTCCTGATTTTAAGTTACAGTCATAGTAATAAAATGCCATAGTAATAAAAAGAATACTAATGCCATAGTAATAAAAATAGGATGGTGCTGCCATAAAAAAAAATAGACACATAGACCAATGGAAGCAAACAGAAAGCCCAGAAATTAAATCCAGGCATATACAGCCTGACAGAGTAACCCCTGAGAGAGATAAACAAGATAGATGCCAGCGCTAGCTTGTCCTGTTATTCTGCAAGTTTTAAAATATGTAAGCGTGGCCTTTGAAATGGTGATTCTAACAGGTAATATGTCAACCTTCTTCTCGTGAAAGGATCAAATACATTTCTTTGGGGAATCTTCCCTGAGTACATTTCCAGAAAGCAAGTGTTTCTTTTCTCGGAGAATGAAAGTACTACTTAGAAAAAGTTTCTTGAGAAGATGGAGAGCATGAACGAGGTTGATTAATTACTGGTCATTACTGGCGGAATCAGAAGCTATTTATAAAACCCAAATACAAGGCAAAAGTGAAATGTATTATACCTAGTAAAATGATAAGCTCGGCAGAAGCTCCAGCTTAGTGAGCTCTAGGATGCGGTTTTAGCGGAGCCAGGGATTTTCCGGGAGCACTCACATAAGCACAGATCTGTCTTAAAGGAGCCTTTTGGCCGCGACTCCAAGGCCGGCTCCTTGAAGATGGAAGGCACCAGCACCTTCTCGAAGAATCCTCCTGCATCTGAGCGACGGGGTCACTGAGGGTCATTTCTGTCACCGTCTCTGAACTGAGAGGCTGGTGACACTATCAGAGGGCAACCCCACTGACCAGCTGAAGATGCGTCTTCAGAAGCAAGCTCGTGTCTTCAGAGGTCAAACAATGCCGATAGCGATGGGAGATGTCTGTATACTGTGCTCAGTGTTACCTGTTTGTCCAGCAACACCCTTAGTTTTCACCCGGNTCTGCAATGCTAGAGATCTGAGATCTATCCCTGGGTTGGGAAGATCCCCTGGAAGAGGGCATGACAACCCACTCTAGTATTCTTGCCTGGAGAATTCCCATGGACAGAGGAGTCTGGCGGGCCACAGTCCGTTGGGTCACAGACAGCCACACATAACGGACAGACTAAGCATGCACATATTAAATATAAAAGGGGATTCATTTCCACACACGTAACAGAATATTCTCATGCACCATCCTAGTCAATACCTTCCTTTCAAAGGTAAACGCCATCCTGAGCTGAATCACCATACGTTANCTAAGCATGCACATATTAAATATAAAAGGGGATTCATTTCCACACACGTAACAGAATATTCTCATGCACCATCCTAGTCAATACCTTCCTTTCAAAGGTAAACGCCATCCTGAGCTGAATCACCATACGTTAGTTTTGTCTGTTTACAGACTTCAAATAGGTGGAATCATGCAGTTGACTTTGTACTCAGCTGCTTCCTTCCCTCATCATTAGGACTGCAAGATAGCAACACTGTTCTCTTGCTTATATTCCATTGAATAAATACATAAGTTCGCTGGACATGTTCTACCGCTACAGATCCATTCTACTGTTGGTGGTGCCCTCAGTCTTATTTTCTCTGTGTGTTATCCTCCCCAGATGTTAACTCTATCCCCAAAGCAGAGAATTAGGTCCTTCTAGAAGCTATGACCCATTCCAGGTTCCATGAGGTGTATACAAAGAAGGTAAATTCAAGCCTTTGAAGTTCTATCCTGGAGGAGATTTGAGGTCCTTTAGAGTCTTCTAAGTGAAACAGATAAAAAGTTAATAACAATAAACATGTCCTTGCTCTTGTTGACCCCTGTCCCTTTAGCTAATGGATTTTTTTAGCACCTCTTGTATGCCAAATATTTTTCAGTTCCTAGGAATGACACATAAAATAGAATAGAGAAGAATACTGTTCTTCTGAAACTAGCCTTCAAAGAGAAAGTTAGATGGTGATAAAAAGCTATGGAGAAAATGAAAATAGGACAGCACAATAAAATGGCCAGGAAAGTCCTCTCCAGGGAGACCAAATAATAACAAGAAACAGCCGCTAGAGGCCTGGGGGAGCCATCAGGAGGAAGCATGTGCTAGACTGGCAGGGCAACGGTTATAATAGATCGATGCTCCTGGGAATGAACTTGGCCTTCTTAAAGAACAGAAGGATGGCTCGTGAGGCTAGTGTGCAGTGGGCAACATAAAGAAGATCAAGTCAGAGACTTAAGCAGAGGCTGGACTGTACGTGACTTCGAGGTCAAGAGTATAGATTTTCTTCCCAGTGTGATGGGAAGCCACTAGAGGGCTTTAAGCAGAAGAGTACTGCTCTGGAAACTGAGTCCGAAGCGGCTTAAAAGGGATCAGGAGTAGAAGCAGAATACCAACAACGAGGCCACTTCCCTCGGTGACAGACGATGCTCTCTTGGGATAAGATGGCAGCAGAGGGGGCGGAGAAGTGGACTGAATTCAGTGTGTTTGGAGATGGTCAATACCTGTGCTGTGGGGAAGACGCTGAACAAGCCTGTCTCTTCCTGCGTCTCCCTGAGACCCCCTGCGCCTCCCTGAGCCCCCTCCGCATCTCCCTGAGCCCCCCTGCGTCTCCCTGAGCCCCCTCCGCGTCTCTGCCAGCCTTCTTTTGCAGACCTGAAACTCAGAGAGTTGAACTTTCCAAGCTGTCACAGCGGCTCACTCCAAGTCCATTTCCCCAGTCACCACACCAGCAGATTAAACAGAATCTGGTGAAAATCTCATTTGCCACCTCCAATGCTAAGTATCTTCAGTTCAGTTCAGTCGCTCAGTCGTGTCCAACTCTTTGCAACTCCATGGATGGCAACACGCCAGGCCTCCCTGTCCATCACCAACTCCCAGAACTTACTCCAACTCGTGTCCATTGAGTCAGTGATGCACCCAACCATCTCATCCTCTGTCGTCCCCTTCTCCTCCTGCCCTCAGTCTTTCACATCATCAGGGTCTTTTCCAGTAAGTCAGTTCTTCACATCAGGTGGCCCAAGTATTGGAGTTTCAGCTGCAGTATCTTAAATAATTTCAAATAGCAATTTCCTCAGAGACTTTAAACAGTATCGTGTGCTGTGCTGCGCTAAGTCCCTCAGGCGTGTCCGACTCTTCGTGACCTCAGGGACTGTAGCCCGCCAGGCTCCTCTGTCCATGGGGATTCTCCAGGCAAGAATCCTGGAGTGGGTGCCACGCCCTCCTGACAAATAGGTACACACACATTCCAGACGTTTCCTCCTCACCCAGGACTTTCATCAAGGAATCTATTTCTCAGCTTCTCTCACGAGCATCTGAAAAGCTCACGATCTGAGTCCGTGCTGTGCCCTTCCACCATTAGATCCTTAGCGACATCTACGGGCATCAGTGTAATTAAAGATGCGTCAAAACATTGGGGCTGCTGCAGGACTGATTTTATCATTCTCGGTGAAGAATATAAAGGATTCATTACAGGATGCGTCAAAACATCGGGGCTGCTGCAGGACTGATTTTATCATTCGCTGTGAAGAATATAAAGGATCCACTACAGAGCCAACCCTTCATGATTGTAGACATTTCCAGAAGACAAATGAGTGAACGGTAGACGGGGTAACTCCAGATTAAAGCGTTTATTTCTGAGATCTTCTCCAGGATGTCTCCTATTATATAACCAAATAGTACATTACTTAAAAAAAAAAGTTTAAAATGCTTTCCAATTAAAATTTTCTTTTGTTTCATAAACCAAGTATGTGCTTTTAAGTGTATTCTGTTAAATTTTACGCGGTTTAGAGTCACCCAGGACCATGTAATCTGATGATGGTCTCACGTTACAGACAGAGAAAGTTCCTGCCACCTACGCTCCAGGGTCCCCAGTGAGTTGACGNGTCTCCTATTATTTAACCAAATAGTACATTACTTAAAAAAAAAAGTTTAAAATGCTTTCCAATTAAAATTTTCTTTTGTTTCATAAACCAAGTATGTGCTTTTTAAATGTATTCTGTTAAATTTTACGCGGTTTAGAGTCACCAGGACCATGTAATCTGATGATGGTCTCAGGTTACAGAGAGAGAAGGTTCCTGCCACCTACGCTCCAGGGTCCCCAGTGAGCTGATGAAAAAGCCAGGCCTGTGTCTCACCCTGGCCTCTGACTCCAGCACAGCAGCAATATTTTACTAACCTTCTTTGCTGTTACTAGTACCTTGATTAAAAAAAAAAAAAAAAAAAAAGTCAGTCTAGCAATTCTATTCCTGGGTATACATCCAGAAAAAAATCATGATTTGAAAAGATATATGCACCCCAGTGTTCATAGTACCAGCATTCCCTATAGCCAAGATTTGGAAATGACCTAAATGTCCATCCACAGAGGAATGGATAAAGAAGATGTGGTAAGTGCCCATGACGGGTCACTATGCAGTCATAAAAAGAGTGAAATAATGCCGCATGGATGGACCTAGAGATTATCATACCAAGTGAAGTATGTTAACAGAGACAAATGTCATATAAGATCACTTATACCTGGAATCTAAAAAAAAAGATACAAGTTAACTTATTTGCAAAAAAGAAACAGACTCACAGATTCAGAAAACAAATTTATGGTTACCAAAGGGGAAAGGTGGATGGAAGGGATAAATTAGGAATTTTGGATTAACACATACACACTAGAATATATAAAATGGGGCTTCCCTGATGGCTCAGTGCGTAAAGAATCTGCCTGCAATACAGGAAATAAAGGAGACGCAAGTTCGATCCACAGGTTGGGAAGATCCCCTGGACGAGGGCATGGCAACCCACTCCAGTATTCTTGCCTGGAGAATCCCATGGACAGAGGAGCCTGGCGGGCTACGGTCCAAAGGCCCACAAAGAGTCGGACACAAGTGAGCAACTAAGCACACATATAAAATAGATAAGCAACAAGACTTAGTGTAGGGCACAGGGGCTCTGTTCAATGTTCTTTAATAACCTAAATGGAAAAATAATCTGAAAAAGAACATATATGTACGTACATGTATAGCTGAGTCACTTTGCTGTCCACCTGAAACTAACATAACATTGTAAATCAACTGTACTCCAATATAAAATAAAAATCAAATTAAAAAAGAAAAAAATAGTCTATAGTTACCCATATACCCTGTATATAAACAGATAGTGATCTATGTCAACAGGTTTTCACATACTTTAGAGTTGGGGGAGCTCGTTCAGAGCCAGTTCAGATGGGGGTGTTGACTCCCTCAGACCTAATGTCATAGTGTTCCCAAAATGCTGAGCTCACTTCTCAACTGTAGAAGTTCTCACTCTGTATTCTGATTCATCTGGTTAACCTCGTGCCTCCTCTGCAGGACTGTGACCTCATCTCAGCAAAGACGTGAACCCCAGCACCTTGTATAGACTATGCATTCAGCAACACTTTTCATGACTGAACGTACTGTGGAACGAACCAGCTATTGCACAAACCCTTGGCCAACCCCTGAGCTCAAGTAGAGAGACCAATTATGGATGTCATACATAACACCTTGGTGTGGGGGGTGGGGTGGAGAATGGGTTGGATGTTTGGGATTAGCAGAGGCAAACTATTATTCATAGAATAGATAAACCCCAAGGTCCTACTGTATAGCACGGGGAACTATTTTCAATATCTTGTGGCAAACTATGGAAGAAATGGAATAGCCCTCATAGTCAACAGAAGAGTCTGGAATGCAGTACTTGGGTGCCATCTCAAAAAATGACAGAATGACCTCAGTTAGTTCCCAAGGCAAACCATTCAGTATCACAGTAATCCAAGTCTGTGATTTTTTTGCTGTACAGCAGAAATTAGCATGGCATTGTAAATCAACTATACTTCAGTTTAAATAAAAGAAAGAAAGGCTTCTCTGTGAACTCTATTTCTCCCAACTTTTAAAAATAACTTCCAAAACACAGTAATGGAAATAACAGGTCACAAGTTACCTTTCACAATCTTCAGATTATATCAGGTGTTCCTAAAATTTCTCACTTTCAAGGGATCCCTTAGTGACTTAGAGATTGTCTTCACAGCATTCCAAACCCCAAAGAAATAATCAGCTGCTTTATGTACTAAATAGTTAGGTCCATACAACTTGGCAAGTTATTTTTATTTTTGTTTTTTGTCCTAACAATTTAGTAGCCATTTGAAAAAATAATGTGCATAAATTGAAAGAAAAGCTGCTTTTTTTCATCCTTAAATAATCACAAGCACTTATTAATCAGGATAGGCGCATCCTGGTTCCTTGCACAACTTTGGAATCAGTGTGGACTGGTGCCCACAACCCTCACACACCTGTTGTTCCAGGTGGTGATTGCTGTTTAACACAGCAGCTGTCAAAATCCAGCAACTACATATGACCCCCTGGAAGGGGGTGCAGCCCAGTCATAGTGGAGAAACCATGAAGCATCTTGGGCTGATAGTTTTTGTGGATTTCAACAAATATTGAATATCACTATACTGAGGTGACTTCACACACACACACACACACACACACACACACATATATGCACTTGCCTCAAAAACTGAACATTTTTTTGAGCCACCCTAAGGTAACTCTGCTCTGTTTGGAAACTACAGTCTCATACCCTTTACAAAGGACTAATTGTCACCAAAGGCAAAGTGAGAATTCTAAAAGAAGAGAAAATTCTGCAAGGAAGACCTACAAACAGTGCAACAAGATTTCCCGTAGACATTGACGAAAATCAGTTCTTCTCTGGCTTGTGAGGATAAAAGCAAATCCTTGTTAAACTAATATTAACAGTCTTAAAATGCTATGATCTTTTTAAAGAAAATTATTTTCCTAATATTCCCCCAGTAACAATACATCAGTTTCCCTGCAATAAAAGAGACTTAGTGAGTAATTATTGTTGTTCTTCGATTTTCTTTCCTTCACCTTCTATTTCCTTGACATTCCATTTTAAATGAAATGTAAGGAACAATTCTGAACATTCAACCTTCACCAAAAAAAGGAACCTTGATTGATTCAAAGTTTTACTTTATGTACCTACAATTTCCCAGTAGTCCTATTTCTGAATCAGAATTTGAATAATCTTTACAACTTGTATTCCTCCTAAACTCAGATTTAATGACTCGGTAGGTTCAGAAAGAGGAGTAACAGCTGCAGCTCATCCCGCTGTGCTGTTCGGTAATGACAATGTTCTACCACATTAGCAATTGTGTCATTAATAAAAAGAAGCCCATAGGATTAACCAAAGACAGCTGACTTTAGTCAAATGTAGGTCAGGCTTTGTTTGCTCAGAAGCTGGTAATAAATTCCCAGGTAAGTGCTCTCGTGTGTCACACATACATGTCAGGAGCATAATTTCAGACCCACTTAATGATTCACATTTTTAAGTTTCTCTAAGCCATTTTTGAATTATTGTTAAGCATTTAAGTCCACTGCCAAGCCTACAGGCTCCTTAAAATTATTAACTTATGTGACATTATAGCATGTTTTTCCTTTAGACACCACTTAAGAACACCTTGGAGGATTTCACGTTCACCTTCCAGAAATCGAAGTTCTTACTAGAAGAAGCTCAAGAGTCACCCCTAATTTATAGCATAATTATGGAGGAAGGGGTGTTGATGGCTAAGCCAGCCATCTGTAATTGCCAAGTTCTCCTTGTCACAGAAAATACTATTGTAAGCCTAAAGTGAATATCGCATTCTTAATCAAGTCTTGTGGTAGGCTTTATAGGAATAAGATGTCTAGAACCCACGAAGCTAAAAATATATTTTAAAATTTTAAACACTGTGGAAAACAGTGTAGCCATCTCTTAAAAGATTACCATATGACCCAGCCATGGCTTTCAAGCTATTTGTCTAAGAAACAGAACCATATGGCCACAAAAAGGTCCACACAAAAAGCAGCTCTAGTCGTAACAGCCCCAAACTGGAACCAACCCAGACCAACTGGAGGCTGGCCAAACAATGGTGTATTCATACACCAGAAAACACCTCAGCCATGAAAAGGAAGGAAGTCTAGATCTGTGCAACCACTGCAGACAGATTTCCAGAACATTGTTAGGTCAGAAGACGTCATACACAAAATAGCACATGTTGCATGATTCCATTTGTGGGATATTCTAGGACAGTCGAAACCAGTCTATGGTGATAAATCAGAAGAGTGGAGGAGGGGGTCACAGAGTGACGTAGGACTGTCTGAAGAAAGCACATATCCTGGATGATGAACAGTTTTCTATCTCATTCGGGTGAGGTTCTATGCATGTATACATTTGTAGAATTTTTTAAAATATATATTTAAGATCTGTCCATTAAGACCTTATAATGAGGGGTAGGGCAGGCACCTGGATGTTAGAAAGCAGCTGAGGCAGTCAGACTCAGCCTCCGATCGGCATCACAGCGGTGCCCCCTCAGAGTTAGAGATGCCACTGGTGAGCGGCACAGCGGGCCCCCTCAGAGTCAAGGATACCGCTGGTCGTCATCACAGCGGGCCCCTCTTCTAAGTTAGCGATCATCAGCAGTCCCACTCGTCCTACCTTCGCGACAGGACTGGGTGACTTCACTTTCACTTTTCAATTTCCTGCATTGGAGAAGGCAATGGCAACCCACCCCAGTGTTCTTGCCTGGAGAATCCCAGGGACGGGGGAGCCTGGTGGGCTGCCGTCTGTGGGGTCGCACAGAGTCGGACACGACTTAGCAGCGGCGGCGGCGGCGGCGGCAGTCCACGCAGCGGTTGGTTGGTGTTGCAGAGTGCCCTCCCACCCCTCTTCCTCTGTGTAAAAGGAGCCGAAATCAGACTCAGGAAATATGTTTTTCTGGTTTTGGTTTTGGTTTGTGTGTGTGTGTGTTTTAATAAATTAGTCTGCCATCTCTCTGTCTGCTAGCTTTCTGATTAAAGTTGTTACTCCTTGCCCCAAAATCTCATCTCCCAATTTATTGGTGTGTTGGGTGCAAACAGAGCAAGCTTGGGCTCCAGGTCACTCTTCCCCTGTCCCGTCATGCACAGATCTCTGCACTGAGGCAGCTCAGTGGTGCCCCATCCCTGCCCCTGAGCCTCTGGTTATATTGCCTGTATATCTGAATTTTATATCAGTCTGTCCCCACCCCACCATGACCAAATTCATCCCAGCTTTCAGAACCCACTTCAGCCATCACCTCCCTGTCAAGAAAGTTTCCCTCTGTCCTCACCCAGAGGAATCTTCATGTCATAGACACTCACCATGCTGAACGCCCAGTTTCTTATCATAATCACCACTATCCATCTTATGCTGTGAAATGCTTTTGACTCCAGCTCCAGCCAGAATCACTAGCTTCAAACCACTTATCTGCTCAGCTGTCAGAATTTAGCCAAGTTACATCATCTCTCTATGCTTCTGTTTCTTCATCTGCTAAAAAATAAAGTAGCATCTCTCTTATAAGATGGTTATAAGCAGAAAATGAAATAATGTACATAAAATGCTCAGTCTGACACATTAAGTTTTCAGGATTTATGCCAAAATCTGTTAGCCAAAAGAGAATACATTCTCTAAGTTATGGAACTATATTCCAAGAATTGAGAGAAGTTTTAAATGGAAACTTTTTGAGGAACTATCAAGATATTCCAAAGGTTGGAAGTGGATTACTTTTTCTGCAGTTTCCACAATAGGCCATAAGTTAGGTTTTTAAAACTGCAGAATGGTGGGNAAAAAAGAAAAAAATAGTCTATAGTTACCCATATACCCTGTATATAAACAGATAGTGATCTATGTCAACAGGTTTTCACATACTTTAGAGTTGGGGGAGCTCGTTCAGAGCCAGTTCAGATGGGGGTGTCGACTCCCTCAGACCTAATGTCATAGTGTTCCCAAAATGCTGAGCTCACTTCTCAACTGTAGAAGTTCTCGCTTTGTATTCTGATTCATCTGGTTAACCTCGTGCCTCCTCTGCAGGACTGTGACCTCATCTCAGCAAAGACGTGAACCCCAGCACCTTGTATAGACTATGCATTCAGCAACACTTTTCATGACTGAACGTACTGTGGAACGAACCAGCTATTGCACAAACCCTTGGCCAACCCCTGAGCTCAAGTAGAGAGACCAATTATGGATGTCATACATAACACCTTGGTGTGGGGGGTGGGGTGGAGAATGGGTTGGATGTTTGGGATTAGCAGAGGCAAACTATTATTCATAGAATAGATAAACCCCAAGGTCCTACTGTATAGCACGGGGAACTATTTTCAATATCTTGTGGCAAACTATGGAAGAAATGGAATAGCCCTCATAGTCAACAGAAGAGTCTGGAATGCAGTACTTGGGTGCCATCTCAAAAAATGACAGAATGACCTCAGTTAGTTCCCAAGGCAAACCATTCAGTATCACAGTAATCCAAGTCTGTGATTTTTTTGCTGTACAGCAGAAATTAGCATGGCATTGTAAATCAACTATACTTCAGTTTAAATAAAAGAAAGAAAGGCTTCTTTGTGAACTCTATTTCTCCCAACTTTTAAAAATAACTTCCAAAACACAGTAATGGAAATAACAGGTCACAAGTTACCTTTCACAATCTTCAGATTATATCAGGTGTTCCTAAAATTTCTCACTTTCAAGGGATCCCTTAGTGACTTAGAGATTGTCTTCACAGCATTCCAAACCCCAAAGAAATAATCAGCTGCTTTATGTACTAAATAGTTAGGTCCATACAACTTGGCAAGTTATTTTTATTTTTGTTTTTTGTCCTAACAATTTAGTAGCCATTTGAAAAAATAATGTGCATAAATTGAAAGAAAAGCTGCTTTTTTTCATCCTTAAATAATCACAAGCACTTATTAATCAGGATAGGCGCATCCTGGTTCCTTGCACAACTTTGGAATCAGTGTGGACTGGTGCCCACAACCCTCACACACCTGTTGTTCCAGGTGGTGATTGCTGTTTAACACAGCAGCTGTCAAAATCCAGCAACTGCATATGACCCCCTGGAAGGGGGTGCAGCCCAGTCATAGTGGAGAAACCATGAAGCATCTTGGGCTGATAGTTTTTGTGGATTTCAACAAATATTGAATATCACTATACTGAGGTGACTTCACACACACACANGCAATCTGTGTCTCTCGCATCTCCTGCGTTGGCAGGTGGATTCTTTACCACTGCACCACCTGGGAATTGTTGGTAATTATTGGCAGCTGTGGGCCACAGTCCATGGGGTCGCTCAGAGTCGGACACGACTGAGCGACTTCACTTTCACTTTTCACTTTCCTGCAATGGAGAAGAAAATAGCAACCCACTCCAGTGTTCTTGCCTGGAGAATCCCAGGGACAGGGGAGCTTCGTGGGCTGCGGTCTATGGGGTCGCACAGAGTCGGACACGACTGAAGCGACTTAGCAGCAGCAGCAGCATGCTCATTTTATAAAGGATTGTTTTAACCTCTGAAGGATCGGGCTCCAACTCATATCTGTCTCTTCCCTATCAAATAAGCCCAGTTCAATAGATTCTTATTTCTGCTGTTTGCTCTTTTCCATGAAAGACGCCACACTGCACAGTTGCCAGATGAATAGATTGGAATAACGTCATGGTACAAATGGAGCAAAGAGTGCTACCCAGGCATTCTGCCTCGGGAAGGTTCTTGATTAGCAACTAAAGCTAACTTAGGCAATAGGGGATTTGTTGACCTGATAGAGGGCAGGGCAAAGGGGCCTGAAAGAAGCCACAGGAAGTGGGAGTGGCAGGCTTGGGGATGGATGGAAAGAACCAGGACACTGAGGACCATAAAGCCAGGAGCAGGGCTCAGCAACCACCTAGTGGTGGGAAATCCTGCTCAGACTCTGGCAGCGTGTTGGCCATTGCTGTAGCATCACCTGCAACCATCTCTGACATCCATGTGTCCACCTGGTTGGGCTCAAGTCAAACAGCCGCCATCCGACTGCACCAGGGAAAAGCTGAGACGAGACCCAGGAAGTTCACCCGAGAGACGGAAAGACAGGCGTTATTACCAGCAAGGCCAAGGACAAAGGGGAGAAGGAAAATTTCCTCAAAGGAACTCTAGTAGGTGTTGTGAAGGTGCCAAGTGCTAGAAGAGAAAAAGGAAAGGAAAAAGACAAACTCCACTGCACCCTTCTAGACCTAAACCAACCCATTTCCATCATTCAAGTAGGATAGAGTTAATTTCAAGAGCTGAGTCTGTTTCTGTTTTGTAAACAAATTTATTTCGCCTGTGCGCCAATAGAAATGTTTCATTTTAAAAGCAATATCCAAATCTAAAAAAGCAAGGCATAGAAAGTTTGTTCAAAGAAAATATCAGAGCAGTGGTTCTCAACTTTGGCTGATCAAAGACTCATCTGGGAACCTTCTATGAATCCTAGTGCTCAGGCCAAAAAAGTGTGGAGTCTCCCAGTCGCATCTGACTCTTTACGACCACATGGACTCTAGCCCACCAGGCTCCTCTATCCATGGAATTCTCCAGACAAAAATACTAGAGTGGGTAGCCGTTCTCTTCTCTAGGGGATCTTCTAGACTCAGGGCTTGAACCTGGGTTGCCTGCATTGCAGGCAAATTCCTCAGCGTCTGAGCCACCAGGGAAGCCAGTGAAGTGACTCTGGTGGGGTAGTGGGTGCCAGGCAGCAGACCTCGCCAGACTTCACAGGGGGCTCTAACCCGGAGCCAAGACTGAAAACTGGACTTCCTTCCAGCGGAAAGTCCAACACATAGAACAGACAGGGCAGCGCTGCTGCAGCCGCGCAGGGAGCCCAGCAGCATCCCATCCCCGAGGGCCCCAAGGCCTCTCCAAGGGACGCCTGAAACCAGCTCTTAAGATGCTTGCAATCATGCAGTTGCTGACTCCTGTTTTTCCCACAGCCTAGATACAATCTGTCGGCTTGGCTCAGCCTTCAAAAGACAATCAGAGTCCAGCCCACTCTGCTCCCTCCTGCTGCCACTCTCGACCAAGCCACTCCCATCTCAGCGTAGACTGTTGCAGTTGCTTCCCAACATGTCTTCCCGCTTCTGCCCTTGCCTCCTGCTGTCTGCTCTCAACACAGCAGCAGGAGTAACCCTGAAATAAGGGCTTCCCTGGTGGCTCAGATGGTAAAGAATCTGCCCGCAATGCAGGAGACACCGGTTCGATCCCTGGGTTGGGAAGACCTCCTAGAGAAGGAAATGGCAACCCACCCCAGTCTTCTTGCCTGGAAAATTCCAAGGACAGAGGAACCTGATGGGCTACAGTCCACGGGTCCCAAAGAGTCAGACACAACTGAGCAACTAAGTCAAGGGAAGTCTGAGCATGGCTCTCCTCCACCCAAAGCTCTGAAATGGCTCTAGACTTCATTCAGAGTAAAAGGCAAAACAGCAGATTCTAGACCAGGGACCGGGAAACCTTTTGAGTGACTGTTTCTGCTTGTTTAGGCCATATGGTCTCTGCCACAACTTTTCAGCTCTGCCACAGGAGCCAGAAAGCAGCTGTGGGTGATGTGGAGATGAACAAGCACAGCTGAGTGCCAGTAAGACCTGATGCACAAAAACAGGCAGGAGGCCAGATGTGGCCACCAGACCTGTGTTTGCTGACCCCTTCCAAGGGGAGCAAGCGGTAAAGAACCCACCTGCCGATGCAGGAGACGTAAGAGACGTGGGTTCGATCCCTGGGTCAGGAAGATCCCCTGGAGTAGGGCTTGGCAACCCACTCCAGCATTCTTGCCTGGAGAATCCCATGGATAGAGGAGCCTGGTGGGCTGCAGTCTGTGGGGCTGCAGAGAGTCACACACGGCTGAAGCCGCTTAGCAGGCATGCACGCACGCGTGCACAGCAGGGCCTCCAGGGCCCCACACCCTCTGTGCCCTCTGCCCCCTCTTTCCGGTCACGTGGGCCTCCTGGGAGCCCCGAGAGTGCTCTGGCGTCCCCCTGCCTCAGGAGCGTCCTGTGTCCTCCTGCCCTTGGAGTCTTCCTCTGGCTGGTCCCTCCCCTCCCTCCAGTCCCCTCACATCCCACCTCAGAAAGGCTCACCGTGACGGCCCTGTTTCCCACCACACCTGTCTGCCCACATTCACCCCCGCCGCCCTGGATCCCTCTGACTCTTTAACTTTCTTTCCATTACACCTTCCCCTCTTAAACTTACTGCATAATTTGCTTGTTTATTAAGCTATTTGCTTAACAACTAACCCTGATGGATAGTCTGCCCTGGTGCAGTTGTCTAGAATGTCAGGGTGTCAATGGCACAAGGGCAGGCTATCCATCAGGGCTCAGCCAGAGCAGGAGACCCACGGGGGAACAGAACAGAGGTCAGGGGTTAGTGCTTGTGTGGTTGTGGGAGCAGGTGGTGTGGCCATGTGGGCTGTCGCCTCTGCATCTGGTGAAGGCTGGTGTGCCTGGAGTCCAGCTCCCCGGCTGTCAGGAAGGAGACCCGGGCGTGCGTGGGAGCGGGGGCACGGTCGCACTCACGGGGGCTGCCTGGGACCCGCCTCCAGCCCTGGTGTCAAAGGGAATCGCAGCAGAAACTGGTCCTCTGTCCTCACGTGGCAGCAAGCTGGACCCAGGCCTCAGAGAAGCAAGCAAAAGATTCCCAGCAAGCCTACAGGTGACCTCAGACCCAGGCGGGTCGTCCAGAGGGTCTGCGCCTGTGTCACGAGCTGCCCCCTGCAGCGACCTTCAGAGACAGTGCCACAGAGAGCTGGGCTCTCGCCGCACAGAACTGTCACACATGGTACATTCCTATCCCGGAAATGCACCAAGGAAGAAATTCCAGCCTGGAGAGTTTGGCACCTTCTAAAGCCCTCTTGGGCAGGAATCCTGTTGTCCTGTTCGTTACTGGTGAATCAGAGTCCCCAAAACCTAAAATAGTGCCTGCCTGGCACGTGGCAGGTGCCTAAAAAATAGCGGGTGCATGGATGAATAAGCGACGACTGAATCCATGATCCCTGGGTGGCTACATGGCTCATGCTGGTGTCCCAAGTACACAAGTTCCAGGGGGCAGAGAAGACGGGTCTGTGTCCCGTGTAGTACCAGTAACACCTAGCCCGCACCTTCAGTCTCCAGACACGTGCTCACCCCAGGAAACACGCCTGGCCCCCAAAGCAGTGAACTCCCAGTCCTAATGGCAGCTCCTAATGGGAGTTGAGAATTAGCAGAGGCAAACTGCGCTGTACAGAATGGATAAACCGTCCTCCTGTGTAGCACAGGGAACGAGAGTCACTATCTTGGGATAAACCCTAGTGGAAAGTAATAGGTAAAAGAATTTTGAACATTTTTAAAAAGATAATGTAATATATGTGAATAATAATAAAGCTCAAGTTAAAAATCCTATTACACCCTGGGGTCTGTAAAACATTGACTCTAGAATCCATCATTTCCACAATCAACTTTCCTGCCTACAATGTTCTGGGTGGGTTTTGGTCTTAATCCCCAATCCAGAACAGGTCTCATTCATTTCAGATCTTCAGGGACAAATGAAGCAAATGGTTCTTGCTAGTTTTGCCCTCACTCTAGAGCGGCTAGAAGCAGATCACCCTGTGTTGTTCATAACACAAGCCCACCGTGGGTTGCTCATCTGAGCCCCCAGCCTCGGAGCGGGCTGTTTCTGTGCGGAGGGTCAGCTTGTTTGGCACGCACGGCATGTCCAATATGGACACCTATGCAGCCGACTTGGTGCCCACTGGTAAGTAGTCATCTTGAAAGAATCATGATCAAGGGACTTCCCTGGTGGTCCAGCAGCTAAAACTTCACACTCCCAATGCAGGGGGCCCAGGCTCCAGCCCTGCCCAGGGAACTAGATAACGCCTGTCACGACTGAGACTTGGTGTCACCAAATTAATTGACTAATTCATTCTTTTAAAAGACCCAGCAGAATCATGGTTACCTATCAGTTTGCAGTCGATTCCCTATACATGAAAAACCAGACTAACGTGACTCTGAGTCATGTAAATCCAGAACAAAGTGAGAAAACCAGAACTGGAGAGTCACGCTGATGCAAAGGTGGGAAGTGTGCGATGTTACTGGGCCAGATTTCACGGCTGACAGTCAGAAACCAGGAAAGAGGCTTTTTCCCTGCAGGCCCTTGACATGGCGACACTTACAGGGCAAAAGACACCTGTCTGCTCTCAGAAGCAGACACTTCAGCTTCCTAATGCAGGACTGAAGCTGTTTGCTCAGGGAGCCTCATCAAGCGCTTCAGAGTTTACAATACTAAGCTTTTGCGACCCTCATCCAGCAAATGTTTATAAAGATGTACTGTGTGTCAAGTGCTTTGGAAGGATATACGTAACCCATCCTGACAAATGTCTATTACACGCATTTCTTTCAGATTTTGACACTCACTTGGAGCGATACTGAACACAGATCTTCACACTGAATTTCTGCGTGCCTTGCAACGAACGCAAAGCCTTTTTTCCCGTGAGTTTCCCATCACTGCATTTCGCATCTTTAAGTCAGCTAGAGTTCACCTTTGAGTCATTCTTTCAGGAGATTTTCTTTGCTAGTTACTTGGAGAAGGAAATGGCAACCCGCTCCAGTATTCTTGCCTGGAGAATCCCATGGACGGAGGAGCCTGGTGGGCTACAGTCTACAGGGTTGCAAAGAGTCGGACACGACTAAGCGACTTCACTTTCTTGGTTTACCTTTTCAGAAATGAAATGAGGTGGATGGATGGATGGATAGATAGATCTTGCTAGAATAAGATGCTTGCACCATTATTTTAAAATTTTTTTAATTTTATTTTTTAATTGTAGTTGGGGGGGCTTCCCTTGTGGCTCAGCTGGTAAAGAATCCGAGTGCAATGCAGGAGACCTGGGTTTGATCCCTGGGTTGGGAAGATCCCCTGGAGAAGGGAAAGGTTACCCACTCCAGTATTCTGGCCTGGAGAATTATATGGACTATATAGTCCATGGGGTTGCCAAGAGTCGGACACTGAGTGGCTTTCGCTTTCACTTTCATAGTTGATTTACAATGTATTATTTTCAGGTCTGCAGCACAGTGGTGCAGTTTTTTATATACTTTTTCAGATTCTTTTCTCTTATGTGGTCGGTCGCTCAGTTATATCCAACTTTTTGCAGCCCTATGCATTGTAGCCTGTCAGGCTCCTCTGTCCATGGAAATTTCCAGACAGGAATACTGGAGTGGGCTGCCATTTCCTGCTCCAGGGGATCTTCCTGGCCCAAGGAACAAACCCACGTGTCTTGCATCTCCCGCACTGGCGGCTGCATTCTTTACCACTAGCGCCATCTGGGAGCCCCTCCTCCCTCACGGGTTGTTACAAAATAGAGAGCATAGGTCCGTTCTTACACCAAATCCTTGCCCCATCTGTTCCCATAATGCACGCTCTTCTAAATTCTACTACCGTAGAGAGGCCGCCAGAGGGCCACACCTCAGCCCTGCCCTGGAACACAGAGCCTCACCCACAGGACCACCAGGGACACGCCTGGTCTCCTTTTTTGAGAAACCTCAGCTCCCTCTATGTAATCACTCCTCTCTGCTCCTAAGCTCTCCATCTGTCATCATTTTGAACTCTTTGTCCATTTTTCCTACATCCTGAAGAGGGGGTTCAGTCCTGCTCATTCATCCTCCAGGAGGGTCAGGCTGACCCTGGCTTAGTGTTTCCTCCACAGATTGAAAGACCAGGTTCACCTGTATCTCCTGATTGTCCTTGGAATCCTTCTGGCAGGTTCTGGTGCAGAGGACTGGTGGTGTTAGCGTCTGTTTCCTATTCGGCCTGAACTAAATGGTGTGCAGGGGGAGCCAGGAGCATTTCCATCAGAGCAGTGTTTCTGCACGGGTCCTTCCAGCCCTGGTGGGGCCACAGAAGCTCCGGCTTTCCACTTCGAGCCTGTCGTGTGCCTGGCCTCCGTGCCAGGTAACAGCTGCGCCTCTGCCCGCCCGCTGCCACCAGCCAGCTCCGACACAGGCCTCACCACCCGGCTGGATGCAAGCCCGCAGTGGCTGCAGGAAGCCAGCTGCCTTCGGGTTCTGCTCACTTCAGCTCCCCGGGCTGGAAGAGCCAGCCAGCAGTGGGACCCCCACTGCCCATCTCCAGCCTGCGTCCCAAGGTCCGGGGTCTCCGATTCTCCGAGGGTCTCCTGGCTGCTCGCCGTGTGCCTCCCAGCACTGGCGTACCCCTCTGCCACGAACGAATGACACTGAGCTGCGGCTACAGAATACAAGCCACCGCACGGGCTCCAAGCCCTGGATTCCGGCTGTCACCAGGCCACATGGTGTCCTCCAGAGACCATCGCAGTCAAGCATTAACTTGCCGTGGGCTTGGTCCTCCTCCTGGTTCCCTCACAGATCCCCCCTCAGAACAATGACAAAACCAGGAAGCTCTTTCTTTCTCCACCATGACCATCTGCCTACCTCTGTCCTAGACCTGAACCTTGCTGAGGGGTCCGGCACCAGAAACCCACGGCCGGGCTGCTGGGGGAGAACCAGACACCCAGGTTCGTCTTATCTGGAGTGCACAGACGCAGACTATGCTTTGCACTCAAAGTCCTCACTGGACAGCTTGCAACTGCCAGTGCTAGGCTCTTCCGTGAGTCCTCATGCGGTGCGTGGAGGCAGGGGCGCTGGGGCCCTCTGCCTCAGGGGGGCCGGAATCTGCGCGGGTCTCTCTGGGCAGCTCTGGCCGTGCCCCCTCCCCGGACAGCCTCTGATAAGCCCCCGTTTCTGTCGCCCGGCCTCAGGCAATCTCTGCCGTCTGCCTTCCCAACACCCTTGCTCTGTCTCACAGCGCTTCTGCAGCTGGTCCCCGACGTGGGTCACTGTCTGCTCCCGGTGCTGCCCCATGGCCACAGCCCCGGCTCCAGGCTCACCCCGCTCCATGCCCCCCCACCTCAGAGCTGAGCCACTGCTGTTCCCCCTACACCGAGTCTGGAAACTCAGTCTGCCACGCCCTGGCCTCCCAAGTCACGTTGGTGAGCAAGACAAACCAAGCTGAGGACATCAGGGCCCCAGGAGGAGGCGGACTCTAGACTGTGACTAGTGATCCCCCGGTGGGCGGCCCAGGCTGGAAAGGCATCCCAGGTGCCTGCTAAGACTGTGAGCCTAGACGAGAGTCGTAACCTTTTAGAGTCTCTATTTCTCATCTATACAAAGAATACGATAATGCATTTGGCCCAAAGGCTTTGTGCAGGTATTAAATGAGGCGGGTATAAGTTAAGTGCTATGCATAAGGCTCGGGACCCCGTAAGCTGTCATATATATTAACTGTCATTATTACTATGATTATTAATAAGGTCAAAGAATGAGTAATTGCCAGAGCTCGGGATTGAATCCTTCTTTATCTCTTCATTTCATTTTTAATAGTCCATAATTATAGAAAATTAGTCCATGATGGGAGACAGAAATGGTCCTGAAATAGCTTTTGACTGAATATGGAGAGGTTTGATTACTTTCAGAGCTTCCTAGAGGTCAGAAAAATATTACTTGCCCTAGATAAATATTACTTGGCCGTTGCTATTATTTTATGAGACTTCTCTGACAGGGAACTTTAACAGAAATATCACTAGTGACAGGCGAGTCGAAACACATTTTTTCCGTCTTTGTTGTCATAAAGGATACAGGTGATTAAACCCAACGTCTGCTAAAAGCATTCTGGGTGGAATTCCTCTTCTGCAGGTATGCTCTGTTCATGGCACAGCATCACCTGTGCAATTAACATAAGCAATTTTCCAGTGGCTTCCTTGGAAACTGAACACAGCTGACGGCAGCGGGAATTNTCTGACAGGGAGCTTTAACAGAAATATCACTAGTGACAGGCGAGTCGAAACACATTTTTTCCGTCTTTGTTGTCATAAAGGAATACAGGTGATTAAACCCAACGTCTGCTAAAAGCATTCTGGGTGGAATTCCTCTTCTGCAGGTATGCTCTGAATTCATGGCTCAGCATCACCTGTGCAATTAACATAAGCAATTTTCCAGTGGCTTCCTTGGAAACTGAACACAGCTGACGGCAGCGGGAATTTTTTGATGACCCTGGACATCAGGGAAAGTCCAGGCTCTTTCCTGGACACTTCTTTCCATTAGGAATAGAAAGTCAGCCTTAGGGCAGCTTTTGAAGCAGTCACAAGGTACCTGTCAAGGTCCACCAGGTAATTAATCATGAGTGCTCCAGGGAAAGCATATCAGAATTTCCAGCTTCTCCTAATAACATGTCCATAGTGAGTTTTCCCAGAGAAGGCAATGGCACCCCACTCTTGCCTGGAAAATCCCATGGACAGAGGAGCCTGGTAGGCTACAGTCCATGGGGTTGGGAAGAGTCGGACATGACTGAGAGACTTCACTTTCACTTTTCACTTCCATGCATTGGAGAAGGAAATGGAAGAACACCCACTCCAGTGTTCTTGCCTTGAGAATCCCAGGGATGGGGGAGCCTGGTGGGCTGCCGTCTATGGGCTCCCACAGAGTCAGACACGACTGAAGCGACTTAGCAGCAGTAGCAGCAGCAGCAGCAGCAGCAGTGAGCTTTCCATTTTATCTGATGGACAAATTGGCCAAAGTGTGTATTGTGAGCCACAAGCTTTACAGACATGGACAGAGCATCTCTTGATACTCTGCAGCAGACAGGCTGCCAGAGAGGCAGTGTGTCCTGGCCCAGATGACACGCTCATCCCACACTGTGCAAGCTCTGAAGGCCTGCTTCCAGAGTTTCTGATGAGGAGGTGAACTGTGGGGCATCTTCACTCTAAGTGGATCCGGATAACCCCTACTATGATGGGCACTTAGCTATGGTTCCTTGGGGTTGATCCGTGCTGGCTTGCTCTTGTCCCAAGGTTCAACGGGGTGAGGTCTTACTCTGCTCCTTCTGACAATGATCCCCACCCCCCAACACACAGACACACACAAATGTAAAACCCATGGAAAACTGAACATTTGTGAGCAAATCTGATCTAGGTGAGAGAACAGCTTCTCTAGGCCAAGGGCCGTAACAGACATTTCACACTCAGGAGCTCGTTTGAGTCTCATTATGTCGCTGAATCTCTGCCTCTGTTCACTGGTGCCAGACACAAACACGAAGACAGTTTTGGTTGAAGTAGGAAAGTGCAGCTGTTACTGCTTTGCCAGGCAAAGGGGGCCACACTGGCCTAGTGCCCTGAAGACCGAGATCCACCCTGGAGGGGTCATGAGGACCATACTGTTCAAGGAGCAGGACGTGGTCAGCTCACGGGCAGTTCTTGGATTGGTTGTCTTCAAGGTGACATTCCAAGCATCATCAGCTTCTGGCTTCAACTAGTCTAGGGTCTATGTTCCTGTGGTCAGCATTTTCATCTGGAGGGAGGTCTACTTCCTGTAAAAGCAGCTTAGGAATGTATGTCAGCTTTTATCTATATCTTTCAGGGACCTGGTGATTCTGTTACATGGCAGAGTTATAGGCTAAACTATTACCAGTTCCTCAGACCAACAGCTCTTCTTCCTTTTCGCATCTTCACATTTCCTAATCATTATCACCCGAGTCAGCATTTTCCTACAAAAGATAAGGACACAGGAGCGTCTACACTGTTTCAATTACAGCCCTGACTTGGGGGTGCTATGGTTCAGCCCATTGAAAGGAGAAGAAGCTCCCACTGAAGATCAAACTGCTCAAGATCAAAGATCAAACTGCAGGAAAGATGAGGAGAGCTCTAGGGACTTCCCTGACGGCTCAGCGCCTAAGACAGGGAGCTCCAAGAGGAATATCACGGCTGACAAGGTAGGGGCCCTGGGTTCAACCCCTGGTCTAACTAGATCCCACAAGCCCCAACTGAGGCCCAGCACAGTCACATGCAAACATAAACGGTTTCTAAAAACAGACCAGGACCTCAGCCACTGGCCACGCTCTCTCTCCTCTGTGCTGACCCGTGAGTGGGCCAAAACAGACCCCAACTGGGGTCTTTGCCGACCTCTGCCTCGGCTGGGAGCACTCTTCTCGCAGATGTCTTCCTGTTGTCATCCAGGGCTCAGTGTAAGTGGTCCCTCCTTGGAGAACAAGGGATGCTCAGAGCTGTTGGTCGTCCACCACCTCTCCCTGTCTCTGGCTGAGGGCCACTCCTCCAGGGCCCTTCCTCCAGCTCTGTGCACAAACAGGAGCTCCGGCCACGCAGGGTGAAGGCCCAGCCCACTGAGCAGACCGGCAGTGTGCACCATGGGGTCGCTCACGTCCCCGGGAGCCAGGTAGACCCCTCGCTTCCCTGCACTCAGCTCTGAGACAGCCCACTTCCTGCACGGCCACAGCTTCTTGCCTCCTTGTTCTCAGCTAGTGAAAAACAAGCCATTTCTTCCTATTAAGGGTACCAACCTAGATAGCATATTGAAAAGCAGAGACATTACTTTGCCAACAAAGATCTGTCTAGTCAAGGCTATAGTTTTTCCAGTGGTCATGTATGGATGCAAGAGTTGAACTGTGAAGAAAGCTGAGTGCTAAAGAATTGATGTTTTTGAACTGTGGTGTTGGAGAAGACTCTTGAGAGTCCCTTGGACTGCAAGGAGATCCAACCAGTCCATTCTGAAGGAGATCAGTCCTGGGNTGGTCGGTAAATGCAGCTCAGTAATGACAGAGAGGCGGGAGAGGGGCTGCCCGGCTCTGTTACGCTGGTCAGTTAAGTCCTGGGTCTCAGCCTGGGGCTGTTCTCCCCTCAAGGAGTTTGGCAATGTCTGGAGACCACTGGTTTTGTCAAAACCAGAGATAAGAGTGGGGAGTGCTTCTTGCATCTAGTGGGTAGAGACCAGCATGCTGTAAACATCCCAGGATACTCAGAACAGCCCCACAACAAAGAATGACCCAGGCTAGCAGCAAGACTCGACTGTCTCCCTTTAGTTTCCTCCTGTTTTTCTCCTTCTGTGCATCTTCTCAGGATACCGTACCAGGAGCTGGGAGAAGGGTTCAGGCCCAGCCAGCCTGCTTCCCTAATCCTAGCTGTAGCCTTAATCCTAACTGTAATGTCAATAGTGCCAAGAATGAAAACTCCTAACTCAGAGAATGGCCCACTTTAAATGTGGACTGACTTCAGATCTCTTCCCATCATCTTTGTACCTCTTTGCACAGTTTAGATGCACAAAGTGGGGAAGTGGTGTGTAGTCCAAAAACAGGATTCTTAATTTATTAGAATTAGAAAACATTACATGCAGGATTTGACTGGCTGCCTTCCTTTTAGTTACCTCTTCTGTTGCCAGTTTTTGGTGAATCTTCTTAGGGTACCATCCCAGAAGCTGGGAAAAGGATGTCAGACAAGGCCAGCCTGCTACCACAAGAATACAGAGGTCCTTTTCATATTTGATATGTATATCTTTCATGTTAAAATGTAATAAACATCAACATTATCATTTTAAACAAAATGCTTTTGTGACTACGAAATAGGGAGCAGTTTTACCTCATGGGAATTCCGACAGAGAAGATGAAATTGAACAAATTGTTTTCTTGACTGTCAACCTTTTTTTAGAAAAGGCTGTTAGCAAGGTTCCCTTTCAACAGTGTATTATTGATCAGGCTCCCAAGGAAATTTGCAGGCTCTGCAATGTAGGTCAAAATTACAATTTACAAGTGACCACTGATGCTTTTTTCCCTAGGAAATAACAGATGCTGTAATCAAGGGCAAAGCATTCTAATTTCCCCTCCTGGATCCTAAGAGCATCTCTTGAGCCTCATTTTCATTAAGATATAAATTGTGCTGCAAATGTGTAAGAAACATTTAGAAAGAAAAAGCTCACAGAGCCAATGACAGTTTTATTTTAATTCTATAGTTTAATCAGACAACAAAAACAGTACAGGAAAATACCTGTATTTTCTCTCTACCTCTACTCCAAATAGCAAAATTCTTAATCAAATACATCTGGCTTATCAGACGTTAATAAGATATTAGATACTTCAAGTCAGTAAACTTTCCAGGGAAGTGAAATTTCACTTTTAAGCAGGGAAATTCATTTATTTAAGGCATGAAATCTTTTCCTGTCACTGCCAATAAAAATTCAACTCATGCTTTGAAGCATCATCTCTTCCTTCTTGAGAAATTTCACCTATTGACCCAATCAAAAAGAATCTCTTCTACTTAGTATTTCTGCCCTATTTTAATTGTGTTTCCGTAGTTACATCTATATTGAGGGTCACCCCAAGAATGTGTAAATAAAATAAACGAGTCGGCTCCCTTGGATAAATAAGCTATCAAACCAACACATGATGGACAAAAATGGATATCAAGAAAGACATTTTAAAGAGGATTAAATAAGTTAATGTATTTAAAGCACTTGGAACTGTGTCTGGCACATCATAAGCCTCAAATAAGCATCTCTGACTATAATTATTGATTTTATCATTAGGAGTAAATAGCATGGGTTGCTTCCAGAGAATAACACGCGATTGCAGTGTGTGCCCATCAGGAGGAGGACTGTCCATCCTTGAGAGCCCGGAAGAAGAGAGAAGGCTCGAGGTGAACGCCAGCTGGACTCAGCCCAGCAGTGCACAGAGGAGAGGAGTCAAGGAGCCGTCTGCAGAGCAGAGGCGGGTACGCCGTGTTGTGAAGGAGGCGATTCCCGTAACTCCCCCCACTATTTCCCCTCTTCCTCATTCCACGTTCACCGACCAAGAATATAAATCAGGTTTCTCCACTGAGAAGTTTCACAGAAGCTAGATGCCAAATGGTCTGCCGTGTGGATATATTTTNAATTCCGACAGAGAAGATGAAATTGAACAAATTGTTTTCTTGACTGTCAACCTTTTTTTAGAAAAGGCTGTTAGCAAGGTTCCCTTTTAACAGTGTATTATTGATCAGGCTCCCAAGGAAATTTGCAGGCTCTGCAATGTAGGTCAAAATTACAATTTACAAGTGACCACTGATGCTTTTTTCCCTAGGAAATAACAGATGCTGTAATCAAGGGCAAAGCATTTTAATTTCCCCTCCTGGATCCTAAGAGCATCTCTTGAGCCTCATTTTCATTAAGATATAAATTGTGCTGCAAATGTGTAAGAAACATTTAGAAAGAAAAAGCTCACAGAGCCAATGACAGTTTTATTTTAATTCTATAGTTTAATCAGACAACAAAAACAGTACAGGAAAATACCTGTATTTTCTCTCTACCTCTACTCCAAATAGCAAAATTCTTAATCAAATACATCTGGCTTATCAGACGTTAATAAGATATTAGATACTTCAAGTCAGTAAACTTTCCAGGGAAGTGAAATTTCACTTTTAAGCAGGGAAATTCATTTATTTAAGGCATGAAATCTTTTCCTGTCACTGCCAATAAAAATTCAACTCATGCTTTGAAGCATCATCTCTTCCTTCTTGAGAAATTTCACCTATTGACCCAATCAAAAAGAATCTCTTCTACTTAGTATTTCTGCCCTATTTTAATTGTGTTTCCGTAGTTACATCTATATTGAGGGTCACCCCAAGAATGTGTAAATAAAATAAACGAGTCGGCTCCCTTGGATAAATAAGCTATCAAACCAACACATGATGGACAAAAATGGATATCAAGAAAGACATTTTAAAGAGGATTAAATAAGTTAATGTATTTAAAGCACTTGGAACTGTGTCTGGCACATCATAAGCCTTAAATAAGCATCTCTGACTATAATTATTGATTTTATCATTAGGAGTAAATAGCATGGGTTGCTTCCAGAGAATAACACGCGATTGCAGTGTGTGCCCATCAGGAGGAGGACTGTCCATCCTTGAGAGCCCGGAAGAAGAGAGAAGGCTCGAGGCGAACGCCAGCTGGACTCAGCCCGGCAGTGCGCAGAGGAGAGGAGTCAAGGAGCCGTCTGCAGAGCAGAGGCGGGTACGCCGTGTTGTGAAGGAGGCGATTCCCGTAACTCCCCCCACTATTTCCCCTCTTCCTCATTCCACGTTCACCGACCAAGAATATAAATCAGGTTTCTCCACTGAGAAGTTTCACAGAAGCTAGATGCCAAATGGTCTGCCGTGTGGATATATTTTCTTAAAAACTGGGCTACCTGGCATTTAAATGGTAACATGGCTTTCTGTGTGGGGTGTCCACGGACAGAGGACGCCAGCTGGAGAGCGGGTCTGGACTCTGCTATTTCTGTTTTTCCATAAGTTTGGTTACTGTGAATCTATTCCTGAAAATTGAATCCACTCAGGAAGCCAATAAATTGGGTTTCCTTTTTTTTTTTAATTGGGTTTCTGAGTCAGCCCTGTTGGCTGGGAAGTAATCCCTAAGGCACTCCAGAGGTAAGGCATCCTCTCTGCTTGGTATCAAGCACCACAAGCTACAATTTCCACAAATTCAGCTGACTTTAAGGCATTATTTGCATTGCCTTATATTACAAATATTTATGTACTTAATCACATTCAATTACAAATTCCATGAGCACAGTAATCATTTTTACCATTCCCCATGGTATTTAATATATGAGGTTTTGATGAGAGGATAGAAACGAGTACTTTTAAAATATTCTTAGAAGGCATGCCAATTGGAAAAATAGTTGTAGGAAAGAATCCAGGCAGTATTAATCAAACTTTCATACGTGCATAACATTTGACCGATTCTAACTCTCAAAGTCTACTTTAGAGAAAGACTTGCAAGCATGCATAAAGAGATGTGTATAGCTATGGTTTAGCACTGTTTATAATCATAAAAATTGAAACAGTCTACATGTTCATTAATAGGATGAATAAATAATCCATTGCATATCCAGTCTATTGATAGCAGTCAGCAAATTAAAAGAATGAGGGAATTCTAATCTTCTTTCATGAAAATAGCTCTAAAGCATATTGTTGGGAGGGGAAAATAAAAAGTAAAATACACACAAATGAGGATTACCTGGTACAGTTCATGTAGGCAAAAGAAAAGACGAGCTGATACCATATGTGTTCTCTGGGCATATTTACATATATAGAGATATTGAAGAAAATTTAGATACCTAGTTATTTGGAGACTGATAACTATGGACAGTCCTGTGGAAGAGAAAAAGATATATCCAAATTTGAGATTATAGACTTATTTATAATATTGTAAATTTTAACAATAAGAACATATTTGTATTTTAATGATGTGATTATATTGAGTTTTTAAAAGAAAAATGACTAATACTGACCAGCACAAGAGCAGATAAACAGACAAGTATCATAGATAAGCCTAGCTGAAAACAGCCATAAAGATCTCAGTACCTTCCAAATTAACTTCCAAAGTACTAAAAAAGAATCCTAGCTATTTTTGGAAATTTATAAAAGAATTATATGAGGAAACAGTTCAGCTTGTTTCAGAATACATGAATGACAAATTCAGAGCCTATATCAAGGAATTTTATTCATATGAAAGTTTTGTGATGCATTTTGCTTTAAGGATTCTGCCTCAGTGCAAATCAATATTACAATTAAAATCAAAAGAAGATAAAAAGTAATGTTTTTCTGCATTGACTACCTACTTGCCTTTTACTTTTTGTTTGGTTTATTTAACATNACACATGATGGACAAAAATGGATATCAAGAAAGACATTTTAAAGAGGATTAAATAAGTTAATGTATTTAAAGCACTTGGAACTGTGTCTGGCACATCATAAGCCTTAAATAAGCATCTCTGACTATAATTATTGATTTTATCATTAGGAGTAAATAGCATGGGTTGCTTCCAGAGAATAACACGCGATTGCAGTGTGTGCCCATCAGGAGGAGGACTGTCCATCCTTGAGAGCCCGGAAGAAGAGAGAAGGCTCGAGGCGAACGCCAGCTGGACTCAGCCCGGCAGTGCGCAGAGGAGAGGAGTCAAGGAGCCGTCTGCAGAGCAGAGGCGGGTACGCCGTGTTGTGAAGGAGGCGATTCCCGTAACTCCCCCCACTATTTCCCCTCTTCCTCATTCCACGTTCACCGACCAAGAATATAAATCAGGTTTCTCCACTGAGAAGTTTCACAGAAGCTAGATGCCAAATGGTCTGCCGTGTGGATATATTTTCTTAAAAACTGGGCTACCTGGCATTTAAATGGTAACATGGCTTTCTGTGTGGGGTGTCCACGGACAGAGGACGCCAGCTGGAGAGCGGGTCTGGACTCTGCTATTTCTGTTTTTCCATAAGTTTGGTTACTGTGAATCTATTCCTGAAAATTGAATCCACTCAGGAAGCCAATAAATTGGGTTTCCTTTTTTTTTTTAATTGGGTTTCTGAGTCAGCCCTGTTGGCTGGGAAGTAATCCCTAAGGCACTCCAGAGGTAAGGCATCCTCTCTGCTTGGTATCAAGCACCACAAGCTACAATTTCCACAAATTCAGCTGACTTTAAGGCATTATTTGCATTGCCTTATATTACAAATATGTATGTACTTAATCACATTCAATTACAAATTCCATGAGCACAGTAATCATTTTTACCATTCCCCATGGTATTTAATATATGAGGTTTTGATGAGAGGATAGAAACGAGTACTTTTAAAATATTCTTAGAAGGCATGCCAATTGGAAAAATAGTTGTAGGAAAGAATCCAGGCAGTATTAATCAAACTTTCATACGTGCATAACATTTGACCGATTCTAACTCTCAAAGTCTACTTTAGAGAAAGACTTGCAAGCATGCATAAAGAGATGTGTATAGCTATGGTTTAGCACTGTTTATAATCATAAAAATTGAAACAGTCTACATGTTCATTAATAGGATGAATAAATAATCCATTGCATATCCAGTCTATTGATAGCAGTCAGCAAATTAAAAGAATGAGGGAATTCTAATCTTCTTTCATGAAAATAGCTCTAAAGCATATTGTTGGGAGGGGAAAATAAAAAGTAAAATACACACAAATGAGGATTACCTGGTACAGTTCATGTAGGCAAAAGAAAAGACGAGCTGATACCATATGTGTTCTCTGGGCATATTTACATATATAGAGATATTGAAGAAAATTTAGATACCTAGTTATTTGGAGACTGATAACTATGGACAGTCCTGTGGAAGAGAAAAAGATATATCCAAATTTGAGATTATAGACTTATTTATAATATTGTAAATTTTAACAATAAGAACATATTTGTATTTTAATGATGTGATTATATTGAGTTTTTAAAAGAAAAATGACTAATACTGACCAGCACAAGAGCAGATAGACAAGTATCATAGATAAGCCTAGCTGAAAACAGCCATAAAGATCTCAGTACCTTCCAAATTAACTTCCAAAGTACTAAAAAAGAATCCTAGCTATTTTTGGAAATTTATAAAAGAATTATATGAGGAAACAGTTCAGCTTGTTTCAGAATACATGAATGACAAATTCAGAGCCTATATCAAGGAATTTTATTCATATGAAAGTTTTGTGATGCATTTTGCTTTAAGGATTCTGCCTCAGTGCAAATCAATATTACAATTAAAATCAAAAGAAGATAAAAAGTAATGTTTTTCTGCATTGACTACCTACTTGCCTTTTACTTTTTGTTTGGTTTATTTAACATGTGCACACAAAGGCGTGCAGATCGTAAGCATGGAGCTCACAGAGACGTCACAAAAGGAAGAAATCCAGGCCCAGAAGGCAGGCCGTGGGCACCGGAGCCGCCGCTCCGCCCCTCCCACCTCGAGGCCCTCTCTTCCCCGAGATCAGCCACTGTCCTGACTCCTGACGCCACAGCTTAATGCAGTCTTTGACTACTACAAAAATAGGGATCTTTCAGTACGCTTTACTTCATGTCTCATTTTATTTATTGAACATCGTGCTTTGAGATGCAAGCATACTGAACTGAGCCCACAGTTCATTTTCGACACCATTTGCTGTCTCATCGGAGATACGGAATCAAGTCTTGGTCACCCGTTCACTGTTGCTGAGCCTGCCTGGTTTCCAGCGCTCGAGATTCAAGCCAGGAGGGGCAGCAGACGCGCTCACACGCGGCGGTGAAAGCGCCAAGAAGCGGAGGGCAGGCCCGTGGACCCCCGCCGGGGAGCGCTCGGGGGGCTCCACTCCACGCCCTGTGGGGACCCGGACGGGAGAAAGCCCCCGAAAGAGGGGACATGTCCGCGCAGAGCTGGTTCACTCTGCCGTGCAGCAGAGACTCACAGCATTGTAAAGAACGATACTCCAGTACACGCCAATAAGTTATTGTTAAAAAAAAGCGGTTTCGCCACTTGGGGAAAAGGCTTGGCCTCATCTATGACTTGGATGCAGCATCTCTCACTATCCAGGAGTTTTGCTTCAAGAAACCCCTCAAGGAAATGCATGCCCTTGCTTACCAAAATAAAGGGACAGGGAGAGTTCCTAGCAGCAATTTTCTTTTGTGTTTATTATAAATATGGCANGGAGAAAGCCCCCGAAAGAGGGGACATGTCCGCGCAGAGCTGGTTCACTCTGCCGTGCAGCAGAGACTCACAGCATTGTAAAGAACGATACTCCAGTACACGCCAATAAGTTATTGTTAAAAAAAAGCGGTTTCGCCACTTGGGGAAAAGGCTTGGCCTCATCTGTGACTTGGATGCAGCATCTCTCACTATCCAGGAGTTTTGCTTCAAGCAAACCCCTCAAGGAAATGCATGCCCTTGCTTACCAAAATAAAGGGACAGGGAGAGTTCCTAGCAGCATTTTTCTTTTGTGTTTATTATAAATATGGTAATTACTGCGCTTGTCATGTGAGTTTGAGATAAATGGGATAAGCATAATGGATGTATTTATATTTAGAGACATTGCTTAAGACGTTGTGAAACTGTTTTACACCCAGTGTGACTTAGATAAATAAAACAGATCTAGACATGAACCTAAATATTAAACCTCAGCCTGCTGGAAATAATACCTTACGTGGGACTGTCACCTGTCAACCTTCCCACTGTGCTTTGTTAAAAAATCTATACCCCATTCAGCTCACGGTCTGCACAGCTCTTGGACCGAAGATTTTATTTCATCATTAGCTTGGGTATTACCGTGAGTTTTCCACTTAATAATTAGCTTCACTAATAATTTAATTGTCATCTTAAATTACTGTTAACTGAACCTGAAATCCACTTCATTAACTTTAAAAATATAAGGCCACTGCTAAATTCAATTTAAAATGTCAGCAGCTAAAATAACAAAGAAGAAAGATATTCACTCTGTGGTTTTCAAGCCTCTTTCTCCATGGAAGAGTATTTTAAAGGCAGAAATAACTCCATATGGTATGTGGCCTAAAACAATGATTTAGAGAACATCTTGTTTTTAAAGACATTTGTAATCAAATCACAAATTGAGTACCAAGGGGAAAACCCACGAGCATGGAGAAATTATTTCTCAGTGTTTGAAACATTATGAAATGCAAAGACATTCCTTATTAAGTTAAAATGTCAAGTACATAACAAAAGCTAGCTTTACAAATTTACATTTAATAAAAAATAAAGTTATTTGGAGATGACAACTTATCAAAATAAACTCATGGAGTAGGCTATTCTAGTTTTATTTAAGACTTTGAAAATTAATTTAAATGAAGATTTTCCAAAAGACCCAGAAATTCTGCTCCTCAAAAAAATTTCTACCCATGAGAAATGAAAACACATGTCCACACGAAGATGTATATGGCAATGTCTTAAGCAGCTTTATTTATAACAAGCAAAAGTGGAAATAACCTATTTATCTGTCAACTGATGAAAAACAAAACATAGTGTACTCACGCACTGGAATGCTATTCAATAATAAAAAGCAGTGAGGTACGGATACTCACCAAAGCATGGATGGGCCCCCAAAACATGGCACCAAGTGGAAGAAGCTGGACTTGAAAGATTATGGACTCAGTGATTCCAGTCATGTGAAATGTCCAGAAAAAAAATATATATATAGGCACAGAGTAAATCTATGGCTCTCTCGGAAGGATGGTGAGAAAGACAAGCGACTCTAGTGGACGCAAAGTTTGTGTGACGGAAAGTTCTAAAATGGGACGGTGACAGCCACTGCGCTACCCAGCAGACAGACTAAAAACCAGGGAATCGCTCACTGAGCCTGCGCAAAATTCACAGTCTGCAAATTATGCCTCAGTACACCTGTTCTTAAACATAGAGTGCAGTCTGAAAACGAGCCGGGGTGTTAGGAATTGGCTGCTGGACATCAGTGCGCATGATGCCTTTCTGTCTTCTCAAAAGTTCTGTTACTACAGATGACCAAACATCACAAGAAAAGATGCTCAACATCGCGAATTACCAGAGATGCAGGCGAACGCTGCGGCGAGGCGTCACCGCATGCTGGTCGCTGAGGCCGTCAGTAGAAAGGCCACACACGGTCAGTGCCGGAGGAGGCGTGGAGAGAGCGGAGCCCCCTGCACTCTCGGTGGGAATGCAGGCCGCACAGGCTGACGTTTCCTCAGAAAACGAAAACAAAACCACCACATGACCCAGCGAATCCACTCCTGAGCATACATCCAGAGAGAAACATGATCTGAAGGATGCAGGCACCCCAGGGCCGCAGCAGCACCATCTACGATAGCCAGGCGATACCTAAATGCCCACTAACAGGGACGGATAAAGGGATGTGGCACATATGCGATGGGATACTACTCAGCCATGGGAAGGAATGAGGCCATGCCACGTGGGGCAACGTGCATGGACCCGGAGACGATTGTGCTAAGGGAAGCAAGTCAGACAGAGAGTGACAAGCATCACATGACATCACTCATATGTTGGATCTAATTTAAAAACGAAACTTATCTACAGTGAACTTACCTACAAAGCAGAAACAGACTTCAGTTCAGTTGCTCAGTCGTGTCCGACTCTTTGCGACCCCATGAATCGCAGCACGCCAGGCCTCCCTGTCCATCACCAACTCCCGGAGTTTACTCAAACTCATGTCCATCGAATCAGTGATGCCATCCAACCATCTCATCCTCGGTCGTCCCCTTCTCCTCCTACCCCCAATCCCTCCCAGCATCAGGGTCTTTTCCAATGAGTAGGCTCTTCGCATCAGGTGGCCAAAGTATTGGAGTTTCAGCTTTAGCATCAGTCCTTCCAATGAACACCCAGGGCTGATCTCCTTTAGAATGGACTGGTTGGATCTCCTTGCAGTCCAAGGGACTCTCAAGAGTCTTCTCCAACACCACAGTTCAAAAACATCAATTCTTTGGCGCTCAGCTTTCTTCACAGTCCAACTCTCACATCCATACATGACCACAGGAAAAACCATAGCCTTGACTAGACGGACCTTAGTGGGCAAAGTAATGTCTCTGCTTTTGAATATGCTATCTAGGTTGGTCAT
>SJYW01045349.1:82484-97179 GCA_006410735.1 Raphicerus campestris
GCTGCTGGACATCAGTGCGCATGATGCCTTTCTGTCTTCTCAAAAGTTCTGTTACTACAGATGACCAAACGTCACAAGAAAAGATGCTCAACATCGCGAATTACCAGAGATGCAGGCGAACGCTGCGGCGAGGCGTCACCGCATGCTGGTCGCTGAGGCCGTCAGCAGAAAGGCCACACACGGTCAGTGCCGGAGGAGGCGTGGAGAGAGCGGAGCCCCCTGCACTCTCGGTGGGAATGCAGGCCGCACAGGCTGACGTTTCCTCAGAAAACGAAAACAAAACCACCACATGACACAGCGAACCGACTCCTGAGCATACATCCAGAGAGAAACATGATCTGGAGGATGCAGGCACCCCAGGGCCGCAGCAGCACCATCTACGATAGCCAGGCGATACCTAAATGCCCACTAACAGGGACGGATAAAGGGATGTGGCACATATGCGATGGGATACTACTCAGCCATGGGAAGGAATGAGGCCATGCCGCGTGGGGCAACATGCATGGACCCGGAGACGATTGTGCTAAGGGAAGCAAGTCAGACAGAGAGTGACAAGCATCACATGACATCACTCATATGTTGGATCTAATTTAAAAACGAAACTTATCTACAGTGAACTTACCTACAAAGCAGAAACAGACTTCAGTTCAGTTGCTCAGTCGTGTCCGACTCTTTGCGACCCCATGAATCGCAGCACGCCAGGCCTCCCTGTCCATCACCAACTCCCGGAGTTTACTCAAACTCCTGTCAGTGATGCTACCCAACCATAAAAAGTAAAAAGTAAAGTCGCCCAGTCGTGTCTGACTCTTTGCAACGCCATGGACTGTAGCCTATCAGGCTCCTCTGTCCATGGGATTTTCCAGGCAAGAGTACTGGAGTGGGTTGCCGTTTCCTCCTCCAACCCAACCATAGAGGGAGAGAGAATAAAAAGACCTCTAGGCCTCAGTTTACCTGTCTGTAGAACAGGGATAATAGTAGTACCTACTTCGAAGGGTATTTGCTCCATCTTTGTTATATTATCATTTCCCTATGCCCAGAGTCCCCTAAGACCCTCAAGTACTCTTGCCAGGTAAAATACAGGACACCCAATAAATCTGATTTTCTTTGAATCATTTCATATCAGTATGTCCCATGCAATAGTTGGGCCATCTTTCTAAAAAAAAATTTTTTTTTACTTGCTCTATAACTGAAAATCAAATCTAACTGGATCTCCTGTATTTTTATTTGCTAAATCTGGCAACTGTATTTCTGAGCCATCATCATCTCTGGCATGAAAACACTCCAGCTCTGGTCTTCCTTGTCTCCTTGNAAATAAAGTCTGTCACTGTTTCCATTGTTTCCCCATCTACCTCCCATGAAGTGATGGGACCAGATGCCATGATCTTCGTTTTCTAAATGTTGAGCTTTGAACCAACCTTTTCACTTTCTTCTTTCACTTTCATCAACAGGCTCTTTCGCTCCTCTTCACTTTCATCAAAAACAAACATGGTTACTGCAAGGGAAACGATGGGTTAAGGATAAATCAGGAGCTTGGGATGAACATACACACACTATTATATATAACATAGATAACCAACAAGCACCTACTGTATAGCACAGGGATAACCTACGTAAGAAAAGAATATGAAAAGAATGAATATAGGTATACATATAACTGAATCACTTCGCTCTACACCTGAAACTAACTCAGCATTGTAAATCAACCGTATTTCAATGAATTATTTACAGTTCTAATGGCATCATCTGCATTTTCATAAAGCTCACTATGCAGGCACACACACACACACATATGCAGAGACGACACATCATAATAAAAATGCAAAGATATTCCACTAGCTGACAGAACTAAGAATCAGACAGACTCAGGGAGGTGTTTCTAAATTAATATAACGTGAAAAAAATACATCTAGGAGAAACAGAATTAACAGAACTGCTCATGACAACTGCTTTTTCATTACCTCCTTCTTCGCCGTCACAAGTCCTTTCTCCAGCCAGTATCCAGAGCAAATTATTTTTAAACCTAAATCAAATCACAGCATTGCCCTGTTGAAAAGCCTCCATCAATCAGAACAATCTCTTCTTCATCCCTTACCCCAGTCTGTAAGGCTGGCTAGGTCGCCATCTTTGCCTAATCTCTGGACTCAATTCATATCATGTTGCTCTAGATAAACACCATCCACACTGGGCTTCTTCAGTGCCCAAAAATCTCCACATTTTTTTGAGCCTTGGGGTATTTGCACTGGCTATGCCTTGAAAGGCGGGAAAGCATAGAGGTTAAGCATACAGACTCTGGTCCCATGTTGCCTGGCTTTCTATTTAAATATTAACAGTGTGACTTTGAGTGAGTTATTAAACTTCCTCATCTGTATAATGGGGATAATAGCTGTACATAATCATAGGGTTTTTAGAGGATTCAATAAAGTAATGTTTGGGAAGAGCTTTCATATAAAATCTTTTTTTCAAAAGTATGCATGAAATGATCTTTCTTCCACTAATCTTTTTGGAAAAGGCCTCTTCTTCAAAACTCGGCTCAAATGTCTTCAAGTCATTGCCATCCCATTTATTCAACACATATGTGAAATGCTGGCTTTGNAAATCTTTTTTTCAAAAGTATGCATGAAATGATCTTTCTTCCACTAATCTTTTTGGAAAAGGCCTCTTCTTCAAAACTCGGCTCAAATGTCTTCAAGTCATTGCCATCCCATCTATTCAACACATATATGAAATGCTGGCTTTGTGCCAGATGCATTTGGGAGTACCAGGAAGAAAACAAAGATTTCTGCCTTTGTGAAGGTTACTTTCTCAGGGGACAAGATAGGTGATAAAGGGTAAGTACAGCATCTCAGAAGCGATAGCTTGTTGGAAGCTGTGCAAGGAAGAAGCCAGGGCACAGGGTTCGAGAGACGGGCAGCTCAGGTGCCCACGTCAGGAGGGGGACAAGCACCCTTCTGCGGGTGGTCAGGGACATGGAGAGGTGACACAGGGACAAAGAGCTGGAGGAGAAGAAGGCAAGCAGAGCGTGTGTATAGGAAGCATGCCAACAGCCAGAGCCAGAGCCCTGAGGCTGGACGGTGCCTGGCAGGTCTGAGGCCCAGCCGGGGCCCACGGGCACAGAGGAGGGGCGAGGAGGACCATGCCATAGTGGGGTGCTGGGCAGGGGAGAGCACGAGGGGGCTCCAGGGCCACGTGAGGCCCTGCCTTCTTCTCTCGGTGGCAGACGGACGCTAAAAGGGCTCCCACCAACCCTGACCCCTGACCCCTGAAACAGTGAGATGCAGATGGCGCTGGTCCAAGCTGCTATTGTGTAGTCATTTGTTACCTAGCAACAGAAAAGGAAGAGTGGGCTATCAGAGGGTTTGGAGCAGAGGAACTGGGTGATCCGGCTTGCGGCTGAGAAACATTACTCTGGTGGTTGCCAGGAGAATAGACTAAAAGAGGCCAGAATAGAAAACCACCGCAGTAATCCAGGCAAGACACGACGGAGACTCGGGCTGGGCTGTGAGGCCAGGAGCAGTCGTGTTTACTCGTCCTCATACACCTTCTGCTCAAGTCTTTCTTTCTTTTACTTTTTCGCTATCGCCTTTTGCTTTCCCCAGCCCACTCCTAAAAGCGAGAGTCCTATGACAAATACCTGTCCATCTTGAGCATCACTTTAACCACGGCATCGAAAGCACAGAGCGGGGCTGAACGAATGTCTGTGGGATGAGTGAATGCAGGAATGAATGAGTGAGGAAGTGAAGCGAATGGCTATGAGCGCACACCCACTTGCCACTCTCTATCCTTTGTGCAGCATATGTATGATTTTAATATATGATGAATGAGACATTTCAGATGAATGAAAGGATTTTAAAAGTTGTTGCTTGCATAGATAACAATTTAGAATTAAAGTTAACTAGACACTTAGTTTCGGAGAAGGCAATGGCGCCCACTCCAGTGCTCTTGCCTGGAAAACCCCATGGGCAGAGGAACCTGGTGGGCTGCAGTCCATGGGGTCGCTACGCAAGTCGGACACAACTGAGTGACTTCATTTTCACTTTTCACTTTCCTGCATTGGAGAAGGAAATGGCAACCCACTCCAGTGTTCTTGCCTGGAGAATCCCAGGGACGGAGGAGCCTGGTGGGCTGCCGTCTATGGGGTTGCACAGAGTCGGACACGACTGAAGCGACTTAGCAGCAGCAGATACTTAGTTTATACTCTATGCTAAAATATCAAGGATTTTAAAAGGTTTAACATTGTTTTGAAAATCCTAAAAGAACAAAAAGAAAACAACTTGATTATCTCAGTGTGGAAAAGGATTCTCCAAAGGAAGAAACTAAAAAAAAAAAATTGATTTAAGAAAATTATTAACTTCTGCACACCAAAATCATTATAAACAAAATTTAAAACCCAGCAACAAATTCAAACAAACCTACCAAAAAAAATCCCTATGTATGCAATAATGGGTAATGTCCTTCATAGATAAGTGATGCTTACAAATATATAAAGAAAAAATTTCCTCTATAGAAAAAGCATGGCATGAGTATAGGAATAAAAATTTAAAATCAAGACATTAACGTTCAATAAGCATAAGAAACATTCAACCTTACTATCAGTCACACATAGCAAATAAAACAACACATTTCAGCTTATCAAAAAGGCACTGATTTCCTTTACTGCTAATACCTATGTTGGTCAAGGCACTGGTTAGTGAGCGAGCCATTCAGTCTGCTCACATGAGTAGGAATTGATACACTATCTCAAGAAGTGAGTATCAGCATGCCACAGGACCTTCACCATGCCCATAGCCACTGACTTCCTAATCCTACTTACTATATATAAACAAAGTGTCCAAGACGCTTTATATGAACACAATGGAATATGACACAGACAAAAATATAATCATTAGAGGAGAGATATTCACCGCCCTCAATGTACTGTATTGTTAGAGGAAGAAAAAAGTTATAAGGCATGTTATACAGAACATTCCCATCTTTTAAAAATTACATAGACAATTTTCATTGTGGGGATGGTTGCATGAATACATTCATGTGATTAAATTGACAGAACTATATACATGCGTTTTACCAATGTCAGTTCCCTGGATTTGGGGATTAGACTATAGTTATAGAAGATGTGGCCAGTGGGTACAGGGGTGCAGGACAGTTCTGTGCTGTTTTTGTTAACTTCTCGTGACTCTATAATTATCTCAAAAGGGAAAAGTTTTTCCCCATACATAGAGCGTTTAGATACATGGAAACAGAACAAATTGCAGTGGTTTCCACCAACTTATAAGATTTGAATGATATTGATTTTTGTCCCACTTACAAACTTCTTACCAATGAGCAAGAACTTTTCTTATCAAAAAGTATCATTATATTGCTTTAAATAGCAAAAACCTAAAGATGTTCCAAGAATTAAAACCTCTTTTGGAGCGTGTGTGTGTATGTGTTTGAGTGTATATAAACAGATGTGTACACATATGAGAAAAAGGACTAATGGAAGATCGATAAACAGATACGGCCATTTACAAAGCTTAGCAGATAGCGCAAGGAATATCACAAACACGTTTCTGATCACGTGAAGAGGATGATATTTGAACAACCGAATTTTCATATTAGCAGTTAGTATGTTGTTAAATAAATTCGGTAGGGTCCTCCCTGGAGGCTCAGTGGTAAAGAATCCACCTGCTGATGCAGGAGACATGGATTCGATCCTGGTCTGGGAAGACCCCACACGTGGTGGAGCAACTAAGCCCGAGCGCCGCAGCTACTGAGCCTGCACTCCAGAGCCCGGGAGCCATGNTGGAGCGACTAAGCCCGAGCGCCGCAGCTACTGAGCCTGCGCTCCAGAGCCCGGGAGCCACGACTACCAAAGCCAGAGAGCCAGCCAGTCCCTCCTAAAGGAGGCCAGTCCTGAGTGTTCACTGGAAGGACTGCAGCTGAAGCTGAAACGCCAATACTTTGGCCACCTGATGTGAAGAGCTGACTCACTGGAAAAGACCCTGATGCTGGGAGGGATTGGGGGCAGGAGAAGGGGACGACAGAGGATGAGATGGCTGGATGGTATCACCAACTCAAGGGACGTGAGTCTGAGCAAGCTGCGGGAGTTGGTGATGGACAGGGAGGCCTGGCGCGCTGCAGTCCCTGGGGTCGCAAAGAGTCAGACACGGCTGAGTGACTGAACTGAGCTGAGCTCTTGAGCGTGTACTCCACAACAAAAGAGGGCGCCGCAAGGAGAAGTCTGCACCGTAACTAGAGTGGTCCCCACTCCCAACTAGAGAAAAGCCAGCACAGCAAAAGAGGCCCGGCACAGCCAAAGACAAATAAATTTTTTTAATTTTTTTAAAAATAAAGTCAGTAAATAATCAGTCCTTTACACCTATATAATTTTCCCTTTTATGTTATATTGTGGTCAACTACAAATATAGGTGTTAACACCAACAAATGTCAGTGACAAATGTCGTGAAATGACCATGTTTCTCCTCTCTCCCCATCAGCAGAGTGTCCTTGACCATTTTGCTTTTCCTTGACACTCCTCCCCAACACAAGGATTGTGTTGAAACAGTTTGCAGTGGGGGAGAAACACAGTTTGCATCTGGTATCTCCTCGCTGTCGTCTGCGGTCCCGGGCCAGTCTCTCCCTCTCTGAACCTCCGCCACCTCGGCCACCGCCTCCGAGAGATGGAAACGCTAGCACCTGCTTACGAAGGCACCCGAGCGTGAACTGAGAAGATGCGCGCAAAGGGGTCCAGGAGGCGCTCAGCGGCGGCTGGAGCTTCTTTGTTCTTATTTCTTCTACTGCCCATTTCTTTACTTTTTAGTCTCAGCTCTTTGAAGGCCTTATTTCCTGACGAAACACGCTGATTAAAAAAATAACCAGGGCACTAACCTCCTCAGCAAGCTCCCATTTTGAGTTGAGCATCACTAGGGGCTCACCTTTAGGGGGAGGCAGGTGGGGAGGGGAGGAGGATGTCTATTTTTTGCCACCACTAAGAGCGCAGCGCTGTAGGGAGGACAGCCCCTCCCGGGCAGAACAGTTACGGGAGATCAGTTTTATTGCACCAGCCTAGGCACTTGTCTCTAGAAGAACTCATCAGAACTTTAGAGAAAGCTGAAGCAGATTCCGTTCTCAAGGCGCTCTCTCTTCTCTGAGTCATTCTTAGCGCTGCAAGATGCCCTTAAGCAGCGGTTTCGGTAGAAGATGACTTCTCAATATGGCGTATTTGCTCTCATCCCCCCAAGAATTCATCTTCTATTTCAAAAGGCCTGATGTCAAGCTGTAGTATCAGGCAGGCTAACACAGGGTCTCAGGCAGCAGTTTCGAGGCGGGCGGTGGGAGATGAAAGGCGACTTGCCCTTGCAACACGGCACAGCCTGACCTCGGAGGACCCTTCCCACGCTGGGTTCGCCCTTGCTGCTTTTCCACCTCGCCACAAACTGAGCGTGGCCCACTGAGGTCGTCCAGCCCTAGTTTCCAGCTGCCTTTCAAAGCCTCCTCAAGGGAGCCCGCGTGTGGTCCTGCACATCACTTAAACAATTAAGGACACTGTGTGTGCCCCATCAACTGCCACAAGGGAGAAATGAAATCAGCCCACCTCAAATCTGACTCCCAGTGTAGCCAGCCAAGGGGTCTTTGGTCTGTTGATCTCATGACATAATAACCCCTCTGGCTTGATCTGCGCGAGTCTTTCCCATTTGGATCAGTTGTTCATCTTTCACCATTTTGACATTTCACGAACATCTGTTTCCTCTCAGTTCTAAGTGAATGGGGTAAATTCCGCAGGGCTGAGCAGGCAGGACTCAATCTTTAAATGAGCACATATTTAGGGAGAAATCTCTAGTGTTTCACTGTTACGGGCATTTGTTTTCCATGTTCTGATTCTGGTTGGACCATCTTATTACCTCCACCCTGGGAGCTGCCAATGTTCCCAGTAAACTCCTTTTCTGGGAAATTTAGCCCGTGTCAGTTTCTGCTGTTTGCAATGAAAACCTTGAGTGAGTGATATAACCTTGAAGACAGCGTGATACACTCTTACAGTCTAAGAGAATAGCAATAGAAATATCTATGTCAATAAGTTTATGCTTATTGCCGGGAGCCAGCGTGGGGAATCCCGCCCGAATATCTGGAGAACTTCAGGTGATGTGAGTACTAAGGAAAAGTATAGTGCTAGGTGTTCAGTCGTGTCCCACTCTTTGTGGCCCCATGGACTGTAGCCCACCAGGCTCCTCCGTCGTGGGATTCTCCAGGCGAGAATACCAGAGTGGGTTGCCATGCCCTCCTCCCAGAGATCTTCCTGACCCAGGAATCAAACCCAGTTATGCCACATTGCAGGCAGATTCTTTACCATCTGAGCCAAAAAAAAAAAGTACACTTGAAAGAAAAATGTTAATGAAATACTGATTCAGGGGAAGCAAGTTACAAAACGGTATCTGCAGTATGGTCCCACTTTTGCAAAAGAAAAAAATATGTGTATATTTACATGTCAAAAATGCTAACCAGATACATACCAAATTGCTAATAGGGTGATCTTTGTGGGAAGAATGTGCCACTGATACTTACTTAATTCTTTCACATCTCCATGCTTAACTATATTTTCTACATGAATATGTAGTCTTTTTGCAATATAAACATGATTAATGTTATTTTAAGAAATGCATGCTTCAGAAGGAGCTTACAGAATAATTAGAGGTTAGATACTGATTGAAAACTACATGGGCAATTCATGAAATATTATTCCAAGACCTGCCTTTGTAAAGACTCTTGAATCTTAATGATACCACTGGAGTCTCTCACCTACTGTTACCCAAGCCTCACAAACTAAACAGATACAAATAGGTCCTGTTGTTGATCATGACTCATAAAGATGAACTGGGCATATGATCAGGGGCACGCTGCAGAAAGGTTGTCGTTAAACATACTATCAATCTACATACACAAGCATCCATGCTATTGTGAGAATCTATCTTTTTTAATGACTATTACATCAGCTTGGTAACTGAGACACTATTTTTTCTTCATATCAGTTAAAACAATGCATTCTAACTGCTGGCACATAAGCTATAGAAAAAATGAATCAGGGAGCTTAACAAAGTATTCATGAATTTAACTAAATGACAATTTCAAAATAAAAATAGGAATTTTTCAGAAACTTTCAAAGCTCACTAGTTAAATTCAAACTTATCCGTATTTTACAGGATTGCACCAAGACTTCCCCTGTGGTCCAGTGGTTAAGACCTCATCTTCCAATGCAGGGGTTGCGAGTTTGACCCCTGGTCAGGGAACTACTATCCCGCATGCCTTTGTAGCCAAAACAAAGCAAAACATAAAACAGAAACATATTCTAACAAATCCAATAAAGACTTTTAAAAAAATGGTCCACATCAAAAAGTTTTTTTAAAATAAATTTAAAAATAGAAAACTGAACCATTACAAGGCATGATCATTTACCTCTCAGTTCCTGTCCTGCTAAATTCTTTAGAAGCCTGAGTCCAAGTTTTCCTTTTCATTAATTATTTGGCTTTGTGTCTAGTTTTGCTTAAAAGGTTTGAGGGAAATTTTTAAGTGCTCTTAGAATGTATTCATCCTCCTTTAAAAGTAGTTTGGAACCAAGTACTCATAATAATATGTCAAATGCTCATCGGTCAGTAGAAATTCTGCATCTCTTGGTGCTATCATTTCCTAGGGTTCAGTTCAGTCTCTTTTCTGTACATCATTGGTTCTCAAACTGCCTCATCTCAGGACCTCTGTATGCTGTAAAATAATTATCCAGGACCTCCAAAAGACTTTTTGCTCATGTGGGTAAATATTTCCCAAAATTTACATTTGAAATTAAAATAGAAAATTTGAAATGTTGACTTATTCATTTATAAATGAAAAATAATAAGCTCATTCTGATACCATAAGTAGCATATTTAATGAAAATGACTCTATTTTCCAAAACAAAATAAGCAGCAAGAGAATAGCATTGTTTTATATTTTTGCAAATCTCTTCAATGCTTGGCTTAATCGATGACAACTGGATTATGCCATCTGCTTCTGCATTCACTCTGTTGAAATATCGCACATCATTTAGTCTCTAGAAAACTCCACTGCATAGTCATGAGAAAATGAGAGTGAAGGGCAAATAACATCTTAGTATAACTATGAAAATAGTTTTGACTTCATGGGAACTCCGAAAAGATCTCTGGGCTCCCCAAGTCACGAGAGACAGAAATGCATTGATGTCATTTCATGGTTGGACCAGAGCTAGCTCCCATATCTCACTCGTGGCATTGAAGTTTTTCTGGGTCAAGAGTTTCTTTCCTGGCGATAGCTGTTCATCTTCTAAGCCACAGCAGTGGATAATGGTCTCCTTGGAACTTGCATTAAGATGCAAAGAGAGGAATTTCCCTGGTGGATCAGTGGTTAGGACTATGTGCTTCCGCTACAGGGAGCACAATTGAATCCATGGCTGGGGACAAAGATCCTGCATGCGTGCACTGCAGCCGAAAAGAAACAAATAAAAATAGCAATAATGATGATTTTTTAAAAGCTGCAAGGAGATTTGCCCCACTTCCTGAAGTTTCAGCTTTGACCAGAAGGAGAGCTACAAGTGTGGTGGACCCTATTTGGGACAATTCCCAACTCTAACCCCCTATCTCAGAAAAAGGCTAAAGTAATGTTTGTCCCTAAATGACTGAAGGACCCCAGAAGTTCTAAGGGAAGAAACACCTTCCATCCCCATCACGTGTGCTGGGCTTATTCACTCAGTTGTGTCCAACTCTTTGCATCCCGTGGACTATAGCTCCCTAGGCTCCTCTGTCCATGGGATTCTCCAGGTAAGAATGCTGGAGTGAGTTGCCTTGTTAAGAAATAGTCACTTCTGATTCTTTGGTGAATTTTTCCTATGTGTGCACATGTAAAAATATATATATATAATCAAACTATATGTTGCCTATTTTGTTCATCTAAAACATCTCATGGGCTTCCTTGATAGCTCAGTTGGTAAAAAATCTGCCTGCAATGCAGGAGACCTCGGTTCAGTTCCTGGGTCAGGAAGATCCACTGGAGAAGGGATAGGCTTCAGTTATTTCTGCTTTCTTGACTACTCCAAAGCCTTTGACTGTGTGGACCACAACAAACTGTGGAAAATTCTTAAAGAGATGGAAATACCAGACCACCTGACCTGCCTCCTGAAAAATCTGCATGCAGGTCAAGAAGCAACAGTTAGAACTGGACATGGAACAACAGATTGGTTCCAAATTAGGAAAGAAGTACGTCAAGGCTACATATTGTTACCCTGCTTATTTAACTTCTATGCAGAGTACATCATGAGAAGCTAGGCTGGATGAAGCACAAGCGAAATCAAGATTGCCAGGAGAAATATCAATAACCTCAGATATGCAGAAGACACCACCATCATAGCAGAAAGTGAAGAACTAAAGAGCCTCTTAAAAGTGAAAAAGGAGAATGAAAAAGTTGGCTTAAAACTCAACATTCAGAAAACGAAGATCATGGCATCCGGTCCCATCACTTCATGGCAAATAGATGAGGAAACAATGGAAACAGTGACAGACTTTACATTTTGGCGCCAAATTCACTGCAGATGGAGACTGCAGCCATGAGATTGAAAGACGCTTACTCTTTGGAAGAAAAGTTATGACCAACCTAGACAGCATATTCAAAAGCAGAGACATTACTTTGCCAATAAAGTCCATCTAGTCAAAGCTATGGTTTTCCCAGTGGCCAAGTATGGATGTGAGAGTTGGACTACAAAGAAAGCTGAATGCTGAAGAATTGATGCTTTTGATCTGTGGTATTGGAGAAGACTCTAGAGAGTCCCTTGGACAGCAGGGAGATCCAACCAGTCCATTCTAAAGGAAATCAGTTCTGAATATTCATTGGAAGGACTGATGCTGAAGCTGAAGCTCCAATACTTTGGCCACCTGATGCAAAGAACTGACTCAGAGAACTTGGAAAAGATTTTCCCTCCTGATGCTGGGAAAGACTGAAGGCAGGAGGAGAAGGGGACAACAGAGGATGAGATGGTTGGATGGCATCACTGACTCGATGAACATGAGTTTGAGCAAGCTCTGGGAGTTAGCGATGGACAGGGAAGCCTAGCGTGCTGCAGTCCATGGTGTCACAGAGTCAGACACGACTGAGCAACTGAACTGAACTGAACTGACTGATAGCCTACAGTGCAGAAATTCTACTTCAAAGGATCTACCTTCCTGAAATAGTCAAAGTCAGGATGTGGATATGTTTGTGTTATGTATATTTATCACAGCACTGTTTATTATAACTAAGATTTTATTGCAACCTAAATATCCATCAATAAGGAATGGGTTAAATACATTATGTTATTCATAAAATGGAATTGTATATTGACATTAAAATTGATCATTTAGGCTTATGTTCCTTTTTTAATTTCAGTTTTATTGAAGTATAATTGACAAATAGCTGGCTTATATTTCTTAATAAGGAAAGATGGTCATAATAAACCATTAAGTGACAAAATTAATAGAGAGAATAATGAGCACATATGCACAAAAACAAATCGAAGGGATATATACCAAGAAGAAAGTAATAAAATTATGGCTGATTTTTATTATTTTTATTTCTGATTGTGTATGTTTTCTAGGTTAACAATTTAAACTTTTTTCAAAGTTATACTGCTAAGTTATCAATTGAAATTGTTTAGTTGTCTTTCAGCCGGTCAGTCATTGTTAGACTTTATAAACAAAAAAGGAAGAAAGAAAAATTTGAACATGAACCTATTTCTAATATCAGATATTTTTGGCTCTTCTAAACTTAATTTCTTAGTGATTTCGAAAGAAAAGTGTGTATCCTTTATTAACCAAAAAAGAAAGAAAAATTAGACAGAGGACTACATCAGGGTAAATGAAGGCCTCTGTAACAAAAAGCCTGGGAAAGGGGGAGCTATAAATATTTACAAGCAAATTGTACTTGGTGATGAAAGGAGATGCTTCTAATGATAGAAAAAGATACAGGATAAAGTTGCTGCAGCCACAGAAGTGACAGGATCACCAGTCACCAAGCTCATCTTTTCACCTTCTGAAACACAGTGTCAACTTCACAGCAGGAATTCTATTATAAACTGCGGTTCTAATTTTACATTAATATCAAAATAAGGCTAAAAAAAAATTGTGTCAAGCAGCATACAGCACCCAGTACTATTTATGTCTTATAGACAAACTGAAGCTTCTTAAAAATCCTTTACTATCAGTTAGACTAACAGGTTGCTCTTAGGTATTAGAGAAAGGTAATTTATTCATAGAGATAATCAGAAAATCAGCCCATGAAATAAAATTATGTCCCATTCTGGAAACTGTACTAAAAACACAGTTTCTGGCTTCAAGTTAAAAGTGCTAAGTTGACCAAATGCATTTCACTCTCCGTCCTCCTAATAACTCACTAATGGTAGTGACGGAAAACATATACATCTTCCATCAGAGAAAGAACAGGAGGGAATCTCCTGGCTGATAACTGATTTCAAGAAGACCCTGAGAGATGGGAGGAGGAATCCCGCAATGCGTGCACAGAGGCAGACGAGAACATAAGGCCCAAAGTTGCCTGCCTCCCTGCAGAGCCCCCGGGGCCCCATTAAAGACTAAGTTTCATCAGAAGGTGGAGTAAGACGCTCCACTGAACGCGGGGAGAGAAGCGGGAAGTCCGCGTGGCGCCCGTCGCACAAGACCGACTCCAGCGAGACTCAGCTCCTGGGGCTCGCTTGGTCGCCAGTCACCTCAAACAGAGAACGGCTCTTGGGGGGCCAGCAGAACGGTGTCTGAGGCTCGGTCTTCAGAGGCCTGCACACTCCCGGCTGCTGCCTGGATCGCTCGCTGTGGAGGAGCCGAGCCGGATGCATGCTCGAGCAGCTCCGAGCTCAGGCCCCGCGGGGAGACGGCTCCAGCACCGGCTCCGCACACGGTCCAGTCCCCGTGCACGCGCATCCTCCAAGTCAAGCCTGCAGATGACCGCGGCCCCCGCTTAGGAGGGTCCCAAACCCGATCAGCTACCAAGTTTCTGACCCACAGAAACCCTCAGAGGAACCAAATGACTGCTCTAAGCCTCTAAGCTTTGGGGACATGCGTTACTCAGCCATTCAGGCTGGACCAGCCAGTACACGACGTGACAAGTCCCGCTGCTTCACATGGGATTTTCACACCGGGATCTGCTCTCCCAGGCAAGAAATCGGAAACTTCCGCTTTGGATGAGATAAAGAGCCTCAAACTGGGAGACTGGGATTGACATAAACACTTCCCTTAGAGGTCATCGTAGAATATTGAGTAGAGTTCCCTGCTATACAGGACACAGGGAACTCTGTTTATAAAAACAAATGACTAATGAGAACCTTCTGTATAACACAGGGACCTCTGCTCAACACTCTATAATGACCGAATGGGGAAAGAGTCTAAAAAAGCATAGATACATGTAAATGTACACCTGATTCACTTTTCTGTACACCTGAAGCCAACACAAAATCATAAATCAACCATATACCAATAAATTTTTTAAAAAGAGAGAGAGGGGGAAAAAAGCAGTGGAGAAAAACAGTGATGCTGAATCTTTTAGAGAAAATGTAACTAAAAGTGAAAATACATTTAAAATTTATTTTAAAAAAAAAAATATATATATGTAAAGCACCTCCACCTTTCCACATTTGGGGAGTCCCAGGGCAGGTCAGCTCCCACTACATCACTTGTTACCCAGA
>SJYW01045349.1:115728-130904 GCA_006410735.1 Raphicerus campestris
GGAGGGAGGAGGCAGTCCAAAGCTCCCTCCCCTGTAAATCCGGGACTGCACTTTGCTCTCACTGAGGTCACAGCCAAACTCAAGTCTTAGGAACACACATGGTTTGCTTTTTTCCCCCCTTTATCCAGAAAATACAACCTCTCAAACAATGTGAAAAAAATTGGAACAAATTCAAGGGACAAGTCTTCTGGAATGGGAAGAATTAATGTAATGATGAAGCACTATTTTTAAGGAAGTGAGGCTTTGCCAAGGTCATGTTCATATACTAATTGGAACTAGATGTATTGATACTAATCATGTTGGCAAAGACTCGGATTTAATGAATAGATAAGAACTATTTGAATTAGCAAGTAGAAGCATGAATCCAACCGGCTACAAAGCCCTGCTTACCAAGTCACTTCATTCTGTTTATGTCAGTACAACTATGGAAGCTCCTTAAGGTTTTTATGATCCAGCGTGAACAGGCATCTCTTCCTGTGCTCTTATGTACACTATTCCTCACTGCAGTTCAGTTCAGTCGCTCAGTTGTGTCTGACTCTTTGCCACCCCATGAATCGCAGCACGCCAGGCCTCCCTGTCCATCACCAACTCCCGGAGCTCACTCAGACGTCCATCGAGTCAGTGATGCCATCCAGCCATCTCATCCTGTCATCCCTTTCTCCTCCTGCCCCCAATCCCTCCCAGCATCAGAGTCTTTTCCAGTGACTTAACTCTTCACATGAGGTGGCCAAAGTATTGGAGTTTCAGCTTTAGCATCATTACTTCCAACGAATACCCAAGACCGATCTCCTTGGATCTCCTTGCAGTCCAAGGGACTCTCAAGAGCCTTCTCCAACACCACAGTTCAAAAGCATCAATTCAGCGCTCAGCTTTCTTCACAGCCCAACTCTCACATCCATACATGACTACTGGAAAAACTATAGCCTTGACTAGACAGACCTTTGTTGGCAAATTAACGTCTCTGCTTTTGAATATGCTATCTAGGTTGGTCATAACTTTCCTTCCAAGGAGTAAGCATCTTTTAATTTCATGGCTGCATTCACCATCTGCAGTGATTTTGGAGCCCCCCAAAATAAAGTCTGACACTGTTTCCCCATCTATTTCCCATGAAGTGAGGGGACCAGATGCCATGGTCTTTGTTTTCTGAATGTTGAGCTTTAAGCCAACTTTTTCACTCTCCTTTAAGCCAACTCTTTCACTTTCATCAAAAGGCTTTTTAGTTCCTCTTCACTTTCTGCCATGAGGGTGGTGTCATCTGTGTATCTAAGGTTATTGATATTTCTCCTGGCAATCTGGATTCCAGCTTGTGCTTCTTCCAGCCCAGCGTTTCTCATGATGTACTCTGCATCTAGTTAAATAAACAGGGTGACAATATACAGCCTTGACGTACTCCTTTTCCTATTTAGAACCAGTCTGTTGTTCCATGTCCAGTTCTAACTGTTGCTTCCTGACTTGCATACAGGTTTCTCAAGAGGCAGGTCAGGTGGTCTGGTATTCCCATCTCTTGAAGAATTTTCCACAGTTCACTGTGATCCACACAGTCAAAGGCTTTGGCATAGTCAATAAAGCATAGATGTATTTCTGGAACTCTCTTGCTTTTTCGATGATCCAACGGATGTTGGCAATTTGATCTCTGGATCCTCTGCCTTTTCTAAGGCCAGCTTGAACCTCTGGAAGTTCACGGTTCATACAGTGCTGAAGCCTGGCTTGGAGAATTTTGAGCATTACTTTACTAGCATGTGCTGCTGCTGCTGCTAAGTCGCTTTAGTCGTGTCCGACTCCGTGTGACTCCATAGACGGTGGCCCACCAGGCTCCCCCGTCCCTGGGATTCTCCAGGCAAGAACACTGGAGAGCGNGTTCACTGTGATCCACACAGTCAAAGGCTTTGGCATAGTCAATAAAGCATAGATGTATTTCTGGAACTCTCTTGCTTTTTTGATGATCCAACGGATGTTGGCAATTTGATCTCTGGATCCTCTGCCTTTTCTAAGGCCAGCTTGAACCTCTGGAAGCTCACGGTTCATATAGTGCTGAAGCCTGGCTTGGAGAATTTTGAGCATTACTTTATTAGCATGTGCTGCTGCTGCTGCTAAGTCGCTTTAGTCATGTCCGACTCTGTGCGACTCCATAGACGGTGGCCCACCAGGCTCCCCCGTCCCTGGGATTCTCCAAGCAAGAGTACTGGAGTGGGGTGCCACTGCCTTCTAGCATGTGAAATGAGTGCAATTAGCAAAGTCCTATTTTTCCTTGATGTGGCAGAGAGAAACTTTAAAATCCATCTTGACATTATCACCAATTTCAAATTGACCATATCAGAATTAATGACATTTTAATACAATACAAAAATTATCTGTGGATTTTAAAAATAAACATAACATCTTGATTTTTAAGTGGTATTTCTCACCACCATGGGTCACACATCTGCTAAGAATTTTTAAAATGCCCCTAAATAGTATTGCCATTTAATTCATCCCGTTCTTCTTAATTATGTGATTGTGTGGAAAAATTGAAACCTATTTTGATCATCTTTCCTAAATAAGCTTTTCTTTTGTACAGGTTTAATCGTCTTCTGGTTATTTGTTTCCGGCTGAGCGCCTTGCTGCCGTGCACGGGCTTTCTCTCGCCTGGCCGAGCGGGCTTCCTCTAGCCAGGCTGAGCGGGCTTCCTCTAGCTGTGGCAGGCTTCTCTGCAGCGGCTTCTCCCACTGCGGAGCGCAGTGTCTAGGGTACAGGGGCTTCAGTAGCTGCTGCGCAGGTTCTCAACAGTTGCAACTCCTGGGCTCTAGAGGCCTGACTCAGCAGTCGTGGCGCATGGGCTCAGCTGCTCTGCGACATGGGGGATCCCCGGACCAGGCCTTGAACTTGTGTCTCCTGCATCGGCACATGGATTCTTTACCACTGAGCCATCAGGGAAGCCCAAGAAGCTTTTCTTTTCCCCTTATTTTATTTTCCAAAGTGGTTATGCTCAACGTTATATAAAATATTTTATTACTACCATTTGATTTTATCAGTTCTCCCTTCTAAAAGTGCTCAGTAGGCATAATACCAGCCACAGCCAAGAAAAGCATGAAATTTATAGCCCCCATGGGAGCACGTCTCAGATCAAAAGGGGGGTGCAGTGAATGAATGCATCAGGCGTAAGCCCGCTCTGTCCTAGGCAAGCTGAGAAGTATAACAGCCCAGCCCAGGGGTCCCTATCCAAACAAAGGGTCCTGAGTAAAATTTTCAAAGGATAAAGCTGAATACACAGAGCTTCTCACTGGTACAGAATTACATATTAATGAAAATGAAAAAGCAATCTAATATGGGTAAAATTAAGGTAAGGGGATGTGAGCTTAATCCTAAATATAATCTGGTATTATATAACCATAAAAACTAATAGTCTCAAAGATGATATGACAGCATAAAATGGCACGAAAAATACTCATCATATATTCTCAGGTAAAAAGAGAGCACAGCTTCCAGTCAACCCTGGACTCAGAGCTATGTAAAATTTCATGCAGAATCATACAAGGATAAAGCATGACCAGCTATGGAATTTGTGGGGCTCTTCTGAGTAGGGGACCCTGTGTCACCGCCAAGGTCACACGCCTCTGAAACCTGAGGACAGGCCAGCTGCAAAGAGAGAAAATGAAACAAGTGAGTCATTTATCAGGGCTACAGAATTTGTTGGTTTTATTTTAGTTAATGCTATTATAAGGTCATTTTTCCATAAATTAAATGAAAAAGACTTTCACTATTAATATATCTTAAGGTTAGCGTAGTAAGCGAAACTTTGTCTTGACAATGTGGACATTTCCTGCCAGTCTAAAAATAGACACATCCAGGAGCTCCTATTCTCAGTCCTGCCTTGACACCAGCAGTTCTTTTGCCACCTTATCAGTTTAACGTCCACACTTCACTCATAGAGGTTCTAAGGCAGCAGATCTAAAACAAAGCAATTGAAAATCAGCTACAATATATTATAAAAGGCCTTTTCTGAGAAAAAGATTTCAAGTGTTGGTTTTGGCCTTTGGGATCTCATTCTCTTTCAAAAATAGCGCATTTTTCATAATTCACTCATGACGACATGTTGTGTGGGGGAGGGGTGTGAGCTGTGGTTTTGAGCTGATGCTCTGTTGGGGGTTTTTGTTTTGCCCATTTCTGTTCACTCAACCTGGAGATTCTCGCCCTAGGTTAACTTCCAAAATAACAAATATATAAGCTATGAAGTTCTATGGTAAAATGATATTCTATTTATAAGAAGCCCAAGGGAAAATGTTAGATACAGAGGAGGAGAAATTTGTTTAAAGAATTGTTGAGATTTTTTTTTTCCATCTTTATGTCTTCCAGCATGGCTTTATATGGGGTTTACTGTGGTGACCACAAAACGTATGAATAAGGACAGTATTCCAGACAATAGGTAATTAACCAAAGACACATGGATTCATCCATGTATGAAGGATGTAACTGACACACTAGCCATGCATTTCTCAACATAAGCATCATCTCTTTGCAATGTCTGTCATGGGCACTGGGAGAATCAGAATTAGGGTGAGCAAGTGAGGCATCCAAGGCCAAAACTAAGGAGGCCCTTGCACGACCCAGAGAGTGGGTGCCTCCTTAAATTTTGCGCCTGGTTTAACCTGCTGGCCGCATCCTGAGCACAGGAGGGGAGACTTAGAGCATTCGTGCTGTAATCTATCTTCCTGACTCTGGAACCAAATAATCACTTTCCCTTAACAGATTTTCAGAGAACATTCTCAATCGTCAGTAATTGTTGGATTTGGACTGTATCTTTAGGAAATCTGGCTTTTAAGTATCCATTAACAGTATGACATTTACACCTAATTAAATCCTTGGATGACATAAATAGAATCTCTGTACCCTTTATTCCGTATTTTTAGACCTAAAGATGACCTTTAAACAAAGTGTCACCCGCCGCTTCCACATTCCAGAGAGGAACTAGGAGACTTTTGCAAACAAGCTGGCTCTCTGTCCTCTGCTTAGTTGGCGCTGCTTTGAGAAGTAACAAGGAGTGAGAAAAAAGGAATGTTTCCGGAGGGGATAGAAACACGGGATGATGGTTGCCCACTCTGGCTGCCCTCAGTTCATCTCAGTTCTGGGCACTCTTCAACCTACAGCCCCAGTTCACCAAGTTAGGTGCTACAGCTGTCGCTGTTCAGAGCTTGTGGAGCAAACTGCCCCAGCAGCCAGCCTTGGCATCACCTGAGTTTGTTGGAAATACAGGATCTCTGGTCCCTCTCTAGACCTGCCGCACCGGTACCTGCATCTTAACAAGACCTCCAAGCAGCAGATGCTTTCACACTGAGAGGCGTGTCCTGTTCCAGCCCACTCCTTCTCCAACGGCATTCCAAACAGAACTGATGTCACAAGCAAATGGACCAGCACATCACAAGGAGCCCAGGCTTACCTGTCTCCGAGCAGCCGTGGCCGCCAGCCCTTGATGTGTTTGGCTAACCTCACAATGGGTTTCTGCCGTGGTTACCAATTAGCAGACTGAGCTCAGCACTCTGCCTCGATTCACATCTCTGGCAACCCCATTCTGTGCCCCACAGGGCTTGGGAAGTCTGTGGGAGTGATTTGGGTTTCTCACGGGATTGGGTGTGCTATTAATAGCAAGGATAATACCATTCTGCCATCTGTGGCATAACCCTGCATACGAAGAGGGGCCCTGCATGCTACGAAAATGCCAAGCATCCCACTGGGCATTCCTGGAGGTGAAAAATACCTCCATCATTATCCGAGTCCAGAACCCAGCTGTGTTTCACACATGAGCGCAAAGCATTTGGGCAAGAATGCAACTAGCTGTGCAAATCAAGGGAAGTCAAACAGGTTTTTCAGCAAGATTTGTTTATGAATTACCTGAGAAATCACATTCAATGGCAACGCCTCTCCTGATAATTCAATTCCCGATTCGACACGCCTGTGTCGGGCTGCATTTGTGGATATAAGCTCTTTGGGGTTATACCTTTTAGGGCCAAGCTACTCCAAGTGTACGCCAGGTGCCAGCAGCACCGACATAATCAGGAAGTTACCAGAAATTCGAATTCTCAGGCACGATGGTAAAGAATCCTCCTGCCAATGCAGGAGACATAGGAGCTGCTGGTTCGACCCCTGGGTCGGGAAGATCCCCTGGAGTAGGAAATGGCCACCCACTCCAGTATTCTTGCCTGGAAAAGTCCATGGACGGAGGAGGCTGGCAGGCTACAGGCCACAGGGCCGCAAAGAGTCAGACACGACTGAGCACAGCGCAAAACACACGTACCGCCTAATGAGACAGAATCTGCTTTTTCACAAGATCCCAGGAGACGTGCGTGCAGGTAAGTTTGGGGAGCACTGTTCCCGGGGTTTGTACACAAGCACTCTATATTCAAATAAATTTTATCCATTCACTTTTTATTTCTTTTTTATTTTATAGTTAGGGCATTCTGATTTTTATAAAGCACCTGTGTAGAGTATTTTATCAATGAATGTTAAGTGGATATAACAAATATATGTTTTTTAAAACATTTTTTAGCATTGGATCTTTTGCCAGTTTGTGTTTCTTTTGTCAAACACATACAAATCCTCTTAATTTATGTTTAATTTTTATTTTATATTGGGATATAGTTGATTTACAGTGTTGTGTTAGTTCTAGGCATTTTGTGTTAAATAGAGAACATTGTGTCAGTGATTATCAATCCCTTTTAGCCTAAAAATACTAGCTGAAGACTGGGAGCCACCCAATTAATAGTATCACCATTGACAGAAACTCCTGTTACCACCACCCACGATCCAAGTGGATCACCTTAGACGATCACAGCAATCCAGACCAGGGCCAGACCCCAGGGCTCTCCGGGACAGAGCCTTGTCTTTTCCGTCACTGGCCACCCTCTTACTCTCAGTGATCAGACCCACGGCCAGGTGACCCCACCCCCCCACGACCATGGTTTTCCTGCTGGCTCAGATGGTAAAGACTCTGCCTACAATGTTTGATCCCTCGGTCAGGAAGATGCCCTGGAGAAGGGAATGGCCACTCACTTCAGCATTCTTGCCTGGGAAATCCCATGGGCAGAGGAGCATGGTGGGCTACAGTCCACGCAGTCACAAAGAAATGGACACGAGCTAGCAACTAATACACACCCCTCGCTACAAAATCTTCTCCCACCGTATCCATGAAAGTTTTTCAGATCCTAATATGCTCTGCAACACCCCACCAGAGTAATGAAACAGGTGCAGACAGCATCTGTTAACAGTGGCATTCAGGCTTTACGATTGTATATGAGACTTTCCGAGCTTCCAGAACGTCACACCTACAGACAGCTGAGTGCAAACACACACTTCCGGAGCCAAAGGGGATGGTCCGGCAGGGATGAGACGGGTCAGTGTGATGCTCGCGTAACAGGTTATCTTTCGTCATTACGGCATAGACACTCAAAGAAATGTTTACTTCAATTATAAAAGCTAAATGACATTATCTTAGTTTGAATTATGCCACTGTCAAGAAAATTAGAAACCGAATCACCCAAGTTTCAGCTACACTAATTATCTAGGAAAATCTAATCATTTCCAAATAAATAAACACTTGACCTTGTGTATATGAAGCACACTAGAATTACCATTTGGGCAGAACTTTTTGAGGACACATTATATATTTCTGGTATTTATGGCATTTTCATATGTTCTGGTGCAGTTTCCAGCAATACAAAGAGAAATACCCAGTTTCCCAGTTATATTTCCTGGTTAGGGGCTTTGTATGAGTCATTTATGAGGCTGCCCTGGTGGCTAAGTGGTAAAGAATCTGCCTGCCAATGCAGGAGACTCGGGTTCAAACCCTGGGTCAGGAAGATCCCCTGGAGAAGAAAATGGCAGCCCACTCCAGCATTCTGGTTTGGGAAATCCCACGGACAGAGGACAGGACTTCCCTGGTGTCCAGTGGTTGAGTCTCTGTGCTTTCAGTGTGGAGGGTGTGGGTTCGATCCCCAGTCGGGAGAACTAAGATCCAACGTCCTGCAGAGCAGGGTCAAAAAGAAAAATGAAAAAGGAAGACCGGCACTTGGCCACTGCGTTGCATTATCAGCACCGTGACTCCAGCTCAGACACCGAGCTCTGCAAGTCAGCCTCCACTTCTACACAGGAAGTCAGTGGACCCAAGGGCCGCTCACTCTCTTCCAGCTAGAGCATGTGGTTACGGCCAGCGAGCGGACGAGTAAATGCATTCTTTAAACCGTACAGTAATTTCGTCACATCTCCAAACTCAACCTCAATATTAGATCTCTTGATGATCTCGCAAGGGATTTTAACTGTCAATCAACCCTTGGCTATATATGTTCTTGGAAGAAAGCAATGTCATTCTTGATACAAAAAGTCAGGTACAATTTGTTTCTAAAGTAATGTTTTAACTTTTTTTTCTGTTTTTTAAAAAAACCTTTTTAGTATGTTAACTTTTTTGCCCTTCTGAGTAAAATTAACTAGCATTTTTGATCAAATGGAATTCAGAGAAGAAGGCCACAAGAAAAGGGGTCACAAACGCCAGGCTAAAGGAAATCCACAAGACATTGAAAATGTTGGTGGTAAAGGGCAGAAAATGCAGTTAACATATATGATAATAACCTAGATTTGGCTAAATTCCTAAACTCTAGTGACTTAAATTCCATCAGTTTGAAAGACTTCATCTGTACAGGTTACCGTCTGTTTAAATACTTTTCTCATATTTTTGCAGCAATATAAAGCAGATTGTAGGCATTTACAGCAAGTCTTTGGCGACATGGCAAAATCTTCCAAAATTCAAAACGTGTTTGACCTTTGATTCAACAGCTCTACTTCTGTTCCATTCAACAAATACTGGCACAAGTACAGAAAGATGTGTATATAGGAGGTTTTTCGCTGCAGGGTGGTTTGCAGTGGAGAAAAACACGAGGCAACCTGAATAAATAGCCGGCAGTAAGACAGCAGTCATGTACACTGTACGCTCATTTCACTCTGAAGTAACTTTGATTTACAGAGAAGTTGCAAAGATAGTTCAACAAATTTCCACATACCCTGTACTGAGAATCCCCAAATGCCAACATTTTATTACAATTGCTTTATTCTCTCTCTCTCTCTACACACACACACACACACACACACACACACACACACACACACAGACACACACAGAAGCAAACCTGTCATTTACAGCAAAATTTAAAAACATTTCTTCCTAAGCAAATCAAAACTACAGTGAGGTACCCCCCTCACTTCATTCAGAATGGCTGTCGTTAAAAAGTCTACAAATAAATGCTGGAAAAGACGCTGAGCAAAAGGAAGCCTCCGACACTGCTGGCGGGAACGCAAATTGGTGCAGCCGCGACAGAAAGCGGTCTGGAGGTGACTCAGAAAACTAGAAATACTGTATGATCCAGCAATCTCATCCCTGGATATATATTTAGAGAAAACCATAGTTCAAAAGAATATGCGCACTCCAGTGTTCCTAGAAGCCCTATCATACTAGTCAAAACGCAGGAGCCCCCTAAGTGCCGATGACAGATGCCGGCATAAAGAAAAACTGCGGCACGCATACATGGAGCATTACGCAGTCATTAAAAAAGAGTGAAATAATGCCATCTGCAGCAACATGGGTGGATCTGGAGATGGTTACACGAAGTGAAGTAAGTCAGAGATAGACAAATACTAGATGAGATCCCTTACCTGTGGAATCTAATATGACGCACATCAGCCTATCAGTGGAGCAGAAACAGGCCCGCCGATGTAGGAAACCAGCTCCTGGGTGTGAAGGGGAGCAGGGTGGGGGAGGGATAGGTTGGGAGTCTGAGGTTAGCAGATGCAGACTCTCACATTCAGAATGGATAAACAGCGAGCTTCCACTGTGCAGCACCAAGAATCATAGATTCAGTGTGGTGGTGCCCGATGGTGAACTATGATGGAAAAGAACATATATACACCATACATACATATATGTGTCATTTTGCTGTACAGCTGAAACGAATACACCTCAATGAAATTAATTTTTCAGAATAAAGATAAATGAAAATATTTTTTTCTTTTTGCTCCAGGAGTGGGCATGGCATTCACTTGCCAGGTCTTTGGAGCCCCCTTTAATCTGGGAGCATCCCTTGGTCTTCTGTCTTTCGAGACCTGGGAGAGGACAATCTGGTTCTTTCATATGGAATGGCTCTGTTTGGGTTTTGTCTCAGGGTCCTCTGACTCAGTCATGCACCTGTGAGTAAATGTGTACTTGGCGACACTGAAGACCTGGGGATATTCTAAGGGGTCATAGAATTCTAAGGGGATGTTCTAACGCGGTCATGTGTGTCATGGGCAGCAGAAAGCAGAGGGCCCACTGAAAGACTCTAAGCCTAGTTTGACAGAGGGACGCTTTTCCGAGGCGCAGGTGCGTTTAAGGGAGCAGCGCGGGGTCAAGGGGAGCAGCGGGCAGCGGGAGGCGAGGGCCCCGGGCTGGGCTCAGCGGGCTCAGACTGCAAGCCCTCCTGAGGAGAGGGCGCTCCGTCCGCCCCGACGCGGGAGGGACAGAAGGCTGACCCTCCGCGCACCTGGAGGCGGCTCCAGGGCGCTGCCCGGAAAGAGGGCGAGGCGCAGAGACGCGCTCGGTTTCCTACCTGGACGCATGCAGGGCCCGCGGGGCTGAGGACGGCGCCCGCTCCCGCGCCCGGGGAGCCGCCTGCAGCCCAGGCCCAGGCGGGGTGGGGTGGGGAGGGCGGCGGAAAGAGAGCCCAGACCCCCACCCCCACCCCAGGGTTTTCTCTTTTGGGGCCTCGCTGCCTGCACGGTCCTAGTTCCCCGGCCAAGAACGGGACCGCGCTCCGCCCGGCACTGGGGACGCAGAGCCTTAACCCCGGGCCCCACGGCAGTCCCCTCCCTCGGCCCGGTCCTGAAGGACACGGAGAGGCGGTCCCGCAGGCGTCCGCCGGCCTCGGCGCGGTTCCAGCCGGGTGAGGCTGCACGCCCTTCTAGAAGCGCCGCGCTGGGGGTTCCAGGAGGCCAGGCCGCGGCCTCGGAGCAAGGACGGCCGCGCGCGTCCGGAAGGGGCCGCCGGGCGGGGCCGGGAGCTGNAGGCTGCACGCCCTTCTAGAAGCGCCGCGCTGGGGGTTCCAGGAGGCCAGGCCGCGGCCTCGGAGCAAGGACGGCCGCGCGTGTCCGGAGGAGGCCGCCGGGCGGGGCCGGGAGCTGCGGGCCGCCGCGCCGAGAGGGAGCGGGCGCTCGGGCCAGGGGCGCGCGCGGACTCACCATCACCGGGCTCGCAGAGGCCAGGGCAGCGGACGCGGCGAGGAAGCCAAGGCCGCCGGCCCCCCGCCGCCCGGCCCCGGGGGCCAGCCCCCCGCCGCACTGCCGGCCTCCCCTGCGCGCGGGAGCGGACCCTCTGAACTGCATGTGAGACTGAAGTTTTCAAATAATAGAATCCTGAATATTGAGATGAAACCATTCTAACCACTGAACGTAACAGGAAACTTATGAAGAGGAGCTTTCATTAAGCAGCCCACTCAGCACCAAAAGAAAAAGGGACGTTTAAAATAATATAGCCGTTTTTGGAACTCCCCTGACGGTTCATTGGTTAAGATTCTGCCCTCCCAAAGAAGGGGGCACAGGTTTGCTCCCTGGCTGCAGAACTAACATCCTACAAGCTGCATGGTCAAAAAAACCCCAAAAAACAAATCACAGTCGCTTTTTAAAAATTGAATTATTTCATACTTATGCTCCAATTAACTGTGCTCCTCAATAAATTTTTACATTTAAAAAGTGAAGTATATGCAAATAAAAAGAATTAGAAATGCATTGAACTGTTCATTATTAACAATTGTTAATTGTTAATATGTAAAGGGCTTCTCCGGTGGTTCAGTAATCCGCCTGCAATGCAGGAGACACAGGAGACTTAGGTTTGATTCCTGGGTCGAGAACATTCCCAGGAAGAGAGCATGGGAACCCGCTCCAGTACTCTCGCCTGGAGAATCCTATGGANGGAGGAGTAGCTAAGCCCTCGCGCACAGGGGCTGAGCCTGCGCGGCAGCGCCCACGAGCTGCAGCCGCCGAGCCTGCGCTGCACGATCCTGGGGACGCACAGCCTGCGACAGGGCGCCATCGCCACGAGGAAGCCCTGCACCGCAGCGCGGCTGCAGCCCCCGCTCCTCACGGGTGACGAAAGCCTGCTCAGCAAGGAAGTCCCAGCACAGCCAAACGTAAAACACATGCTCAATTTAGAAAAATTGAAATTAACCCGAGGCAGAGAGCCTGTTGCCATCCCGAAGGTTACAGACTGCAGGCTGTCTCATTCTTACCTTATTCCAAGATGCAACGCTCACACGCGCAGCATCACGTGCAACACAACCGCCCAAGGAGGAAGGGGGCTGGCTAAAACCACGGGCCTAAGCACACCAAACATGCCGAGCTGAACTGCAGCCTCGCCTTGTTCATGCAAGAGTGGGGGTGTCTTCTAGACAATTCTGCTATCTAGACCACTAATTTCACCAAAAAAAAGAGTCTATTTCTAGCCCATCATGGACTCATTAACAAAGCCTGTGGCATCCATCAGAAATCAAGTCAACTGCTCAGAGCAGCTATCTCTGGAAGGCAGCCCCTTGATTAAATGCTGGCCACTCAATTCTGGAGGATGTCGTTCAGCAACTCCCTCTGGTGTCTGGATTAAAATGAACACAAATGCAGACTTCTCACACAGATTATACTGAAAAATTTTTCTAAAGAATTACAGGTCAGATACCTAATTATCACTACTTTGGTAAGAACAGCTTGTTAGGTTATTAAGCCACAACACTATTTTGGAAGCAAGGAAGTTCTCTTGTGTCTATCATTGAAAGGATTTCGTTACCTTTGTCTTTGAGTTGGGGTGCTGCAGTTACCCTCCATTAAAAGCTATTTTGCAAGTATTGGGGAAATCCCCAAGCTTACAGTTTCAGGAGAGACATCCTGTCATCCCCTTAATGAAGCGTGGAGGGATCCAGTTCAACAAGCTTGTCTGGAGGGGCTGTAAAGGATCAGGGATGGGCCTGTGGAAGAGTTACGAGGCAAAGAGCCACAGACGGTGGGAACCTGGTTGCTCTCTGAAAGTGACAAGTTGGAATTGTGTGCGAGAGAAGATGTTATTACAGCACAATTGAAGAAGCAGAGAGACAGCAAGTGGGACTGGAAAGGAAGACCTGGGGGCTAGAGAGAAGGGCCGATGATAAGCTTCCTCCTCGAATGTCAAAGCAATCTCAAGAGCACAGACAGCGGTGCCACGTTCACTAGGCTGCACCTCGTGAAACACCGTCTATAAAACCGCCCAGGTCAGGATTGCTGAAGGAAATGAGGGGCTGAAGTACTCAGCTAACCCAGGAGTCAAAAAGCAGCCCAAACAGAACTCTGTGAAAACTGCCAAGAGAAAATGGCAACTATAAAAAGACAGAGGCTACCTGACTCGCTCTGATCTGAAAAACAATTGTAAATAAAGAATGATGTTTCTAATAGCAGGCACACCGAATCACAACCAAAGCCAAGCCAGTTAGAATGCCAAGGACGCAACAAATGGTCCCGATTATGGTAGAAAATACCTTTTAAAAAAATTCTGGGACTAAGCTAGACTGCATTTCCTTCACAGGACTTGTGCCAGTTCTGACCCGTCCATTGAGGATGAAAATGATACAGCTCCTCCAGAGATGGCCATGCAAAGCACTCACGCCTCTCTCCATACTGGCTCTGGGTTCTTGAAGAACAGCATAGAGTAAAAGCCAGGGAAAATATGAGTACCAATGAATAGTGGGATTATGAGCAATCTTTTCCCACTTCTTTTCAACTTTCTGTGCTGCTCAAAATTTGTATGAGAACCAAACATCATAAAATATTTCAGGGGCTTCCCCAGTGGCTCCATGGTAAAGAATTTTTCTGCCCAAAGCAAGAAACACAGGTCCAATCTCTGATCCGAGAGGATCCCATATGCCATGGAGCAACTAAGCCCAGGAAGGCTCAACCACCGAGCCTGCGCTCTAGAGCCCGGAGCCACAGCTGCTGAGCCCACGCGGCCCGGCTGCTGAGCCTGCGCGCCCGAGAGCCTGGTCTCTGCAACGAGAGAAGCTGCCACATGAGAAGCCCGTTCACCACCTCGTGGTGAACCAGAGAGTAGCCCCCTCTCTGCAACCAGATGGAGTCCAACGTGCAGCAGGGAAGACCCAGAACAGCCAAGAATAAACAAAAACGACTTTCAAAATGCCAGTTTATGATGGAGAAATATGTATATAACTTATATATATATATAAATTCCTTTCTAAAGTAAGTTATCCCCACCTCCTTTGATAACTCCAGATGGCATGGACTTTGGTGCCATTTGGGGATGCTTACTTGGGCTTCCCAGGTGGTGCTAGTGGAAAAACCCCACCTGCCAATGCAGGAGACATAAGAGACGTGAGATCTGTCCCCGGGCTGGGCAGATCCCCTGGAGAAGGGACGGCAACCCACTTCAGTATTTTGGCCTGGAGAATCCCGTGGACAGAGGAGCTTGGCGGGCTACAGTCCACGGGGTTGTAAAGNCATTTGGGGATGCTTACTTGAGCTTCCCAGGTGGTGCTAGTGGAAAAACCCCACCTGCCAATGCAGGAGACATAAGAGACGTGAGATCTGTCCCAGGGCTGGGCAGATCCCCTGGAGAAGGGATGGCAACCCACTTCAGTATTTTGGCCTGGAGAATCCCGTGGACAGAGGAGCTTGGCGGGCTACAGTCCACGGGGTTGTAAAGACACAACTGAAGTGACTTAGCATGCACGCAGGAATATACTTGTTCACTAGTTCACCCCAACACCCAGGACAGGGCCAAGAATATTATCAGCTTCTAAAACACATAGTTTGCAAAAATGAATTGTTTCTGGTATCTTCAGCATTTTGCCTAGTGTCTAATGCTCTTCTTAAAATGTGACAATCTCAACTAAATAAAATGCTTAAGACAAAACCAAAATGCTTCCCATATTCCCTTAATGGTGCAAAGTTTCCTGAGACTATTATGTCCATTACTAGGACTATATTTATACAAACATGGCCTGAGATTGCACTTGATGCTTTTTGGTTTTGTCTTTATAAGGGAAACACTGTTGGCTCATATTGATCTTGTAATCAACTCAAACCCTCAAGTCTTTTTCACATAATTTGCTGTCAGACCTATTACCCTCCTCCTGCCTTGTACAATTGTTTTTTTT
>SJYW01045349.1:162605-173452 GCA_006410735.1 Raphicerus campestris
GATTGATTATATTCTATGCAGCCAAAGATGGAGAAGCTCTACACAGTCAGCAAAAACAAGACCAGGAGCTGACTGTGGCTCAGATCATGAACTCCTTTTTACCAAATTCAGACTTCAATTGAAGAAAGTAGGGAAAACTGCTAGACCATTCAGGTATGACCTAAATCAAATCCCTTATGATTATACAGTGGAAGTGAGAAATAGATTTAAGGGCCTAGGTCTGATAGATAGAGTGCCTGATGGACTATGGACAGAGGTTCGTGACATTGTACAGGAGACTTTCAAGACCATCTCCATGGAAAAGAAATGCAAAAAAGCAAAATGGCTGTCTGGGGAGGCCTTACAAATAGCTGTGAAATGAAGAGAGGCAAAAAGCCAAGGAGAAAAGGAAAGATATAAGCATCTGAATGCAGAGTTCCAAAGAATAGCAAGAATAGATAAGAAAGCCTTCTTCAGCGATCAATGCACAAAGGCCAAGTTGGCCAAAAGTTTGTGCAGAGGGCTGAGGTTCAGCCAGGCAGCCTACAGAACTCCTGCCCTTCTGGGCCGTGTTAATGAATTGGAAATGCGCGACTCTAAGTGAGAAAAGCATGTAGTTCACGTACGCCAGGACTGATGTCAAGGGGAAACATCACATAGACACTCAAAAGGGTATTCTTATTATTCCTGATGAAAGCAGAGGTTGTTGCTACCGTTTTTCAGTCGCTAAGTTGCGCCTGATGTCTTTGAGACCCCATGGGCTGTAGCCCTCCAGGCTCCTCTGTCGGTGGGATTTCCCAGACAAGAACACTGGAGGGGGTTGCCATCTCCTCCTCCAGGGGATCTTCCAGACTCAGGGACTGAGCCTGCGTCTCCTGCCTTGGCAGACAGATTCTTTCTCACTGCGCCCCCAGGAACGCAGAGGGATGGAGAAAAGTGGCCCCGCGTGAACGCACTGCGGCCCTGAGCTGGTCCTGTGCCCTGCGGGCTCAGCGGCTCTCCCAGAGGACCCCAGGTGAGGCTCCCACTCGGGACGCGGCTCTGCTCTGAAAGCTTTCAGCACCACCTGCACCCTCAGGAGGATGGAAGGNTGAGCCTGCGTCTCCTGCCTTGGCAGACAGATTCTTTCTCACTGCGCCCCCAGGAACGCAGAGGGATGGAGAAAAGTGGCTCCGCGTGAACGCACTGCGGCCCCGAGCCGGTCCTGTGCCCTGCGGGCTCAGCGGCTCTCCCAGAAGACCCCGGGTGAGGCTCCCACTCGGGATGCGGCTCTGCTCTGAAAGCTTTCAGCACCACCTGCACCCTCAGGAGGATGGAAGGCTCACAGCCAAGCTGAAAATAAGGTCTGATAATCATAGCTGTGCATGTTTAAAATGTAATCCAACCAAGATGTAAGGCTATCTTGGTATTTCCCAATGAAGAGAAAAAAAGATTTTCTCAGTTTTGAATTTCATCTCAGGAGTATCATAATCTAAGGCTGCTGCTGCTGCTAAGTCGCTTCGGTTTAGCTCAGTTCAGTCTCTCAGTCGTGTCCACCTCTTTGTGACCCCATGAATTGCAGCACGCCAGGCCTCCCTGTCCTTCAGTCGTGTCCAACTCTGTGCGACCCCATAGATGGCAGCCCACCAGGCTCCCCAATCCCTGGGATTTTCCAGGCAAGAATACTGGAGTAGGTTGCCATTTCCTTCTCCAATGTATGAAAGTGAAAGTGAGGTCGCTCACTTGTGTCTGACTCCTAGCGACCCCGTGGACTGCAGCCCACCAGGCTCCTCCGTTCATGGGATTTTCCAGCCAAGAGTACTGGAGTGGGGTGCCATTGCCTTCTCCTAATCTAAGGCTAGGTGAACCCAAACAGTAAAAGCCAAAAAAAAAAGGGTTGATAAAGACCGGATCAATGTAAGATATATTTGGCAGGGATTTCCAACACATGTTCGTTAAAAAAGCTGTGCTAATTGGAAGCTTTGCTTCTTCCATGTGAAAGCAGCTAATAAGAAGTTGATGGCAGCAGAATCAGGCACCAGAACTCCACAAGGAAATTACAGATGTAATAGATACCTCTGGGTGCATACAAGACTTTTAAATCTAAATTGAATCTTTATTTAGAAATCAATTTATGTGGGGAGACTCTTTGCCCAAGGGTATTTGTTTGTTACTTTATGAATGTTTCAAGCCAGCAGCTTTTTTCTTAAGGTTATAAACAACTCTGAGTAAATAAAATATGAGGATAGATTTTTGTAATAAATATCTCTGACATTATCTGTTTATTTGTCCATTGAAATGTGCAGGCTTTATCTAAAACAGTTATTTAACTATCACACTATTTTATGAAATAAAACTGTCTCTAAATGACCAATTTCCCCTATGCCCTCCAAAGGAGCTAAAGTAGTGAGACTTTATCCTGCATAATAGGTTAGTCTGACCTTCCCCCACCTTCCAAGGTAAAAAAACTACTCAGATTTATTTCATCTCTATTACCCATAGTAAAATATTACATGTGTGCGTGTACTTAGTAGCTCAGTCGTGTCCAGCTCTCTGCAGCCCCCTGGACTGTAGCCCACCAGGCTCCTCTGTCCTTGGGGTTCTCCAGGCAAGAATCCTGGAGTGGATTGCTGTTTCCTTCTCCAGGGGCTCTTCCTGGCCCGGGGATGGAATCCCCATCTCTTGCATCTCCCGCATGGGCAGGCACATTCTTTACCACTAGCACCACCTGGGAAGCCCAAAATATCACACAGTTTCTTTTAAAGAACAAGAGATATTTTTCTCTAGAGCTTTTACCAATTGCCCCTTTTAAAACCAGACTTCAATATCCTGAAAAAAGGGGGGCCATACTTCAGGCAGAATCAGCTCTAGAGGAAGGCTGGCAGGGGGCTGGGGAGGGGGCCAGCAGGTGAGCAGGGAGAGAAAGTTGCTCTCTGACTCAGACAGGACCGGAGCAGGGCAGCTGCTTCCACCTGGGGCGGCAACGAAGCCGATGGTCAGCAGTCCACACTACAGATTTCTTTTTCCTTAATTTTTAAAAATCTATTTATTTATTTTTAATCTGAAGATAACTACTTTACCCAGGATTTTTCAATTATGCTGCCTCTTGGATTCCCTGAGATGGTGCAACAGGTAGACTTTGCAAAATGCAATGAGACAAACTCAAGTATCTGAGGGGAAAAGATGGAAATCACCAGTGCAACAGCTACGTCAAACAATAAGGTAATGACTGAAAGACAGATTGTTGAGACTGTAATCACCACAGATTTGAAGTGGCGCATGTATGAGTCTTTCTCCCTCAGAGGTCAAGGTTTAGAAGCAACCTTCAAGGTCCAGTTTCTCTTGATCATTGAGCTGGATATTGAAGGTTCTTTTTTTCCAGGAAAAATTCCTGCTGTGGTTGAGAATTTCTTAATTACATTTTTAAGCTTTCTGCTATCATGGCAGAATACTGCAGAAAGTAATTATGGAGATAATTTAAAAATGGAAACCTTTATTTTGGTTTGTTTTCCCAAAAGCATACAATAAATACAAAACTATAAACACAGACGTAAATGATTTACTCCACATTTGTCTCAGCAAATTAAAATGCCATCTTCCCTTTATGAAGAAAATGTAGATAGTAACAGTAGAGCGCAGCAAGGTAAGAAAGAGTAAGACTACAGGTGGAATGTCAATCCAAAATCACTATGGGATTAAGTAAAAGCTAAAATATGACATAGCTAAGTAATTTCCAAAAAAATGTTATGATTAACACTATAGCAAATGTTTGCTGTAGAAATTTTGGAAAACATAAGAAACCCCTAACAATAAAAAGAAGCACCCAAAAATCCAATATTCAAAATTAGAGAAAATTGAGGACTCCCTTGGTGATTCAGTGGTTAAGATTTTACCTTCCAACGCGGGAGTAGGGGTTCCATGCCTAGTCAGGGAGCTAAGAGAATTTGATCATATGTCTCCTGGCCAAGCAACAATACATAAAACAGACGCAATATTATAACAAATTCAATAAAGACTTTAAAAATGGTGCACATCAAAAAAAGCTCTGAAAAGTTAACACTTGGAATACACACTTTCATTCTTTTTTCCAGTCCTATGTAAAGCACTTTGGTTTTCTTTTTTTTAATTTTTAATTGGAAGGTGATTGCTTACCAAGGTTGTATTGATTTCTGCCACGCAACGGGTTGGATCAGCCATAAGCATGCGGACGGCCCGCGTGGAGCCTGCCTCCCACCCTCGCCCTGTCCCAGCCTCTGGGCTGTCGCAGAGCCGGGCTGAGCTCCCTGTGTCTACAGCAGCTTCCTACAAGCTGCCTGTTTCACACACGGCAACGCATCCGCATCGATGCCACTCTCTCAGTTCGTCCCACCTTCTCCTGCCCTCATTGTGTCCACAAGTGAGGACATAGTCTGCGTCTCTATTTCTGCCCTGCAGATAGGTTCATCGGTACCATTTTTGTAGATTTCATACACGTGTCATTATACGANCATCCGCATCGATGCCACTCTCTCAGTTCGTCCCACCTTCTCCTGCCCTCACTGTGTCCACAAGTGACGACATAGTCTGCGTCTCTATTTCTGCCCTGCAGATAGGTTCATCGGTACCATTTTTGTAGATTTCATACACATGTCATTATACAATTTTTATTTTTCTCTTTCTGATTTACCTCACTCTGTACAACAGGCTCTAGGTTCACCCTCCTCCCTAGAACTGACTCAGCGTCACTCCTTTTTACGGCTGAGTCATACTCCTTTGTATATATTTACCACAACGCGTTTACCCACTCATCTGTCAATGGACGTCTAGGTTGCTCCCAAGTCATAGCTATTGTAAACAGTGCTGGAAGGCACACTGGGGCACATGTACCTTTTGTAGATTACGGTTTTCTCAGGGTATACGCCCAGTAGTGGGTTTGTTGGGTCATACGGTAGTTTTACTCCTAGTTTTTAAAGAAATCTCGACACTGGTCTCGTGGTGGCTGTATCAGTTTCCATTTCCACCAGTAAACGCCCCCAACAGTACAAGACGGTTCTCTTTTCTCCACACCCTCTCCAGCATTTATTGTTCTGATGACGGCCATTCTGACTGGTGTGAAGTGATACCTCACTGTCATTTTGATCTGCATTTCTCTAATAATCAGCGATGTTGAACACTTTTTCATGGGTTTGCTGGCCATCTGCATGTCTTCTTTGGAGAAATGTCTGTTTACGTTTTCTGCCTGTTTTTTGATTGGGTTGTTTGCTTCATTTTGAGCTGCAGGAGCTACTTGTATATCTGGGGGATTAATCCTTTGTCAGTTGCTTTATTTGCAACTATTTTCTCACATTCTGAGGGTCGTCTTTTCATCGTGTTTATGGTTTCCTTTCCCAAGCAAACACTTTTTAAGTTTAATTAGGCCCCATTTGTTTAGTTTGGTTTTATTTCCATTACTCCAGGAGGTGGATCACAGATTTGCTGCAATTCACATCGCATACTGTCCTGCCTATGTTTTCCTCTAAGAGTTTTATAGTTTCTGGCCTTACAGTTGCATCTTTAACCCATTTTGAGTTTATTTTTGTGTCTAGTGTTAGCAAGCGTGCTAGTTTCATTCTTGTACACGTAGCTGTGCAGTTTTTCAGCCCCAGGTAGTGAGGAGACTGTCTTTTTCCCATTGTAGGTCCTCGCCTCCTTTGTCAAAGGTAAGATGCAGGCTTCTCCCGGCTTTTCATTACTGCTCCGTTGGTCTGTATTTCTGCTTTTCACCCCCGAGCCAACAGGCAGCCCCTTGCTCTTGGCTGCACGTGTGCTCAATCATTTAGTGGTGTCTGACTCTTTGCAACCCAGTAGCCTCGAGCCCACTAGGCTTTTCTGTTCATGCAGTTTTCCAGGCAAGAATACTGGAGTGGGTTGCCGTTTCCTGCTCCAGGGGATCTTTCCAACCCAAGGACTGAACACGCATCTCTTGCGTCTCCTGCACTTCAGGCTGATCTTTACCGCTGAGCCATTGCCAAATTGATTAAACAAAAATAGTCTCTACTTGTCCTTTCATTTTTCCAACTAGCAGTCATGCTATTTCTTTATATTTATTTGTCATATGAATTTCTTGCTTTCCCAACTGCCTGTCCATTTTTCTAGTGGGCTGTTGAATTTTTCTTTACATAAGGATATTCTATCTATATTATTAAGACTTTTAAAATATTATAATTCAGGTGGTTTTATACAATCTGTCACTTGAGTTATAACCTTTCTGATGCTTTTTAACATACAGCATTTTTGGATTTTTAGATAATAAACCTGTTGGTATTTTCTAATCTTTTGCTTCATTTATATGCTTAGACTGGCTTTTCCCACTCCCAAGATCATATAAATATTTACATTGTCTTCTTAATATTTACAGATAAATCCATTGTATTCTAATGGATTTAATTTCTAACATTTATTCTATAATCTACCTAGAATTTATGTTGGCAGTGCAAAATTTTAACTTTATTCCTTCCCATATAACTAAACTCTGGACCAAATAACTCCTATTTATTTGATTTTTAAAACTCTTTTTTGAAACAGCGGAACACTTTCTTCAAACAAAATCGTACATGAGAAGCCACTGTATGTATTACAAATCAAAGTGGTGCCATGTCCATTGAACCAAAAGTGAGAAGAAAGGAAGAGAGGAGGGAATTTTCTGCATCAGCCTTCAAGACCTCACAGGACACCATTTGCAAGTCATTTTCCACCGCCAGATTTGAAACATCACTATTATGTTATAGGAGAAGGAAATGGCAACCCACTCCAGTATCCTTGCCTGGAAAATCTCATGGACAGAGGAGCCTGGTGAGCTGCAGGTCATGGGGTCGCAAAGAGTCAGGCACGACTGAGTGACTAACACACTGACACTCTTATGTTATATGAACTACCTGAATGGGGACGTTTGAATCTGTTCATTTTATTCTAGTCATCTCTTCCTATATGCTTCACCAGTTCAGTTCAGGCGCTCAGTCATGTCCGACTCTTTTCGACCCCATGGACTGCAGTATGTCAGGCCTCCCTGTCCATCACCATCTCCCAGAGTTCACTCAAACTCATGTCCATTGAGTCAGTGATGCCTTCCAACCATCTCATCCTCTGTCGTCCCCTTCTCCTCTTGCCTTCAATCTTTACCAGCATCAGGGTCTTTTCCAATGAGTCAGCTATTTNCGTCTAGGTTGCTCCCAAGTCATAGCTATTGTAAACAGTGCTGGAAGGCACACTGGGGCACATGTACCTTTTGTAGATTACGGTTTTCTCAGGGTATACGCCCAGTAGTGGGTTTGTTGGGTCATACGGTAGTTTTACTCCTAGTTTTTAAAGAAATCTCGACACTGGTCTCGTGGTGGCTGTATCAGTTTCCATTTCCACCAGTAAACGCCCCCAACAGTACAAGACGGTTCTCTTTTCTCCACACCCTCTCCAGCATTTATTGTTCTGATGACGGCCATTCTGACTGGTGTGAAGTGATACCTCACTGTCATTTTGATCTGCATTTCTCTAATAATCAGCGATGTTGAACACTTTTTCATGGGTTTGCTGGCCATCTGCATGTCTTCTTTGGAGAAATGTCTGTTTACGTTTTCTGCCCGGTTTTTGATTGGGTTGTTTGCTTCATTTTGAGCTGCAGGAGCTACTTGTATATCTGGGGGATTAATCCTTTGTCAGTTGCTTTATTTGCAACTATTTTCTCACATTCTGAGGGTCGTCTTTTCATCGTGTTTATGGTTTCCTTTCCCAAGCAAACATTTTTTAAGTTTAATTAGGCCCCATTTGTTTAGTTTGGTTTTATTTCCATTACTCCAGGAGGTGGATCACAGATTTGCTGCAATTCACATCGCATACTGTCCTGCCTATGTTTTCCTCTAAGAGTTTTATAGTTTCTGGCCTTACAGTTGCATCTTTAACCCATTTTGAGTTTATTTTTGTGTCTAGTGTTAGCAAGCGTGCTAGTTTCATTCTTGTACACGTAGCTGTGCAGTTTTTCAGCCCCAGGTAGTGAGGAGACTGTCTTTTTCCCATTGTAGGTCCTCGCCTCCTTTGTCAAAGGTAAGATGCAGGCTTCTCCCGGCTTTTCATTACTGCTCCGTTGGTCTGTATTTCTGCTTTTCACCCCCGAGCCAACAGGCAGCCCCTTGCTCTTGGCTGCACGTGTGCTCAATCATTTAGTGGTGTCTGACTCTTTGCAACCCAGTAGCCTCGAGCCCACTAGGCTTTTCTGTTCATGCAGTTTTCCAGGCAAGAATACTGGAGTGGGTTGCCGTTTCCTGCTCCAGGGGATCTTTCCAACCCAAGGACTGAACACGCATCTCTTGCGTCTCCTGCACTTCAGGCTGATCTTTACCGCTGAGCCATTGCCAAATTGATTAAACAAAAATAGTCTCTACTTGTCCTTTCATTTTTCCAACTAGCAGTCATGCTATTTCTTTATATTTATTTGTCATATGAATTTCTTGCTTTCCCAACTGCCTGTCCATTTTTCTAGTGGGCTGTTGAATTTTTCTTTACATAAGGATATTCTATCTATATTATTAAGACTTTTAAAATATTATAATTCAGGTGGTTTTATACAATCTGTCACTTGAGTTATAACCTTTCTGATGCTTTTTAACATACAGCATTTTTGGATTTTTAGATAATAAACCTGTTGGTATTTTCTAATCTTTTGCTTCATTTATATGCTTAGACTGGCTTTTCCCACTCCCAAGATCATATAAATATTTACATTGTCTTCTTAATATTTACAGATAAATCCATTGTATTCTAACGGATTTAATTTCTAACATTTATTCTATAATCTACGTAGAATTTATGTTGGCAGTGCAAAATTTTAACTTTATTCCTTCCCATATAACTAAACTCTGGACCAAATAACTCCTATTTATTTGATTTTTAAAACTCTTTTTTGAAACAGCGGAACACTTTCTTCAAACAAAATGTTACATGAGAAGCCACTGTATGTATTACAAATAAAAGTGGTGCCATGTCCATTGAACCAGAAGTGAGAAGAAAGGAAGAGAGGAGGGAATTTTCTGCATCAGCCTTCAAGACCTCACAGGACACCATTTGCAAGTCATTTTCCACCGCCAGATTTGAAACATCACTATTATGTTATAGGAGAAGGAAATGGCAACCCACTCCAGTATCCTTGCCTGGAAAATCTCATGGACAGAGGAGCCTGGTGAGCTGCAGGTCATGGGGTCGCAAAGAGTCAGGCACGACTGAGTGACTAACACACTGACACTCTTATGTTATATGAACTACCTGAATGGGGACGTTTGAATCTGTTCATTTTATTCTAGTCATCTCTTCCTATATGCTTCACCAGTTCAGTTCAGGCGCTCAGTCATGTCCGACTCTTTTCGACCCCATGGACTGCAGTATGTCAGGCCTCCCTGTCCATCACCATCTCCCAGAGTTCACTCAAACTCATGTCCATTGAGTCAGTGATGCCTTCCAACCATCTCATCCTCTGTCGTCCCCTTCTCCTCTTGCCTTCAATCTTTACCAGCATCAGGGTCTTTTCCAATGAGTCAGCTATTTGCATCAGGTGGCCAAAGCATTGGAGTGTCAGCTTCAGCATCAGTCCTTCGAATGAACATTCAGGACTGATTTCCTTTAGGATGCACTGGTTGGATCTCCTTGCAGTCCAAGGGATTCTCAAGAGTCTTCTCCACCACCACAGTTCAAAAGCATCAATTCTTAGGTGCTCAGCTTTCTTTATAGTACAACTCTCACATCCATACATGACTACTGGAAAAACCATAGCTTTGACCAGATGGACGTTTGTTGGCAAAGTAATGTCTCTGCTTTTTAATATGCTGTCTAGGTTGGTCATAGCTTTTCTTCCAAGGAGCAAGCATCTTTTCATTTCATGGCTGCAGTCACCATCTGTGGTGATTTTGAAGCCTAAAAATATAAAGTCTGTCATTGTTTCCACTGTTTCCCATCTATTTGCCATGAAATGATGGGACTGGATGCCATGATCTTAGTTTTTTGAATATTGAGTTTTAAGCCTACTTTTTCACTCTCTTTCACTTTCGTCAAGAGACTCTTGTGTTCTTACTCACTTTCTGCCATAAGCATGGTGTCATCTGCGTACCTGAGGTGACTGATATTTCTCCAGGCAATCTGGATTCCAGCTTGTGCTTCTTCCAGCCCAGTGTTGCTCATGATGTACTCTGCATAGAAGTTAAACAAGCAGGGTGACAATATACAGCCTTGACGTACTCCTTTTCCTATTTGGAATCAGTCTGTTGTTCCATGTACAGTTCCAAATGTTGCTTCTTTACCTGCATGCAGATTTCTCAGGAGGCAGGTCAGGTGGTCTGGTATTTCCATATCTTGNCATCTGTGGTGATTTTGAAGCCTAAAAATATAAAGTCTGTCATTGTTTCCACTGTTTCCCATCTATTTGCCATGAAATGGTGGGACTGGATGCCATGATCTTAGTTTTTTGAATATTGAGTTTTAAGCCTACTTTTTCACTCTCTTTCACTTTCATCAAGAGACTCTTGTGTTCTTACTCACTTTCTGCCATAAGCATGGTGTCATCTGCGTACCTGAGGTGACTGATATTTCTTCCAGCAATCTGGATTCCAGCTTGTGCTTCTTCCAGCCCAGTGTTGCTCATGATGTACTCTGCATAGAAGTTAAACAAGCAAGGTGACAATATACAGCCTTGACATACTCCTTTTCCTGTTTGGAATCAGTCTGTTGTTCCATGTTCAGTTCCAAATGTTGCTTCTTTACCTGCATGCAGATTTCTCAGGAGGCAGGTCAGGTGGTCTGGTATTCCCATATCTTGAAGAATTTTCTGCAGTTTATTGTGATCCACACAGTCAAAGGCTTTGTCATAGTCAATAAAACAGGAGATGTTTTTCTGG
>SJYW01045349.1:175896-191071 GCA_006410735.1 Raphicerus campestris
ATAAAGTCTGTCATTGTTTCCACTGTTTCCCATCTATTTGCCATGAAATGGTGGGACTGGATGCCATGATCTTAGTTTTTTGAATATTGAGTTTTAAGCCTACTTTTTCACTCTCTTTCACTTTCATCAAGAGACTCTTGTGTTCTTACTCACTTTCTGCCATAAGCATGGTGTCATCTGCGTACCTGAGGTGACTGATATTTCTTCCAGCAATCTGGATTCCAGCTTGTGCTTCTTCCAGCCCAGTGTTGCTCATGATGTACTCTGCATAGAAGTTAAACAAGCAGGGTGACAATATACAGCCTTGACGTACTCCTTTTCCTATTTGGAATCAGTCTGTTGTTCCATGTTCAGTTCCAAATGTTGCTTCTTTACCTGCATGCAGATTTCTCAGGAGGCAGGTCAGGTGGTCTGGTATTTCCATATCTTGAAGAATTTTCTGCAGTTTATTGTGATCCACACAGTCAAAGGCTTTGTCATAGTCAATAAAACAGGAGATGTTTTTCTGGAACTCCTTTCTTTTCTGATGATCTAGCAGATGTTGGCAATTTGATCTCTGGTTCCTCTGCCTTTTCTAAATCCAGCTTGAACATCTGAAGGTTTATGGTTCACATTCTGTTGAAGCCTAGCTTGGAGAATTTTGAGCATTACTTCGACAGCGTGTGAGATGAGTGCAATTGTGTGGTAGTTTGAGCATTCTTCGGCTCATTCATCAGTGCTCTGTTATTTTAAGTATTGTAACTCTGAAATATGCTTTTATATCCACACAACTACTCTCTCTCTCTCTCTCTCTCTCTCTCTCACACACACACCCACACCCACACCCACACCCACATATTCCATCTCAATAATTACTTGGATACTTGTACCTATTTACTCTTTCCATGTAAAGATTTTATGAATTCATTTTCCCCCAAGGCTACCAATAATATTTCAGGAGGAATACATCAAAATTGTGAATTAATTTGAGGTTAATTGACATTCTAATATTGAGTCTTTTGAGACTCATATTTTCCATGAAAGTGAAAGTGAAGTCACTCAGTCGTGTCCGACTCTTTGTGACCCCATGGACTGTGGCCTACCACGCTCCTCCCTCCATGGGATTCTCCAGACAAGAGTACTGGAGTGGGTTGCCATTTCCTTCTCCAGGGGATCTTCCCAACCCAGGGATCGAACCCACGTCTCCTGCATTCCAGGCAGATGCTTTAACCTCTGAGCCACCAGGGAAGCCCCATCATATTTTCCATATTTCAGCTCAGTTGTTCACATAACACCGTCTACGTGAGTTTACTGGGGGCCGTATCTCGGGTAGGGGCTGGCTCTGCGGAGCCTTCGCGTGGGGCTCAGGCCTCCCTAGTGGTGGCACACAGCCTTAGTTTCCCCGCGGGCGTGTGGTCTGTTAGTTCCTCACCAGAGAGTGAACGCACCCTCCCCGACCAGGGATGAAACCCATGCCCCCTGCCTTGGAAAGCAGATTCTTTACCACTGCATAAATTTTATACTCCATATCATGTTTTCAACTAAGCATTTTATATTTATTTTATTACTATGATTGGAGTCATTACATTTTCCATCTAGTTATTATCCAGTGAAAGGAAAAATACTGATTTTTTAAAAATCATCCTTTCAATGATTTTTGAAATTTTTCTGTTGATTCTTTGGGGTCAGTAATCAAATTTCCATCAAAGAACAATCTGACCTACACTTCTTGTTTCTTTTTCAAATCTTTTGGCATTGACTAAATACTCCAGGAGAATGTTGAATGAAAGAGGTGCCAAGTGAGCATCCTGCTTTTGACCCTGACTTTGATAAATGCCTCAGGTGGTAGCTATCATATGTCATATGCACTGTGTGAAATAAATATTCCAAGATGTTGATACGAATGTCACTTTTATCCCAAGTTAGTAAGAGTCTTCAAAAAAATAGATATTGACTTTTATCAAACCCTTTGCAGCATCTGACTTTTTTCTCCTTTCAACTATTAATGTGATTAATTGCTTTGATATATTTCTCATGTCAAGTCATCTCTGAATTTCTGGAAGTTATTGGTTAATTATATTAACATGGTTATTTTAATATAATGCTGTATTTTGTTAGAATTATATTTAAGAATTCTGCATCTGTGTCTATAAGAGGAGTTGATGGTGTTTCAGTTTTGATTCTTTGTTAGGTATTGGTATTACTGTTAAATTAGCTCCATAAAATGATTTAGGAAGCTAAATCTAACATCATGATTTTAATAGGGTAAATTGCAAACACACTGTTCACGATCAGTAAATGATGAAAGAGTCCATTTATATCAATGAAACAAAATTTCCCCGGCAAGGTTAGACAATCAGTGGCCTTAGAGTTCATGGTAAAGGCTCTGAATGCAGCCAACACAGGAACCTGCAGGTGGAGTCCACCGTAAAGATGAGTCATGCCAAGTGAGGAAAGTCAGACAGAGGAGAAGCAGCCTAGACACCCCTTTCCTGCGGAATCGAAAAAGGAACGATACTCACAGACTTAGAGAATGGACTTACGGTCGCCAGGGGAAGGGGTAGTTAGAGAATTTCGGCTGGTCATGTCACTCTGCTATATATAAAATGGATCTCCGGCAAGGCCCTACTGTGCAGCACAGGGAACTCTCAGTGTTACATGGCAGCCTGGACGGGACGGGAGCTTGGGGGAGAGCGGGTACACATATACGCATGGGTGAGTCCCTTGCCTGTCCAGCTGAAACTATCACAGCATTGTCAATTCGCTATACCCCAACACAAAACAAGTTCAAGAAAGAAATGAGTATTGAGTTCTAATGCTTATCTTGATACAATTTGCAGGACTAACATGCTTGAAAGGGTCATAGTGGTATGAGGTTCATTGAAAATATGAAAGCACAAGTCATTTGTTAAGCAAAGTTAGCACGATGGAGATGAGCAAATGAAATTCCACTCAGCAAAGATTTACTAAGTACAATTGCTTTGCCAGACCCTGTCTTAAATGCTATAGGATAGCCTCAAAATTCCATTTGGGATACTTGTTAGAGGCAAGATTCCTGAGCCCCACCCTCCGACTGCCTGAACCCGAATTACAGAAGGCGCATCAAGCTTGTTTGCTTTCTAGTGGGCATCCAGATTGTTCTTACCATCAGGAAACTTTAGGGCACTCTTGCTGTAGGAGACTCGAAATCAGAGGGAAGTTTCCAGCAGCCTCATCAGCCGTGTGCAGAGCCCTGTCCCTTGAACAGGGCAATGAGCTAGAGAGACAATGTTTCCTCCCTCTGTGGGCCTGAGGGCGCAGGTCAGGAACAGCTCCCTAGAAGGACGTAGGGATGTGAGCCAGTTATAAGTAACAGCTGTGGAATTTGTCTCACGGTTTTACTCCAAAGCAAACTCAGTCTTTGTACTTAATTGTACGTGTAAGTGGAGTGGCTTTGGGAGGCTGAGTAAATTACAGGGGCTCAGGCCATCCTAAGCCATCATTTGGCACCCTTACTGCTAGAGGAGTTAGGCCCGTCTCCCAAAATAGATGTAAACAAAAACAGCCAGATTCTTTGCCCTGCTGAAAGAAAGAAAGAAAAAAAAAAAAAAACAGCAGGGAAAGGCAAGCCTTCCCCGTGGGACGGTTCTGAACGGAAACAGGAAGAAGCGGGTGAAAGCAGTCACTGGAGAGTCTCACAGGGAACACAAGTGTTTAGAATGGGAGGACCGCATGCCACGTGCGCAGAGGAGTGGGCTCGGGAGCAAACAGGTGAGGCTGTGAAAGCGAGGAGGAGGAGCAGAAGGCGGAGCAGAGGAACCCGGAGAAGAGCAGTGTCAGTGCAGGGGCCCTGCAAAGGCGGTTGAGGGCCGGGTGTGGTTCGGGGCTCTGAACCTCCTCAGCAGGGAGGCAGGCTGACGATTTTCCCTGCACGGGTGTGTCTGTCACTCGACCGTGTCCAACCCTTTGTCACCCCATGGATTCTACCTGCTACCCCATGGGATCAGGGTGGCGGGCGCTCTAAGGTGTTCTGCACGTGCGGACCGTGAACTTGACTTGGGGGGAGGAGACCAGCAGCTACTTCTGGAGGTTTCAGCAGACTAACCCTAGGGGGCCTCCCTGAGAACATCCCAGGGCCTCCCTGAGCTCACCCTAGGGGCCTCCTTGAGCACCCCCTAGGGGCCTCCCTGAGCACCCCCTAGAGGCCTCCCTGAGCACCCCCCAGGGCCTCCCTGAGCACCCCCCAGGGCCTCCCTGAGCACACCCTAGGGGCTGAGCCATGCCTCCCAGAGGTTCGTCTGGGACCAGAAGCGTTCATGTCGTGCGCAGAGCTGCTGGGAATGCACACTCTTGGCCGAGCCCGGTCCTCCTGGCTGGGGGATTCTGTAGATAGGACCTTGTGCACATGCTCAGTCATGTATGATTCCTGCTCCCCCATGGACTGCAGCCCACCACGCTCCTCTATCCATGGGATTTTTTTCCAGGCAAGAATATTAGAGTAGGTTGCCATTTTCTCCTCCAGAGGATCTTCCCAAATCAGAGGTTGAGTCTGCGTCTCCTCACCTCCTACATTAGTGGACAGATTCAGCGCCTAGCAACATGGTATTAAGGGCCTAGGGTGATTCTGAGGCCACCAAAGTCTAAGAATCATGGTCCTAAAGAAAGGCCAGACCGATGCTGGGTCTTCCTTTCTCTGGCTTTTATGGGTAAGATGCTACAGAAAAACCTGGATGAACTTTTTAGCCAACCCAATAGTTGCACCCGGGACTCAATCCATGCCTGGTCTACAGATTTACCCCTAGGTCACGTCAAATCTGGGCTTCCCTCACAGCTCAGTTGGTAAATCACCTGCCTGCAATGCAGGAGACCTGGGTTCAATTCCTGGGTCAGGAAGATCTCCTGGAGCAGGAAATGGCAACCCACTCCAGTATTCTTGCCTGGGAAATCCCATGGACAGAGGAGCCTGGGGCGCTACAGTCCACGGGATCACAAGGGTCGGACACAACTTAGCAACTAAACCACCACCACCACTCGTCAAATTCAAATGCCTCGCTGGGGTGGGTCTCTGCCTCCCCCAGCCACTGTGCCCCTTGATTATTCTGCTGCGGGCGGCATGCCTTGGTCAATTCTGCACCCAGGTGTTACCTGACGGGTAGGCCTGACCTACGGAGGTCCCAGAATGGCTGGGGGCTCCTTCACCCACCGCATGACAAGATGAGAGAAGGAACAAGTTAGAAGTCTAAAGTGAGGATGTCAGCCAACTGTCAAAAGGCCCAGGAAGACGAGAAAAGGCCACTGACTGGCTTTTGTAATTTATACAGACAAGTTGGCATGATTTTGGTCATTCCCATGCCTACAAGTGAGCCAAAGCGACCTCAGACAGTATGCCTCGTTCTGTCTATCGGGGTCCCCAGGGCGAGACTCTGCCAGAACCCACTTTCTCCCTTCTGCACATCCAGTCTCAGACCCTAGAAGAGTTTTCTGCTGTCAGCTGACTCCCCACCACATGCGCTGACTGTTCCCCTCTCCGGGACACCAGCTCTGGTCCACACCCTGGGGCTGGTGTCCCTGCTCCCATCCCAAAGAAATGACCTGACCCTTTCCATCTCACAGCCCTGGGTCCTGAACCACACGGCCAGAATGTGTGTGCCACAGGCTTGAAGAAAAACCACATTGCAGAAGGGAAACAGGAAGTGCATGAGAAGGTGAACAAAGAGGGAAGTCAATGAAGGCCAAGGATATTCAGAAGAATTTTCAAGCTGAGATCGGTGGTGCTTGTTTAAAGCTGAAAGGCAACCAACAAGGACCTAGTATCTCACACAAAACTCTACTCAGTATTCTGAAATGACCTACATGGGTAAAGAATCTGAGAAAGAATGGATATATGCATAACCGATTCACTCTGCTGTATGCCTGAAACACAGCACTGTACAGCAACTCTACTATAAAACAAAGATTAAATTTAAAAATAAAACTGGAAGAGGAGAGAGAGAAAACGAAGATGCTCAAAGGGGACGTACATATGACACTCAAATCTCCTAAGAGGCAGAGAGTGAAAGACTGTCTCCCTCGGAAGCTTTAAGGGAGAAGAAAGTAGCTGACAATAGTTCAGTGTTTTCTCTGAGCCACACACAGTCCCGAGTGCTTCATACATTGACTCAATGTATCCTCATACAAATCAATGTATCCTCATACAAATCGTATGAAGTAGTTCCTATTAATACTCCCCTTAACAGATGAGGAAACTGAGGCACAGAGAGAGACAGAAACTCACCCCAAATCAGACAGCTTGTGAGAGACAGAGCCCGGATTTGAGGCTGGGCAATCTGGTTCCACACTGTGCCCTTATCAGCTCCACAGCGCTGTCTGTGAAAGGACACAGACTGACCGCAGGTCCAGAGGAAGGCACGGGGAAGCCACCAGGAAACTCACTCTGGATATCCCCAGCTCTTTTCCATAAAGAAAGAGGTGGAAATTCCTAAGGAAGTGCTGTTCAATAAAGACAGACTGTGAGGCACAAATGCAAACCACATAGACTTTAAACCTTCTAGTCATCACATTCAAAAAATGAAAAGGACAAACAGCAAGGTCCTACCGGACAGCACAGGGATCTAGATTCAATATCCTGTGATCAGTCATAATGGAAAAGACTATTTTAAAGATGTTTATATAACTGAGTTGTGAGAGCAACACAAACTCCATGACAGACCCTACGGGACCGCAGCTCCGATTTCCTCAGAAAGATATGTTTCAGTTCCCCGAAACTAGCTCAGCCACAAGCGCCAGTCAACAGCAAGGCCGGGAAATGGGAACCAGTCTGAACCCAACACCTAACCCTTCACCAGAAGGTGACTAATCAGACCCAGAGACTCCCATTTTTCAAAATTTTGCGCGCGAGAATACCCTATATAAGCAATGTAACCCAGAGCTCAGGGCTCCTCCTATAGCCACTGCGTCGGTATCAGTGGGAGCCCCAGCTCGAGCTTGGTAATAAAACTCTCTTGCTTTTGCCTCGGATATCGGCTCCCTGGTGGTCATNTTGCGCGCGAGAATACCCTATATAAGCAATGTAACCCAGAGCTCAGGGCTCCTCCTATAGCCGCTGCGTCGGTATCAGTGGGAGCCCCAGCTCGAGCTTGGTAATAAAAACTCTCTTGCTTTTGCCTCGGATATCGGCTCCCTGGTAGTCATTGGGAGATTTCGCAACTTGGGCATAACAGAGTCATAGCAGAAATTAACAAAACATTGAAAATTGACTATAATACAGTAAAGTTTTTTTTTTAATAAGAAGAAACAGGTGAAATTGTTTGAATTAAACTCAGTGTATCCAAAATATTATAACTTCAATGTTATAGTCAATGTTGCAATATGTTTTCAACATTATACCAGTTGCTGAGATATTTTACATTCCTTTTTGCATGCTAACTCTTTGAAATTGACTGTGTGTTTTAAACTCAGTTTTAAAATGGTTCATTTGGACCAGCCATATTTTAAGTACTCAAGAGCAGCGCGTGGCAAGTGGCTACTGACATGGACAGGGCAAGACTGAAGAGCCGCTGGCAGGAGGAGCGACAGAGGATGGAGAATGCCGAGAATGCTGATGAAAAGCTGCTGCTGAACCACAAAAGACGCAGGGATTCTTGGCCTCCGGAGGAGGATAATTCAACTGGGGCCTGAGATGATCGCTCAGAGCTTTTGTGTAATAAAGTTTTATTAAGGTATAAAAGAAAGAGAGAAAGCTTCTGGCACAGACGTCAGAAGGGGGAAGAAAGAATGCCCCCCTCCTTGCTAGTCTTTAGTCAGATGTTATACAGCTACTAGCTAATTAAAGAAAGGAAATGTTTCAAAACTCAGAGAATGGCACCAGGCCCCACACCCACAAGATGCATTTTGAGATAACGTTGGCACCAGGTGAGTCATCCTGAGCACCATAAGGATTGACATGAATCTTGAAGAAAAGCAGATTCCCATACAAAGATACAGTTTCATTAACAGATTAGGAGAACAATGTACGAGTATACCATACTGGTTTGTCAAGTCGGTTCTGAGCCTTCAGGCAGGACCTGCTTGAAGACAGAGTCTGGGGTAAAGGCATAGCACACTATCATAGCTTAAGACAAACATTTCCATAAGAAAAATGCGTTGGTTAGCTCAGGGGTTGAGAAAAGTTAAGTTTAGGTGGAACCAGGTGTCATTATGGCGACAGAGAATTTTAAGAGAAACCTCTTTTAAAATTTATATAGAGAAGCGGAAAAAATATAACACTAGTTTGTTCCCTCCTGCTGCTTAAGAGAGAGGTAAAAAATGTCTGACACTTGCAGCCTATTTCCTCCCTTTGGAGACCCCTGGCCTTCCTGCCTGCTACCCTCTCACAGATTCAGATTAAGTATTTAAGAAGAGGGGAAACTCTAGAACACTTCTGGCCTGGATCTATCTCTGGTGGCTCAGACGGTAAAGAATCCGCCTGCAGTGTAGGAGACCTGGGTTCGATCCCTGGGTTGGGCAGATCCCCTGAAGAAGGGAATGGCAGCCCACTCCAGTATTCTGGCGTGGAGAATCCCATGGACTTTACAGGGTGGCAAAGAGTCAGACACAACGGAGAGATTTTTGCTTTCATTTTTTCACTTTGAGTGCAAGATGTTTCTACAAATAATTTGTTTCTACAAATAATGTGTATTTGTGTGTTTGTGTATGTGTTTCTACAAACAGTAGGGCTGGCCAGGAAAAGCCAGATCTCTATGGAAATACACTGAACTAAATCTATGGGAGTGTGTACCTCCGTGTGTGTGCACACACTGGGTACAGAGTTGGCCTTCATGATCCATTGACCAGCAACCCACAAAATCTACCATCAATAGGGACTTCACATCTCTGCAAAAAGGCTTAGTCTGCCTGTGGTAGAACACAGTCTTTATTTTAATTAATAAAATGAAATTCAATTTTTGGAATTAATGTTGTTAACTTCAGGTTGTATCTTTTCCATCCACCTCCTCTCCAGTCTACTACCCATGACCCCTGCTCCTCATTGTGGACACCCGTGGCAACCTCACTGACTGTGGACTCGGGGTCACCATCTTTGCCCTTTGCACAGCTACACCTCTCCCTCAGCTTGCTTTATTAATAACATGAAACCGCGTCCTGTGGAATGACACCGGAAGTCCTTCTACTCGGGGACTTCCCTGCGGCTCAGTGGTGAAGAATCCACCTGCCGATGCACAGACACGGGTTTGATCCCTGGTCCGGGAAGTTCCCAGGTGCCGCGGAGCAACCAAGCCCGCACGCCACAACTACCGATCCAGCGGGCTCCAGAGCCCGGTAGCCACGAGCACTCACGCACCCTGGAGCCCGCGCTCTGCAACGAGAGACAGGCTGCAGTGAGAAGCCGGAGCACCGCACCCAGCCGGCAGCTCTCACTCTACCGCGGGGAGCAAAGCGTGCACGGCCACGTGGACCCAGCACGGACTACACACGTAATCAAAAAATCATTCCGCCGAATACCTACTTCAGCGCGGCGTCCTTTTCTCTAGCTAATGCCCTGCCTTTATTTAAAAGTCTGCCGTCTCTTTAGTAGCGAGTGTTCATCAAGGACCGAAGATCCAGAGAAGTGTTTAAATGTCACCTAGATTAAGAATCACAGGGCAGTTTGCCTAGAAGCCAAATTGGAAGATAGGCATTGGGAAAAGAAAGCAAGAGGACCCAGGAGTTGTATCGCTATGAATATAGTTTAAAACTATGGAGCAATGTAATAGCTCTGCTCCTGAATATTCTCCCCTGGGGTAGGTAGGGAACACAGTATCGGAGGCTTTGGCAGGCAGAACCGTCCCCTTTTCCAAGTTGGAAAATATCATCCTTTGATCAAAGAATGTAAGAGCCTTTCATTTTCCCACTACAGTCAGTGTTTCCATTTCAAAGGCCACTTGCTGTTTCTGATCTGTTATCAGTCAGGCAGACACTTTAGTATAAGCTGCTGTCTCCTTTATCACACGCAGACTTGAGGATCCTGCGCGGCTCAAACCGCACAGCCCAGGACTGAAAGGTGGGCATGGGAGCAGAGAAAGTCAGCCTCACAACGGGAAGCTGCAAATCCACCGAGAGAAGTGCTGACGTCAGACGCAGGTGGGACACTGCAAGTCGCCCACGTGGCTGGACGCATCCTTTTGTTCCGAGTTACTTTCACTCCTGAGATCAGAACTGCCAAAAGGAAAATGCCAGGATGTTGCTGGGCATGAATAAATATGACATCATGGCTGGAAAGGAAGATACATTAACGAGCTCAAGTACCTAATACAGGGCAGGCACTGGGTTGTTTTTCAGGGACAGGGAACCTCACCATCATCTCTGATGAGGAAGAGAGGCTGAGAGGAGCAACACAGGCGCCTTAGGTTCACTCTTGAGTGGAGAAGCCGTTATTCAAACCCCTTGCTCTCCAACCCTAAAGCCTGAGCTTTTTCTTCTCTTTCCCTTTTGAATTATCTTTCTCCCGAACACACTGCTTCCAGAGAAACAGAGAGAGTGCTGGGTGTGATGGTCTGGGGACTGGTTTAGCCAGACGGCCAAGCCTGACCACACACATTTGTTTATTTGTTTTCATTTTGTCCATTCTATGTACATCATAATTGTGCCTCCCTCAAAAAATAAAAATAAAAAAGGTTCAGTCAAAGGAATACAAGACACATGAAAACATCTCTGACTCAGTTCCATAACAGACATCATATTTGCCAAAAGTTGTTGCATTTGCCAACTGGGTAGCTCACCAGTCTTAAGCCCCTGAGTCACTCACGTGCTTTGCTTCAGTGGAACCATGATGTCATGTTCTCCATCTGATTTTTTTCAGGAGCTCTTGGTATTGCTTATTCATATTATTCATTCAACAGTGTTAGTCAACAAAAGACAATTAGACAGAGGACAAACAAGGCAAAAGACAGCTGGGATGGAAGGACCCCTGGAACTGAACCAAACGTGAACTAAGCCTCCAGGCCAGTAACAACTGTAATTTCCCAACTAGTTCTGCTTCAGATGTATTTACTCCCGTTCCCAACTAGTTCTGCTTCAGATTTATTTACTCCCGTTTCCTTGTGTGATTGTGATGAATCATTTTAGTGTGTTTTCAATTATAAAAGTAATGCAAGCTGTATGGCTACGTGCTCAGTAGCTTCTCTGGGTTAAGTTTCATGTGGGGCCTTTCACACCTCGTTCCATATGCTATACAAACATTCAGAAGAAACGTTTTCTTACTTTCTATAACAATAACATTCTACACACCCTACTCAACGGCTTGTATTTTGTCACTTATCCCAGTAGCTTTGGGTTGCACTTTATTCTTTCAAGTCGTTACCTCATCCTCCATGATACCTCTACAAAGTCTCTTTAATTCTCCAGAGATGACCATTTAGGTTGTTTTTCAGTTGGGTTTTTTGGTTGGTTTTACTGTGTGTGCGTGGGTACTTAGTCTCTTGAGTCGTGTCCAATTCTTTGCAGCCTTATGGACGGCAGCCCTCCAGGCTCCTCTGTCCATGGGATTCTCCAGGCAAGAATACTGGAGTGGGTTGCCATGCCCTTCCCCAGGGGATTTTCCCAACCCTGGGATCAAACCCCGGTCTCCTGCTTTGCAAGCAGATTCTTTACTTCTGATCCACCAGGGAAGCCCTGTTTTACAATAATAAATACTATTAAAACAAACTTCTTTGTGTATATGTACTTTTTTTACAATAAGATACAGCCCCCCAGACGGAGCCATTAGATCTGGGCCTTTGCACATTCTCTTTGTATTATTAATATTATTAGACACAGGACTTAAGTGTACAGTTCAATTGGTTTTGACAGGAGCATATACCACCAAGGAACCCACGTGTTTCCACCCTGTCCGAAAGTTTTCCTGTGTCCCTTCCTAGTCAAACCTGTCCTAATGAATCCCACCCATTCCGATCAACCGTTGGTCTGATTTTGCCTGTTTCATAATTTTCTACCAATGGATCAGAAAGTTTGATCTTTTTCTTGTTTGGCTCCTTTGGTTCAGCAAATAGTTCGGCCTGCCCTCATTCCATTGTATTACACAGATACGGCACAATATGCATTTCTTTCTTTATAATCATTTATTTTTAGTTGGAGGCCAATCGCTTTACAATGTCGTGTTAGTTTCCACCATGTAGCAACATAGGTACATGTATGTCCCCTCCTCTTGAACCTCCTTCCCACATCCTCCCCCCTCACACCCTCTAAGTTGTCACTGAGCAGGATTTGCACTCCCAGATAGGGGCATTCTGCCATACATTTAACTATTCTTCTGCTGACTAACATTTCAGTTATTTCCAGTATGATATTCCAGTAGATGACACTTCGATAAACCTCTTTGCACTCATGTCTTTATGTCCTGGGAGTTCTTCTATCCCAGGATATAACCCCAAAAATGGGATAAAGAGTTTTAAAGTTCTTTAAATTTTTAATTATGTTAGATACTGTCCGATTACCTTCCAAGGAGGTAAAAGCAATTCACATTCCTCCTGGTCCATTTTCCTANCCAAAAATGGGATAAAGAGTTTTAAAGTTCTTTAAATTTTTAATTATGTTAGATACTGTCCGATTACCTTCCAAGGAGGTAAAAGCAATTCACATTCCTCCTGGTCCATGTTCCCACACCTGTATCAATCTGAGAAGCTCTTTGGCTATCAGGGGGCTTCCCTGGTGGCTCAGCTGGTAAAGATCCACCTGCAATGTGGGAAAGACCTGGGTTCGATCCCTGGGTTGGGAAGATCCCCTGGAGAAGGGAAAGGCTGGCCTAGAGAACCCCATAGACTATCAAGTCCATGGGGTGGCAAAGAGTTGGACACGACTGAGCGACTTTCACCTCACTTCACTTCACTTGGCTATCGGGGTGCTTCCCCCTAAGTGCTAAAAGCTCAATCATGGAGCAGCACCTACTAAAATACTAAAAATACACATACTGAGCACAGACTTTGTGTTGAGCACTTTGCTAGGTACTGGTGATAAAAAGGGAAGCAACGCCTGATGCTTACCCTCAAAGCATTCGTATCAGTGAGAGTGTTAGTCACTCAGTCACGTCTGACTCTTTGAGACCCCATGGACTGTAGCCCATCAAGGCTCCTCTGTCCATGGAGTTCTCCAGGCAGGGATACTGGAGTGGGTTGCCATTTCCTCCTCCAGGAGATCTTCCTGATGCAGGGATCAAGCCTGGGTCTCCTGAATCACAGGCAGTTTCTTCAACATTGGAGCCACCAGGGACGCTCCCTTACATGGCTTACAAATCAAATAAGAAAGGTGGTGTGGTTGATGCAGGAAGGAACGTTTCTGTGAGGCATTGTAGGAGAGACAATTTGGGAAAATCAGATTGGGAAGTCTGATAAAGAAGTGTGTGGCCAAAGGCTTCCAAGCACTAGCTCTGAAGAAGTCAGAATGAGTTGGATGAAGAAGAGGAAGAGTATTCTAAGCAGACAGAAGATAGTAGGAAGAGCCAGAAAGGCATAAAATGCTGACTGCCCGCATCAGAGATCCGGGGACACAGGGACTGCACACAGGGAGGACCCGCAAAGGACAACCAGACGTACTGCAGGCGATGGTGGTGTTCCGCATCTTGGCTACTGTGCACACTGCTGCGATGAACACTGAGATGCACGTATCTTTTTGAATTATGATTTTCTCCAGATGTATGCCCAGGAGTGGGATTGCAGGGTCAAACTGTAGCTCTGTTTTTCGTTTTCTTCAAGAAACCTCCATGCTATTCTCCATAGTGGTTGTACCAATTTACATTCCCACCAAGGGTGGAAGGGTTCCCTTTTCTCCACACCTTCTCCAGCATTTATTTTTGTAGATTTTTTAATGATGGCCAGTCTGACTGGTGTGAGGTGATACCTCATTGTGCGGTTTAAGTTTGCATTTCTCTAAGCAAACTAAATGTCCATTGACAGAGGGATGGATAAAGAAGAGGAGTAACGTACTATTACTCAGACATACTAAAGAATAAAATAAAGCCATCTGCAGCAACACGAATGGACCTAGAGATTATCATACTAAGTGAAGTAAATCAAAGACAAATATCATGTGATATCACTTATATGTGGCATCTAATAAAAAATGGTACAAATGAACTTATTTACAGCACAGAAACTGATTCACAGATCTTGAAATCAAACTTATGGTTACCAAGGGGAAATGGAAGAGGATGATAAATGTGAAGATTGGGATCAACATATACACACTACTATATATAAAATAAGTAATCAACGAGGACCTAATGTATAGGGCAAGGAGCTCTACTCAATACTCTGTAATAAATTATATATATATCTGATTCACTTTGCTATATACCTGAAACTAACACAGGTATAAATAAATCAACTATACTCCAATAAAATGTTTTTTTAATTGACAAAATTTGAATCAGGGCTACAGATTAGGTAATATAATGCTATTTTATTGCTGTTAAACTTTTTGAGTTTCATAACTGCCCTGTGATTGTATAAATGAATGCCTTGTTCTTAGAAATTACATACCGATAAAAAGAGCTTAAAGTAAGTCTATGACTTACTCTCAAAGGGTCAAAAAACAGTATTATGTAGATAGGCAGATAAAATAGATTAATTATTAAAATCAAAAACAACGAGCACAAAAGATACTAAGTCAGAGAACTTTTTATCAAAATTAAATAAGGGCTGATGCTGAAGCTGAAACTCCAATACTTTGGCCACCTAATGCGAAGAGCTGACTCATTTGAAAAGATCCTGATGCTGGGAAAGATTGAAGGTGGGAAGAGAAGGGGATGACGGAGAATGAGATGGTTGGAAGGCATCACTGACTCAATGGACATGGGTTTGGGTGGACTCCGGGAGTTGGTAATGGACAGGGAGGCCTGGCATGCTGCAGTTCATGTGGTCACAGAGTCAGACACGACTGAGAGACTGAACTGGAACTGGAAAATCGTTTAGAGTAGCTTTTATATAATGCTGCTAATCATGATACCTAGGGGTTTATGAAACATTTGATCTTTCCTCTTAATGATATTCAGTTCAGTTCAGTCTCTCAGTCATGTCCAACGCTTTGCAACCCCATGAACTCTCAAGAGGGACCACAAGGACTCTCAAGAGTCTTCTCCAACACCACAGATCAAAAGCATCAATTCCTCGCCACTCAGCTTTCTTCACAGTCCAACTCTCACATCCATACATGACCACAGGAAAAACCATAGCCTTGACTAGACAGACCT
>SJYW01045359.1:9341-29743 GCA_006410735.1 Raphicerus campestris
TAAAAGCCAATTTATGACACTAGTTATCCATTCCTGAAACAAGTGTGCAGTTGCAATCAGGTTAATATGAATACCAGGATCACAGAGTAGCATAAGGAGGCCATATGGAAATCAAGAGACAGGATATCCTGTTTTGCCAGGATCTTATCATGACAGGTAGATTTTAGTATTAGTCCAATTTGGCAATATACAGTGAAAATGAAAACTTCTTTTCTACTGGCCACCTTTCCAAACCACTGTCTCCCTCCTCCACACATTGCCCAACCTCCTGTTTCTGTGGAGTTCCTGAAGCCTGTGGGTTCAGGTTCACCAATTCAGTCCCTACATCCTGTTATGATGAGCCACAGGGAGCATACCAAAAAAGAAGTTAAAGATCCTTCTGATCCCACTTAATTCCCAGTCTGTGAGTTACTCTAACCAATAGCTGATCTCATTCTATCCCACCCCAATGCAAATATCAGGCAAAATTCTTCAGTACAATATTCTCAAAACCAAACTCACCTTTCTAAGATCTGCTTTATTTCCTATTCCTTTAGTATGTGAAATCAAATTCTGACAAATAATGCAAAATAAAATCTCAAGATTTTCTTTGACTCCTCATTTTTCTTTTCTATTTTTGGAAATAATCTATTTATTTGTCTTAGTTGTGGGTCATGTCTTAGCTGCTGCACGCAGCAGAACCTTCATTGCATCATGTGAGATTTTTCATTGTGGCTCTGGGGCTAAATAGTCCTGGTGGGTAGGCTTAGGATATAATTACCCTTGTCACCCTTTGCCTAAACCTCTTCAGAAATTGCCTTTGACCTACAAGAGACTGATGTGCATGTTTCTCAATATCTCCATTATAATTTGATCCCCACCTTCCTTTCCTCTGTTATCTCTTGCATCCTCTATCTTTCACATAATCAGCATCCATGCTAAATCATTTCAAGTGTCATGCCCCACTTGATGCTTTTTGCATCAGTGCTTCACCTGACATTAACTGCTCTCCTTGGAATGCTCCATTATCACCTGTATAAAAGTTCTTGCTGTTTTTCAGTCGCCAAGTCATGTCTGATTCTTCATGACCCCAGGGACTGCAGCATTCCAGGCTTCCCTGTCCCTCACCACCTCCTGGAGTTTGCCCAAGTTTATGTCCATTGAATCAATGATGTCATCCAACCATCTTAAGTTCTACTTATCCTTAAAGACTCAGGAAACTTTCTGCCTCTCACTTTTACCTCAAGTCCTATAGCGTTTACCTACAGATTTAATTATTTTCTTCCTTGCTCCGTGTTCTTCTTCTCCATGGAAGACTCATTTCTTCTACCTGTGGCCCAGGTCTATCCTGCTCTCCACTGTGATCTGGTCTCTGAAATGATTCCTTACCTTATGCATCAACGTGATGGCCAACTCCACTGGGTATTTCCCTTTAGCCTCCAAATGTGATCTCCTCTTTCAAAAAATTTTAAAGTCTTTCCTTTGCCTCACTTGCCTCTTCTTTCTTTCTTTTATCACCACAAATTTAGGAAGGGTAAGCAGTAATTTCTGCTTCAGTTCTCTCACCTCCTACTTATTCCTCAGCCCTTTGTAGTCATTTCAACTGGCAAATACAATTGAAACTGTGGTCTCAAAGTCACCAATTATCTGCTGATTTTATTTTATTTTATTTTTTTAATACTTTATTCTATTTTACAGTACTGTATTGGTTTTGATTTTAAAATCAAAGATTACATTTGTGTCCTTATCCTATCCAGTCCCCTTGAAATAATCAAGTTTAATGCATATCTCTGAAATTCTCTTTAGTGTGGTTCAATGCCAGTTCACCATTCACTGTCTGCGCCTGTGTATATCATTATTACCTGTTTCACTTTTCACCTGTTTCTCTCCTGCTTGTCCCATGTACAGAAACCCTTCCCAACAAGTAACTGTCCCTCTCCTTTTCTTGTTCTTTTCTTACAGTGTAGCTGCAAACTTCACTTCTCTACAAATAAAACCCCAAAACATATTGGTTCACTTTCCTTGTTCTTTCTCTTCTGCATTTCAATTCTATGTCTCAAATTACTTTTTGAGACTCTCCCAAATTTAATACATATAAAAAGGACCTAATCAATTCTCATCTTGTTCTTTCCTGGGATGGTCTTGTGCTCCTGTGTCCCCCATAGCAACTGTGTTTTGGAGCCTTAAGTTTATCTTTAGAACAGACTTTTTCTTTGCCCTCCACATCTAGATGATCCACTAGAGATGTGAATATGTGAATTATATCCTGCAGTGGCTCCTAAATAATTTTTATCCCTTTCATTCTTGTTGCCATGACATTGGTTAACAGTCTTTCTTTTAAGTCCTTTAAAAGATGCCTCATTGGTATCCTTTCTTACCAGTCCATTCTGTACATGGAATGTTCAGTCCATTTCCCAAACCTTTCTAAAAGCCAAGATCTGTCCACATCACCTGCAAATGTGCTTTGCTTTCTTCTTGCTAACAAAATAAGTTTAATATACAATTTAATAGAAAAACCCATTGAGGTGTAAAAATTGTCATCATCTGAATCAGTTGTTTTCCAGCCTTAACTTCTCCAACTATATCTCAGAACTCTTAGAAAACCAGTTGTTTCAGAACTTGATCGGCACACTTCCATTTTATTTCTCTATTTATAAATAATAATGAGACACTTGCTATATATCAGATATTATGCTGTGTCCCAAAGAAACAAAATGATTGAGANCTCAGAACTCTTAGAAAACCAGTTGTTTCAGAACTTGATTGGCACACTTCCATTTTATTTCTCTATTTATAAATAATAATGAGACACTTGCTATATATCAGATATTATGCTGTGTCCCAAAGAAACAAAATGATTGAGACAAAAATGTTCCATACAATTCATAGAGATCTTAGTTCTGGTGCAGAAAAAATTAAAATATTATACACTAGTGAGTAACGAAAATGAAAGTGTGCTGCATGTTATGCTAGAGGAAGTGTAAGATTCTGAAGTGTACATAGTAAGGCACCATACCTCATACTCTTGGTGATAATAATGGGCCTATGTTGGGCAGGAAAGTTGGTTGCAAAAGTAGGCACTCTAAACTGAGGGGGAGCATAGCTGAGTTGGCTGATTCCTGGCAAGAGAAAATGGCCACATGCAATATAAAAATTAAAAATATTCAGTATAATGTCACCCAGAATATAAGGGGGAGAATGCTGACTATGATGGAACTGGTAGAGTAAGAAACACCTGATAATAAAATTACTTGTAAACCAGAACAGGAGCTTTGGACCTTATGCAGTAAGCAGCTGGAAGTCTGATAGGATCATATTTATATTGGAAAAAATCATTCTGGTTGCAGTATGAAAAACTGAAAGAAAAGATTAGAGAAAGTGAGAGCATTTAGTAGCTGTTGCTGAAACTCTTGGGAGCAGTCACATTGGATTTCATTAGTTCTTTGTTATCTGGATGGAGTAAGGTGGACTGGTTTAAACACAGTTACATGCAATCATGCTAAGTCGTTTCAGTTGTGTTTGACTCTGTGAAACCTGTGGACTGTAGCTTGCCAGGCTCCTCTGTACTTGGGATTCTCCAAGCCATAATACTGAAGTGGGTTGCCATGCTCTCCTCCAGGGTATATTCCCAACCCAGGGATTGAACCTGCATCTCCTGTATTGGCAGGTGGGTTCTTTACCACTGAGTCATCAGGGAAGCCCCAAAAAATTGTTAAGAGGAATGCAAATCAGGGTTTATTGACTTCATGATTGTTGGTGGTGGCTCAAACTGTAAATAATCTGCCTGCAATGTGGGAGACCTGGGTTTGATCCCTGTATTTGGAAGATTCCCTGGAAAAGGGAACAATTACCTACTCCAATATTCTGGCCTGGAGAATTCCAAGGACGAGGATCCTGGCAGGCTAAGGTCCAAGGGGTTGCAACAAGTCAGACACCACTGAGCAACTTTCGCTTTCACTTCTTGTTGGTGATCTATGATTAAGTAGTATGGATGATGATCAGTGAGGAGCAGATGTATGTCTGAAACTCAAAAAAAGGAATAGGACCTGAGAAGTATTGTAGAGTTGAAATTCAGCAGCAGCAGCAACCTATCCGTTCAGTTCAATTCAGTCTCTTAGTCGTGTCCAACTCTTTGCGACCCCATGAACTGCAGCACGCAAGGCCTCCCTGTCCATCACCAACTCCCGGAGTTCACTCAGACTCACGTCCATAGCGTCCGTGATGCCATTCAGCCATCTCATCCTCTGTCGTCCCCTTCTTCTCTTGCCCTAATCCCTCCCAGCATCAGAGTCTTTTCCAATGAGTCATCTCTTCGCATGAGGTGGCCAAAATATTGGAGTTTCAGCTTCAGCATCATTCCTTCCAAAGAACACCCAGGACTGATCTCCTTTAGAATGTACTGGTTGGATCTCCTTGCAGTCCAAGGGACTTTCAAGAGTCCTCTCCAACACCACAGTTCAAAAGCATCAATTCTTCGGCGCTCAGCTTTCTTCACAGTCCAACTCTCACATCCATACATGACTACTGGAAAAACCATAGCCTTGACTTAGACAGACATCAATAGCTTATAGGTTTACCTAAAACTATGGAAGTAGATGAAATTTCTCAGGGCAACTGCATAAAATGTGTATAGAACCTGAGAGGACCTGTGGGGATTCCAACCTTTCAGGCAAGGGAAAAAGGAAGACAAGGGTGGTCCTAGGAACAACAGAAACACTTATTCATTAAGAAAGAAGTCAGAAATGTCAAACAGAGCCCATAGGCGAATTAAGGTTACTTTTTGAGGGGGAAGGAGTATTGAGTGTGAAGCGTATCAGTGGTGAGTTGATGAAAGCACTTTCAATACAAGTGTTGAGGGAGGTGACATTGCTCTCTTTATTTAACCTGTCCACATGTCCATCTCTTGAGTGGGCCAACTTGGCCGCAGCTCTGACCTTGCTCTGGGCGGTGGTTGTAGAGTGGAGAAGAGATCACAAGCCATTATTTCTCCACATTATTTCTCTTTTGGAGCACAGGTGCAAGTCAATTTTGACATTTCTGTCTATTGGAATCCCAAATACACTATGAAAGATGGCAACAGCAAAGCCTCCTTTCAAGTGTGATTATTCTGGGCTTCCTGCTACAGGTGGTGGTCCCCAACCCCACACTTTTGTAAGTGCCATCTCTTCTCTGCTGAAACTCCATTCAATTTCAAGAAACAGATCAAATATCACTTCCTCCTAACGACATCCTCATTTCATATGGATATTATTGCTCTTCGGTATTCCCAGAGGATTTTGTATATAAAGTCCAAGTGTTTAAAACATTCTGCTTCATAACAAAGTAATAAGGTATTTAACTCTTGTTTATGGAATTGAACTGAAATGTATATATAATATTGTGCATCTGATTACAATGAATTATTTTAAAAGTCCAGACAGATTTTTTTTTATGATGGTGAATCCATTTTTGTAGATAAACTTACGAGATACTTGAAATTGGCTTCACTCCTTTCTCACACTGTCTCTTTGCCACCCTATGGACGTTAGCCCAGCAGGCTCTTCTGTCCATGGGATTCTCTAGGCAAGAATACTGGAGAGGGTTGCCATGACCTCCTTCAGGGGATCTTCCCAACCCAGGGATCAAATCAGTGTCTCTTACGTCTCCTGCACTGGCAGGCAGGTTCTTTTGCACTAGCATCACCTGGGAAGCCCCTTTCTCAGACTAGGAAAGAATAGTACTGAATCCAGTAGAGTTCTACTTGAGCTGGTGTCTGAGTTAGGCTTAGCTAAAACTTTCTTGATTCAGAGGAGAGAAACAGACTCCATACACAACACTTAGAGACTATAATCTGTGAGCAGCATTACAAAAATATACAATAATTTTGGGTCTACCTATAGATTGGGTTTACTTTGAATAGGCAGATTACATCTTATGACAAATAAGAGAGTTGCTGCTGGGAGCAATGGTCTAATTTCACCATCTTCACCTAAGCAAAGAAATTCTAATCTAGTGCTTACATGAGTTTTATGTTTCCTGCGAATCTGTCTTTAAAAGGTATATTTTTATCACTGTAGTCTGAGATCTAAAAAAGTTATGTTTAGTACTTTAAGTTGATTATTTCTAATGTAATGTCAGATTTGTAATATGGTGTCATCTCTGCAGTAAGTTAACATTTGAAATAGATATATATTTTCAAGTGTCAAATGATTTCTCAGTGTTCATGAATATCATAAAGCTTGAATAGCAACTAAAATTTTATAACTTCATAATGTAGCCAATATCCTTAAAGAAATTGTGAATTTCAGGATTCTTTTTCTTTCTACCCAAAATGTTGCCTATCCGTGAGCAAACTGATACTTGGCTGAAGACTTGGTAAGCATAACTAAGACTGGAAAGTGTTAAGAACTCTTGAAATGTGCCCATGCTTTAACTACCATTTGACCCTATTCCTCTTCTCACCAGACAGAGCATAGAGCAAAGCATACGATGGATGGCCAAAGTAGTTTCATAATTCATCACAGTTAGAAAAACTTACAATGGTGTATTTTCGAACTCAATGAAAATGCCTAAACAGTTCAACATCCCATTCAATAGAGTCAGTGATAATATAATGGAATATTTTCTTCAGTATATTCAGCAAAGCATGGTAAGGGCTAAGGTGCAATTATTTCTTATGGTGATGGAGGTGGGAGCATCATACAGGTGGAAAAGAGGACATGAATCAGCTTTGTGTTCTCTCCGATAGAATGTGTATGTGCGTCCATCTGAGGGGGTGGCGATTCTAGGGAGAAATCTATCTTTAGGTATTAAAAATAGTTCAAAGTTCCCTGTTAGGGTTATAATAATGCGTTTAATAAATAAGTTCCCTATTATTGATACTTTAAGCAGACTATTAAGCAAAAATCTAATAATGTGGAATCATTTCTTTAGGGAGGAGGACATGGCAACCCACTCCAGTATTATTGTCTGGAGAATTCCATGGACAGAGGATCCTGGCAGGCTATAGACCATGGGGTTGCATGTGACTAAAGCAACTTAGTGCGCACACGCGCGCGCGCACGCGCACACACACACACACACACACACACACTTCTTTTTAAGACTAACAGTGAAACTTTGCTTATATTGGTTTACAATTGAAAATAACGATAAACATTTTAGACATTTTTTGAAAACAGTTCATTAAGAGTTTTCCAAGAATATATATTTTTTTCATGTGTTTAAATTCACTGCCAAAATATTTGGGACTGGACACCTGGGGTACCTGCTTCCTCCTTGGGCACAGGCTTCCTTCTCATTTCGCATAGTGTTGACCCAATCAGTTCCATCTGTTATAGTCATAACCCAAATGTGGCCAAATTCAAAGAGAAAAACTTGGCATCATTGTCCACAGCTTCACTTCCTGCTTCATTGACCTCACTCCTTGGCGCACCTCTAAAGCTCCATTGTTTCAAGGAGCTCAAGCATTCCTGATCTCCCTCTGTCATTCTTTGATAAGTCGCTAGTAGTCTTCAGTCACTTAGGGTTCATTGTGAATTTTATTTTACAGGTACTTTTCCAGTGTCTTTGCATTTTACCCAAGCTCTGAGTGAAGCACGAATGGCTCTGCCTTCCATTATGGAATTTCCAGGCATCAGTGTTCAGGTAAGAATGTAATAGTACTTTCCTGGCCCTCAGAAATAGTATAGAAACAGGCCTGTCCTACCTCTTAATCTTTCTATGAACATTCAGGGCTGTGTGACCCAGGATTCTCAGTGGCTATTGTCTGCTTTAACTTTTAGCCCTTCTATATTTCTTCAATTAACTTTGGTAGCTTCTCTGTGGTCTATACATTATATAAAAAACTATGCTTTTCTGTTTATAGTTATATACATACATATTTAGGGGGAAGATCTAAGCTTCTCTTTTAATGAACCTTCCCTTTGAGTCTATTTGTTCCCATTATTCCAACTTAGCTGCGTTTTAAGGGATGAAACCAACTATTAGATCAAACATGGACCTGATTACAGGGTCTTTTCTCCTGTTTATAAAAATATGTGCACAGAACTTTTATGAGCTTCACCTCTGTGACTACTGGGCTCACAATTCTGCTGAAGCCACAGTTATTTTGCAAGTCAGCGAGGACTTCTCCAGCCTTGGGTTGGAGTTGTGCTGGTAACTTTGCTCTAAATTCCCAATTTAATGGAAAAAAACATGGATGGAAGACAGAGGAACATAAATCTTGCAAGTTGCTTTTCAGAGACCAGCCAGAACTAGCCCTAGACGAAGACAGTGTATGCTGCTGGCAGCTGTATTCACTTCAATCTGATTTCAGCAAGTAGCCGCTAGCCAGGGGAGCATTAGAAGGTAAAAGGGGATCAACCAGTTGTTAATCCAGTTGTGACTTTGGTTTTGGGTTCCTTTCTTCAAACGGCCAAGCTGTGCGTTGTTTTGTGATTGACTGCCTTTGTCCTGACAGAGCTTCTCATTTTGTACCTTTCACCATTGTTTTTGGCCACAGACCAAGCCTCACATCTTCTGGTCATAGAATTCCTTTCTACAGGCTCCACTGCAGGCCAAGGCCTCCGGGTAACTCGAGACGCCTCGATTTCCCTGCAGACAGCACATTAAAGGGAAGTCTGTTGGCCAGCTGCGGGAACAGGTGTTTTTCTCCTTTCATTCACACCCGCCCCCATTGATTCGTCTGAAGAATTCCCTTTCTCGGGTTGTTCACAAATGCTGAAGGAATTGGACAAGCTGTATAGGCGTTAGAGTCTGAGATTAAAGTACTTCACCTGCTTGGCAGCAGAGCCGGTAAACAATGCTACCAGATGCAGCACACCATGATTCTGTTGTTGAGCTTGCTGCTTGCTAATGAGCAAGAGGGGAACTGGGCACCTTGGAGGCCCACCGTGCCATGTGTTTACTGACTCAGATTCCATCTCTGCTCTTTGGAGAAGGCTGGTTCACGCTACTTTCTCAGAAACTGGAGAAGTAAAGTAAATGCTATGATTATTGTCTTTTTTTTTTTTTAATAGGCAGAGCAGAGCCATGAAAACCTGAACTGGTTTAGTCCTCTTAAATTTAATGTTGGTCAGGTAATCCAGATCACTTTTTTATAACTCTGTTGTATTGATGCGGAGGGTCAAATATCACAGTGTATACTTTGCGACCCCGTGGACTGTAACCTACTAGGCTTCTCCAGGCAAGAATACTGGAGGGGATTGCCATTTCCTTCTCCAGGGGATCTTCCCGACCCAGGGATCGATCCCGGATCTCCCACATTGGAGGCAAACACTTTAACCGCTGAGCCACCAGGGAAGCCCCACTACAGACTGCACTTACTTCAAATATGTCCTTGGAGATTGTTGTGATTTTCTCTAGAGAATGAACTTATAGGTTGAGTGAGCTGTGGATATGTGGTCTTTCTAGTACAGATCACCATGACCCATTATTACCTCACTCAATGGTAAATCAAAGTTTCAGGAATTTGTTTCTCTTCCTTATCTGAAATTTGGCTGTAAAAAAATCCCTGTTTGAATTGCCTTAGCACTTTTTCACAAGCCACATCTCATATATAACTCTCTGTGTCTTCTCACAGACCCCAAAACTAGGTTTGAGTCACTCTAGTTTTTCTCTCCATTGCAAGATTTAGGGTAAATAAAAATACTTTTCCGAATTAAATACTTTTTAATACAAATGAATATTATAAACAATTAGCATATTATTTTTTTTATTTTAGTAATTTATTAATAGTAAATGCTATGCAACTATGAGACTACCAGGCTGACTGTGAGCTCATTTAATTCCTTCCTGTCATTCAGAATTCTCTCTTTTAAGTTGTTTGGAATGGTGTATAGGCCACGTAGAAGAGAATATCTTTTTCCCCATCTTCTAAAATTCCAGGAAGCTGCTCCTTAAAGAAAATGATACATTCTTCATTTAAATGCCCTCAGATTGTTGCCATCTTTGGACTCTCCCTTCCTTTCTTTAGGCAGGGAATCAAATAAGCCAGGCTTATGAAGCCAAGACTTCATAAATGGATTCCCACCATACTGTTGCTTTTGGCCTTTTGAAAACACCTGTCTTTACTGTGCTTGCAAACCCCACAGGCTGTCACAAAATGCCCTGTGTTTTAGCCATAAATTGCCAGGCGTGTTCTGAGCAAGCTGAGTTCTTCAAGGTCCTGGTGCTTTTGCACACATCCTTTCTCACATGTGGGCTTCTTCCTCATGCTTTCTCTTCCATTTTTTCACTTGGTGAATCCCCACTTTTCTTGTAGCCCTAAAATCAAGCCTCTTCTCATTTGAGGAAACTTCCCGACATTCCTTAAGCAGAGCTAGACACTTCCTTCTCACTTGCTCTCTCCCACACCTCATTTGGTCATGTGTCACATGATTTTTGTGACCCTGAACTGGACTCTGAGTTCCTTGATGGACTGTATCTTATTCTTAATCTTATCTTAATCTTTGTGGACCTAAGTCTTTCTTTACACCCTCCCTCTGATCTCCTATGCTACTGCCTGGCAAAGTCCAGGTGCTTTTGCTTTTACTTTGAGCAAAATAGGTGCTTAATTAATGTCGATGAAATGAATGTGTAAACATAGCTAAACTTATAATTGATCTTGAGAAGTTTGGGGGGATGAATGCAACTTCTAAAACTAGGAAGTGAAGTGAAATCGCTCAGTCGTGTCCGACTCTGCAACCGCATGGACTGTAGTCTACCAGGCTCCTGACCTCTATGGGATTCTGCAGGCAAGAGTACTGGAGTGGGTTGCCATTTCCTTCTCTAGGGGATCTTCNAAGGAAGTGAAGTGATATCGCTCAGTCGTGTCCGACTCTGCAACCGCATGGATTGTAGTCTACCAGGCTCCTGACCTCTATGGGATTCTGCAGGCAAGAGTACTGGAGTAGGTTGCCATTTCCTTCTCTAGGGGATCTTCCTGACCAAGGGATCAAACACATTCCAGGTCTCCCACATTCCAGGCAGACGCTTTAACCTCTGAGCCACCAGGAAACTGCTAACTTCAGTTGCTTATGTTCTGAGACTTAGTACCAGTTGGCTGAAATGAACTAAGTCATACATTTCATCAAATTCTTTTCTTTTCCATCTATTTACTGCTTCTCTGTTCAGGAGGGGCACATGATAAGCAAGGCAATGTGAGAAATTCAGTGTACATCCTTCCCTACCCACCCCTCCAAACAGCTGTGATCATTGTCCATTTTATTTTGCTCTTTCCTATTTACAAGTATTTAAAAAGACTGATCTTTGCTTTAAACTAAAATTAGAATTAATATATTGGTGCACTATATATAAATATCAATGAGCACAATCTTTTTCTTTTCTTTCTTTTTTTTTTTTAATGGTGTGAAAAGTAGTTATTTCTGATCCCATGATCTTCTTCTTGTGCTGATGGATAGACCTCCTTTCTCTTTTTAAAATTTCAAATCATCTCATAGAGTTACAGGCAAACAGTTCCAGACAAGGTTCTAAGCACTTTTTAAAAAATCCTCAAAGCAATCATACAATGGAGCACAGCAGAAGAAAAAGAGATTCAGAGTGGTTGAGTAACTTGCCCAAAGACCCCACAGCTGGTAAGTGACAAATGTAGAATTCAAGCCCACTCAGGCTGGGTCCAGAATCAAAGCATGATAAACTATCTCCTCTTCAGAAGTTAACTCTATTGCTGTATGAAGGAAAAACTATTTCAGGGAAGGAAATTGAACAGCTAGAAGAGTCTCTTACAAATGTCCCAGAAAAGAATAAAGAGAACAGAAAAAAAATCATATGACTTGTAGTGCCAGAGTCTTGATAAACTTTTGAATATTTATGCAGTNCTATTATATTATTCTAAGAGTAAATATATCTCAATCAAAACATAGAATGGAAAAAGTCATTTTTGGAATCAGACCTGTGATTGGAGTATGGTTGGTGATATTGAACAGTGTGATGTTTTACATATATAGTCCTCACCTTCACAGAGCTTAGGGCTTCCCTGGTGGCTCAGAGGTTAAAGCATCTGCCTCCAATGCAGGAGACCTGGGTTCGATCCCTGGGTTGGGAAGTCCCCCTGGAGAAGGAAACGGCAACCCACTCCAGGATTCTTGCCTGGAGAATCCAATGGACAGAGGAGTCTGGTATAGGCTACAGCCCACAGGGTCCCAAAGAGTCGGACACGACTGAGCGACTTCACTTTCACAGAGCTTACAATTTAATGTTCAAGGCAGAAATTAACCAAAATGTGTACCTATTAAGTGCACAGGGTAAGCCAAGAGTAGTATATGAGGACACAGTACCAAGTAAACAACTCTAGAGAGTCAGAGAAGTCTTAGATAAGAAAACAGTATCTGAATTGGGCTCTGAAAGGTGAGTAGGAGTCAGCCAGACAAAGGGTTAGTCAAGGGAGAGGCTGGGAAGAGAAGCAATGGGACCATTATGACTGGAGGCAAATTATCTGCGCCGGCCAAGATCTACTGGAGTATGATGTGCTCAAGAGAATGTTCCTGTGGTTGGAGCACACAACGCTGAGGGGAAATAACACAAAATTAGGTCAAGCAAGGTTGGCAGGATGCACAGAGGCTTGCTTGTTGTATTGGAAATTTAGGTCTTTATCAGAGAAGAATTTGCGAGCCACGGAAGGTTTTGTGCTAAATGTGTGTGCTGGAGTGAGTGTGTGTGTGTGCATTACACTGTATTTGGTAGCTTTGGAGAAAATGTAGTACACAATCATACTTTAAGCACTTCAACTCAGTCACTCTTGCTGGGAAACAGAGTAGAAATTAAAGTGGGCATCAGACTACATCTTGGAATTAAATAGGAAGAAAATACCTTGATTCAGGTAAAAACTGTTGAAAAACTGGCTGGAGATAATCAAATATTTGGAATGAGACTCTGGCTAAGAACTGGATGGATGGCCTACAGGGACAGTGAACCAGATTTTGGAGGGAGAAGATAGGTTACGTCCTTGGTTTTCAACCTGCTGACTTTGTGCTGCCTATGAGACAACCAAGTGGAGATGAGAGTAGATAACCTGGCTAATATCCATTGAAAGTAATGGATATTCACTTTCAATATCCATTAAGAGCTCTCAGCATTGACCAAGAGCAAAATCATTTGGTCTGTGAGGTGAGTTCAAGGCTAAAGTTATTTGAGCTGTAAAGTGACTTCTAAAGAATGTACAGGATTTTAATATTTGGGGACCAAAGGACATTCCAGAAAGAAATTTGTAATCATACTAAAGCAGGAACATATTGGGTCTGCTCTTTCATTAGCCACTAATATAAAGTATTTTCTTTTATAGCATAATTTAATCAAGACTTTAAAAAAATAGGCTGTAAGGGGCATTAATCCATTATTCTCTTCCCTTAGTCCAGTGGAATGTTAATTTTAGGGTAAATTCAGTTAATAGATGAAGTAACTGCCTTATAAAGGGTGAGTTCCTACATCCTATGAAATTTACAACCTTTTTCCTATAATCACAATTTATTCAAAAATTTCCAGAATTTCCTTCAGAATTATTGCTTTTATATAGGCAAAAAAAAAAAAATACCTTTTAAACTTCTCAACTATTTCTGTAATTTGTTGTAACATTTGGTAAAACTTTGCCTTTGATCTTTTCTTTTTCACTCAGACCCAATGTATAGACCACCAGTCTGGCCAGCTATAATCCACAATTAGTTTTTTAAAAAATACACGAAATGCGCAAACTAGTTAATTCTTTATTAAATGGGTTTACACTCAAGGTTATCCTTTCAATTAAGCTCAGTCCCTGTAGTTATATATAAATATGCTTTCTTACTGTGGAGAGACAGTAAGCTTGCAGGGACTTGCAGGGGGAAACAAAAAAAGCTTACCTACATCACAGACCACAGGTATCAGATATGAGACTGTCACCTCTTATCTGTGCTGTGCTGGGAAAATTTGAGAATCACTCTCAACCCTGAAGTGTTGACCTCCCGCGTGGAATGTATGAACGATAAAACACACATTTCTCTTCCTGTGCAGGTCAGAATGAAAATGTTTTACCTCATCCGTCATTACCGATAGTAGACTGATGCGTGATTTTTCAGATACCAAAAACGAGTAAACTTTGAAGGCAGCCTATACCCATTTTTTTTCAACTGAGGACAAACTAAAAAGCACCAGTAGATTTACCTTCTGCAAACTCCTTGCAAAACAATTCCAATATTTAATTTAATTGCTTAATTTGATGTGACATGAAAGAGAATGCCATCAACACAGATTCATGTAACTGAGCACACTGTGAAACTATACCCAAGAAACCAGTGAGTGATTTCAGTTTTTTATGTGGCACAAATTAGAGAACTGATTATGTCCTTTAACACAGGGGTCCCAGCCTCCTGGATCTGCCTGATGATCTGGGGTGGAGCTGATTATTCTGCAGCAATGTGTATAATAAGTGAATGCATTGAAGCATCCCAAAAACATCCACTCTCCTCTGGTCCATGGAAAAGTCGTCTTCCATGAAACTTGTTCCTGGTGCCAAAAAGGTTGGGAACCACCGTTTTCACACATTTATCACAACGAGATTATCAAAAACAATAAATACTGCAATGGATTATGAGAAAGGTTTTGTTTTTCAACTTGTTCAAAAGGCTTCCTTAGCCTTTCCAGAGGGTTTCCTTGTTGACACAAAGTTTATGTTCCAAGCATAAAGTCTTGAGAGGATGGCATATATTTAATGCAAAGATATTAGACTATAACAGCTTTTACTTGTATTTCTTGATTTTCATGTGTTTATTATTTTAAAGTTATTAAGATTGAAGCCTCTTGATGAAAGTGAAAGTGGAGAGTGAAAAAATTGGCTTAAAGCTCAACATTCAGAAAACGAAGATTATGGCATCCGGTCCCACCACTTCATGGAAAATAGATGGGGAAACAGTGGAAACAGTGTCAGACTTTATTTTGGGGGGCTCCAAAATCACTGTAGATGGTGACTGCAGCCATGAAATTAAAAAACGCTTACTCCTTGGAAGAAAAGTTATGACCAACCTAGATAGCATATTGAAGAGCAAAGACATTACTTTGCCAACAAAGGTCCATCTAGTCAAGGCTATGGTTTTTCTAATAGTCATGTATGGATATGAGAGTTGGACTGTGAAGAAGGCTGAGTGCTCAAGAATTGATGCTTTTGAACTGTGGTGTTGGAAAAGACTCTTGAGAGTCCTTTGGACTGCAAGGAGATCCAACCAGTCCATCCTAAAGGAGATCAGCCCTGGGATTTCTTTGGAAGGAATGATGCTAAAGCTGAAACTCCAGTACTCTGGCCATCTCATGTGAAGAGTTGACTCATTGGAAAATGAGTCTGATGCTGGGAGGGATTGGGGGCAGGAGGAGAAGGGGATGCCAGAGGATGAGATGGCTGGATGGCATCACGGACTCAATGGATGTGAGTTCGAGTGAACTCTGGGAGTTGGTGATGGACAGGGAGGCCTGGCGTGCTGCGATTCATGGGGTTGCAAAGAGTTGGGCATGACTGTGCAACTGAATTGAACTAAACTGAAACCTGCTACTTAATCCATTTTTTTCAGGTTTAGAAGCATGAAAGTTTGCCAGTCCTTTGGAACAGGTGCCATACCATCATCCATTAATCAATGTTTTTATTAAATCAACCTGCCATGTTCAGGTTGTCCTTAGATTCAGTGGAGCCAGAGATTTCAACATATTTTGAAAATCTGCTATTAAGGAACAAAAATCTATTGGTAGAGAAAAAGACATATACATAAAAGAATGCTTATGTTATAGAGGCAGAGGAGTAGGACTGGGAAAGTCATCAGAGGTGACTTTACGGTAATTTAGATTTTAAGTGTAAATTTGAAAAACCAAAAAGAATTTGGCAGATATACAATTTGAAGGAGGACACTGTATCGAGAGGACACAATATGACCAAGAAGAGTGGACCTAAAATATCTTGATTGCTTATGGAGCGATAGGTAATTGTGGATGACTGAAATTCAGGAAGACTCTTACAAGTATTGTGTCAGAAAGTGAATTTACAAGTAAGTCGCAAGAACTTAAGTATCTATCGAGTAAAGGATAAAAAGTCACTACACAGTTTTCACAGGGAAGTGGCAAGATTTCATTTAGATTTTAGAAAGATGAATATTCAGGGTTGACTTCCTTTAGAGATGACTGGTTTGATCTCCTTGCTATTCAAGAGTCTTCTCCAGAACTACAGAGACATCGCTTTGCTGACAGAGGTCCATATAGTCAAAGCTATAATTTTTCCAGTAATCATGTATGGATGTTAGAGTTGGACCATCATACCTGAGTAGTAACAAAGTCTGTATTTTAAATATACTGTTATGTCAATGCCTATAGTTTTTCTAGTGTATCATATAGACCACTACTATAATCATCATGTGTATACAAAGCTTTCTACAGCCGGGTGGGTAAGACCTTTTATATCTAACAAGGGCTTCTAAACATGTAAATAAAAATGCCATCGATGTCTTCAATAACCTTTCATTAGTTAAACTTGTCGATTTATTGCTCTACTAAAATGCAAAGTAATTTAACGAGTTCTACAAAGAGTTACCCTGATGTCTATAGCCAGATCTGATTAATAAGTAAATTAATACTATAAATAAAAGAGGTTCATTGGTAAAACTTTTTACAAATAATGATGAGCTCTAAGGCCTAAGAAATTGCTTATCTTGCTAAAATAAACTGCATCATGAATCTGTATCAGACGTTCGAAAAGTATACTTGAAAGTTACAATTTTGAGGCTTACTTTTCTCATTAGACTTCCAGGAATGTAATTACCATCCATTTCAACATCTGGGCTTAACATGATAAAAAAAAAAAAACTCAACATTTTTGAAATTTCTGTGATTTTATTTATTTTAAAAAACTAAATTGATTTCTTCTTTTCAAAAAAAAAAAAAAATGGTAGGGGGGAAAATTCTCCCAGGCTAAGACCTGATGAGCTGAGTTTTAGCCTAGAGCAAATTTTTACAGCTCAGTTATAAACCCCTGAAATAGGAGTTCATAATGAAAACAGCTGCTCAACCTTAACTATTGCGGGTGCCACTATAATAAAAACGGCAGGAGTTCACATTAACATCGGCTTCCCCTTACACTCTTTCCTGTTACCCATCCATTAACCAAACTCCACTACCTAATGGAGGTGAAGGCTACAGCTTTACTCCCAACAAAAATAACAAGATAGGCAACTTACAGGTGGTAAATAACATATTCCCCCCAAACATCAGAGTGTACAATAACCCCTGGAGGCTGCTCTCCAATCTAGAGAATAACATCCCAGTCCAATGATTTCGAATTAGGAATAACATCCCAGCCCAGAAAACACTAAGCAGTGACACCTATTTCCTGTTAATTTTTTGAAATGTATTATTTTTGCAGTACTCATAGAGAGAATGTATTTTTTAAAAAATCTCTCCTTTATGATAGAGCTACCTCTGTAACACATTCCTAGGATACTGACAAGTAGATGATTTCCTGAAATTAGAAACAATTTTGGAATTGAAGTAACTGAATGTTTCACTCACCAATACCATCGCAGTGAAACCCAGACTAAAATACAAAGGAGTTTCATTTGAGTGCTGTCTTTGAAATCCCTAAGCGTGATGAAAGGACAGATATTTTTGAGTGTTGATGAGATACCAGATGCTTTGTATCTATTATTCAATTCTTAAAATCCTATTATAATCCCTCCCACTTACCTATGAGAAAATTGAGGCTCAGATTGGGTAAATAGGTTTTTCTTTTCATAAAAAGTTTGCTTTTATAGTAAGTAGAGGGGTAGGATGAACTGCAATTTTTTTTTTTTAACTTAACAATACTGTATTGGTTTTGCCATACATTGACATGAATCCGCCACGGGTGTACATGAGTTCCCAATCCTGAACCCCCCTCCCACCTCTCTCCCCATATCATCTCTCTGGGTCATCCCAGTGCCCCAGCCCCAAGCATCCTGTATCCTGTTTCGAACCTAGACTGGCGACTCGTTTCTTACATGATAGTATACACGTTTCAATGCCATCATTTTGAGCGTTGTATTTATTCATTTATTCGTTTGGCTGAGCACAGGCTTTCTCCAGTTGTGACAAGAGGGGCCTCCTCTCTGGCTGCGGTGTGCTGGCTTCTGACTGAAGCGGCTTCTTTTGTTGTGGAGCACGGGCTGTAGGGTGCACGGGGTTAGCAGTTGTGGTGCGTGGGCTTGGTTGCCCCGCGGCATGTGGGCTCTTCCCAGACCAGGAATTGAACCCAGGTCTCCCGCGCTGGTATGTGGATTCTTAACCACTGGACCACCAGGGCAGTCTGAGCTGCAGCTTTTGTCTGATGGTGAAGTAACTGCCATTCATTCGTAAGACCACAAGGAAAAGGAAGGCACGGTACTCATCAATTTTTTTTTAATGTGACGATAACTGCCTTGGAGAGAGAGGTTTAACGTTTGAAGACATTATTCTTAGAATCTGTACAGGGCTTTTTTATGATGATTTTATTACGGCTGAACAGAATCTGTGGCCAAGCCTCTTGTGCTGACCCAAAGAACTGACCCTTCCAAGATTTCTCGTGGCTTCTAGAAGCCTGGCAAACTCCCCATCCACTAAATGCTTGCCTCGCTAGGGAAATTCGATGTTGTGAGTTACCTTATGGGCATCTCCCTTACAATAATGTCCGCTTTGAGCCTCTCCCCCCACTTGGCTCTGAGTTGCTTCTGCATGTGACGATGTGACAGCAGCAAGGTTCAGGCGCACAGTCCCCAGTCTGTCCCTGCAGGAAGCGGAGTGCTGTGCTCTCCTCACTTCAAACCTATTCCCAACCTGCTTTTCATTTGCAACCCTTTAAATCAAAGATGTCGCTGAACAAAATGGAAACATTTAAACATCTGTTTTTCTAACATAACCATCCTCTGAACCATTTTCAAAAATAAACTGAGAACTTAAAGGGTAGAAGAAATGAAGAGTAAAATCCCACAGTCCTGGTGAAGACATCTTGACAAACTGGAAGGAGGGTGTTGATTTCTACTCAGCACAACTCTGTCTGAGGAACACACCTGCCTCTTCAATCATCACAGAAAATGCAGCGACGCCACTGTATTCTTATCAGTGTAAATCTCTTATGTAAATGTGCTAGATGTTTACAAGGTTCCTCAGCTGACCCATTGTTTATATTGTCATCTGTATATCCCAGGATTCTTTTTCAAGTTGATTTTTATATGTTTAACATTTATTTATCTGGCTGTGCCAGGTCTTAGTTGTGGCCTGGGAACTCTGAGTCATGGCACCTGGATCTAGTTCCCTGACCAGGGATCGAACCCAGGCCCCTTGCATTGGGAGCGTGGAGTCGGCCAGCAGACCACCAAGGAAGCCCCTCAAACTGATTTTTTAAATCAAGATAACAACTACCACATTTTGATTGGCTTTGAGGACACTGCCCAGAATCATATCCAGATGGATATTTCAAGTCAATAGTTTTAATACTGTGGTACTCTTAAAAAGAGTTGGTATTAGCATATAAAGATTTTTCTATATTATAGGTATAATTTCTAAAATTAAAAAATATTTATTATATGGCTATATGTGAGAAGCTCTTGGAAGTAAAAGACTGGAAAATGTATAATTCACACACACATGCATATATATATATATGCATATGTATATATATATATATATATACACACACAATATTTTATATGATTTCAGGGATGTTAAAAGATCTTGTTGTCTACCTTTGGGCCTCCTAGACATACAAAAACACCATATAAGACCCTTGACTTTAGGGACTAAAGTAAATAAATTCTTTTTAAAGATTTAGATTCCGTTCTCAAAGCTCTTCCTGCATGACTTTAAAAATAATCTTTGTAGACTTCTTGACTGTTTTCCACCAAAAACCATGGACCTGGGGGTGTTGGGGGCTCATCTCAGCACAGTTCTTTTTTTTCCTGGGGTATAATTGCTTTTATATTGAGTGAAAAGTTGGCTTAAAAATCAACATTAAAAAAAACAGATCACGGCATCCAGTCCCATCACTTCATGCAAATAGATGGGGAAACAATGGCAACAGTGGCTGACTTTATTTTGGGGGCTCCAAAATCACTGCAGATGGTGACTGCAGCCATGAAATTAAAAGATATTTGCTCCTTGGAAGAAAGTTATGACCAACCTAGACAACATATTACAAAGCAGATGCATTACTNTGGCAACAGTGGCTGACTTTATTTTGGGGGCTCCAAAATCACTGCAGATGGTGACTGCAGCCATGAAATTAAAAGATATTTGCTCCTTGGAAGAAAGTTATGACCAACCTAGACAACATATTACAAAGCAGATGCATTACTTTGCCAACAAAGGTCCGTCTAGTCAAAGCTACGGTTTTTCCAGTAGTCCTGTATGGATGTGAGAATTATATAAAGAAAGATGAGCGCCGAAGAATTGATGCTTCTGAACTGTGGTGTTGGAGAAGACTCTTGAGA
>SJYW01045364.1:0-12825 GCA_006410735.1 Raphicerus campestris
TTATAGAGATGGCAGCGTCTCACACTCTTCCTTTCTCCACCCTGCAGCCCTGATCAGGGCTCTTGCCACATGTGCCTGGAAATACTGCTAATGTTCGTGAAATGATTAACACGTGCCTGGTTGTGGGCTAAATAGGGCTTTTCAGGTGGCGCTAGGAGTAAAGAACCCACTTGCCAATGCAGGAGACATAAGAGAGGCAGGTGCAGTCCCTGGGTCTGAAAGATCCCCTGGAGGAGGGCATGGCTGTCCACTCTGGCTTTCTTGCCTGGAGAATCCCATGGACAGGGGAGCCTGGAGGGCTACAGTCCATGGGGTCAAACCGAATCAGACACAACTGAATCGACTTAGCATGCACACACGTGGGCTAAATGCTAAACTTTAATCCCCTCAAGAACTCCTTGAGGCAGGTGCTACTACCAAACTCATTTTTCAAGGAAGGTCAAACACAGGCCAGGGAGTTTAAGTGACATGACCAGCTCTTACCTTCCCTTAGATACTTCTTATTCAGCCCTGAACTGGTTTGACTCTTGCACCTTATCTGTTCAGGGGCCTCTTAGATGTTGAGGGAGGGTGTGGCTCTGGTCCTCTTCTCTTCCATCTGGGTTTCCTGAAAGTACATAAAGTGTCTAACTCAGGGCTGAGTATGGAGTAAGCTGTTAACAAAAGGTAGCTATTATTATTACATAATATTTATTGAACTTGCTGTATTAGGCCCTGGAAGTGGGCCAAGAAAATAGGACACAATTCCTGTCCTCCAAGTGCTTACATTCTAGCGTGGGGTGGATGAGTTGGGGAGAAGACACTGGCACCAGAGTAAATTGCAGATGCTTCTGGTAACTGCTGAGAGGCAGCCTGGGCTGAGGTCACTCGGGAGACATCTTGGAGGAGGAGGAAGGATGGAGAGATTTCAGAAAGAACAGAGGTTGNGGGCCAAGAAAATAGGACACAATTCCTGTCCTCCAAGTGCTTACATTCTAGTGTGGGGTGGATGAGTTGGGGAGAAGACACTGGCACGAGAGTAGATTGCAGATGCTTCCGGTAACTGCTGAGAGGCAGCCTGGGCTGAGGTCACTCGGGAGACATCTTGGGGGAGGAGGAAGGATGGAGAGATTTCAGAAAGAACAGAGGTTGTCTAGGACAGGATGCAGAGACTCCATTTTCAGAACCGTGGCAAGACAAGGGTCAGCATGGGGAAGGTCTCACAGGTTTGGAACTCACCCCTGTGATCAGAATCACTGGGTGTCCGGGCCTGCCAATGACAGGATGCAACGTGTGGCTGTGCCAGGAGCAGGACTGGAAGTCTGCCTGCGCAGTGGGGTCTAATGGCTGCATTTCATCACGCAGAAGTCTCAGAGTTTATTTAACAACTCATTTTTTGTTAGGCTTTCGGATCGTTTCTTAATGTCCCACTATTATAAGTAAGGCAGAGAGGCCAGATGGTAATAGACGTGGAACTGATCATCAAAGAGGCCTGTGTGTTTGAATTCTTTCTCTGCCCCTTGTAAGCAATGTGACCACAGGCAAGTTACCTAATCTCTTGAAGCCTCAGTGTCATTATCTATAACATTAAAATGATAATGCTACCTAACTCACTGCATTGCTATGAATCTGAGGAAAACACATTTAAGTGACAGATACTATCTTTATATATTTGACTGCTTATCAAGTGATTATTAGGTGCTTGACTCTGTTCTTAAGGCAGTTGTGAGGCTCCTATGTCTTTTTAAGAAGGCCTTGTCACTAACATCCTGGTGCTCTATATAAGCGAAACCAGCAGGGTCTTGTTCAAGGTCACAAGGCAGAAGGAGGACGGTACTCAGTGTTGACAATCATGAGCCAGGGGCTTTCCGGGGCACTGGTGGAAAAGAACCTTCCTGCCAATTCAGGAGACACAAGAGATGCAGGTTCAATCCTTGGCTCAGGAATATCCTCTGGAGGAGGGCACAGCAACCCACTCCAGTATTCTTGCCTGGCGGGCTCCTGTCCGTGGTGTTCCAAAGAGTCAGACAGAACTGAAGTGACTTAGCACGCACGCACACACGCACTCATGTGGCAGGGCCCACTTCCTCACCACCCCTCTGCTCTCCTGCGCAGTAAGTGCTAGCTGGTGCTGCATTTATCATCGTCATGCTGCTGTTAGCACTGTGACAGATTTGGGAGAGGCTGAGGGCGGCTCTCAGTCACTTTCAGATTTTTAAGCTCCTGGTAGAAATGAGAAAATGCCCAACAGGGCTTTTTAACATGTGGTGTATTTTAGGTGTTTATGTTTCACACATTCACAGTAGTAAATGTTTATTTTAAAAATGCAAAAATTCAACAATAGATCTAAGAGATAAGCCCTCAACTGAGTTTCCCTCCAAGGATGCACCGAAGCTTCGGCGTCCCTGACACCCAACCTAGAATCTCCCCCAGAGAAGCAGTGTTGGGGTCAGGAGCTGGTAGGATGGGGTTGCTTATCTTTGAGTTACGGGAGATGACCCCCGCCATCGCTGCTGCTGAACAATCTTCCATAAGGCTGGTTTGTGGTGAAGATGAACAGGAGAGTGACTGGAGGGGACTTGGCATGCAAAGTAAATGCTAAACATTCGTTGTGTAAATGTTAACACTTTAGGATCCTGGAAAATATGCCATCCATTTATTTACAAATACCCATTTTCATAGCAGGCAGTTATGTTAGATTCCAAGCAGCTTTTCTAAATTTTTTTTGAGCAATTGCCATCCTGTTTGTTCTTAGGGACCAATGCTGAAACCACTGCCACCATCCCCCTCCTTCCTTCCAAATGAGAGTATAGACTAGAACTCAGTATTTATTAAACAAATACTATTTGCAAAGTCCTGCGCTTGGAGTTGTAGCAACAGCAGTGACATTAACCGCGGCATTTACTGAGCGCATCGTCGGCTGGGGCCCAGGCCCAGTGCTTCCCACACATAGTTCTTACTTAATCCTCAGGACAGCCTTACGAGGTCAGTGTGTTATTACCATCATGATTTTTCAAATGAGGAAAAGGAGCCTCACAGAGGAGGTCTATCAGATTCTATGTCTGTTGGCTTATTGTTGGGACTCTGCTCTTACTGAAAGGCCCAAGTGACAGGTCAGACTGTCCCTTTGCAATTAAGTTTTGACATCTGTAAAACTGGGTTAGATTATTTCTAAGATCACTTCAAAATTCTAGCTTTCAGTCGGATAGTAGACATTTCATATAATCTGGACATTTTTCTTACAAATTGTACTTTCCTGTGGATTTTTTCTTATTTTTCTAACTTTTTTTTTAAGCTTGTAAACTAGAGAGAAAAATGTATACATCTTGATGAATGAACGGAATGAACACTCACTTGTAACTGGCACCTAGAAAAGATTCATAGCCTTCTATTTCAATTTCAGAGATCTTATGTCATTAATCCACTCATCTAGTTAATATTCACTGAGCACCTACACTGTGCTAAAAAGGTGATGCAGAGTCAAGAGAATGAGAAGGCATGCCGCAAACTGGGAGTAAATATTCGCAAAAGAATCATCTGGCCAAGCACTGGTGTCCAAAGTATGAAAAGAACTCTTAAAACTCAATAAGAAAACAAATAACTTGACTAAAAGATGATTCAAAAGCCTTAAGAGCTACCTCATCAACATATATATATATATATAATTATAAAGTGAGCATGTAAAAAGATGCCCCATATCCTACATCAGCAGGGAAATAGAAATTAACACAGCGAGATGTCACTACATACCTATTAGAATAGAGAAAATCCAGAACACTGTCAGTACCAGATGCTGGTGGGGATGTGGAATAATAGGAATTCTCACCCACTGCTGGTGGAAATGCAAAAAGATACAGTCACTGTGTAAGTCAATTTGGCAGTTTCTCACAAAACTAAGCATATGCTCTTACCATATGAGCCAGCACCACGTTCCCAGGTATTTACCCAAAGGAGCTGAAAACTTAGGTCTACATGAAAGCTTCCACACAGATATTTATAGCACCTTTATTCATCATTTTCAAAACACGGAAGAAACCAAGATGTCCCTCAGTAGGTGAATGGATAAACTGAATTCAGACAATTCAGCGCTAAAAAGAAAGGAACAATAAAGCCATGAATAGACATGGAGGAACTTTAAATGCATATTACTAAGTGAAAGAAGTCCATCTGAAAAGCTACATTCTGTTTGATTTCAATTTTATGGCATTCTGAAAAAAAGGCAAAACTATGGAGACAGTAAAAAAAAAATCAGTGGTTGTCAGGGAGGTGGATAAACAGGTGGAACACAAAGGTTTGGGGGGCAACGAAACTATGCAGCGTGATGCTGTAATGGAGAACACATGTCACTATATTTTCCTGACAACACACAGAATCAACATCCCCAAGACTAAATCTGAACATAAACTGTGGACTTTGGCTCCTAGTGATGTGTCAGGGTGGGTTCACGGACGGTAATGAATGTACCGCTCTGCTGCTGGATGTTGATAATAATGGGGGATTGGGGCCAGGGCATATGCAACTCTTTCCACTCCTGGCTCTGTTTTGCTGTGAACCTGAAACTGCTCTACAAGATAAAGTCTATTTTTAAAAATTATGCAGAGTGGAAATTGTCATGAGGAGCCCCTAGTTTAAGCCTTGCCACTATAAAACCTGGGACAGACTACTCAATCCTTTCTGGAAAATAAAGAAAAAAGACTTGATAAGATCAATGCCCTGCTTTAACTCTAGATCTTGTACCAGAAAAATTATATTTAGGAACTTAAATCATTCCACAAAGCACTTTGGTTTCACTTGAACTGAATCCCTCTTCATATTTAATTTTGTCCTGTGACTCTATCAAGAACAATTAATCAGAGTATACTGTGTGCTGTGCTTAGTTGCTCAGTCGTGTCTGACTCTTTGTGACCCCATGGACTATAGTCTTCCAGGCTCCTCCATCCATAGGGATTCTCTAGGTAGGAACACTGGAGTGGGTTGCCATGCCCTCTTCCAGGGAACCTTCGCAACCTAGGGATCAAGCCCAGGTCTCCCACATTGCAAGTGAATTCTTTACCATCTGAGCTACCAGGGAAGCCCAAGAATACTGGAATGGGTTGCCATGCCCTCATCCAAGGGCTCTTCCCAACACAGGGATCGAACCCAGGTCTCCTGCATTGCGGGCAGATTCTTTGCCAGCTGAGCCACCAGGGAAGCCCAAGAATACTGGAGCGGGTAGTCTATCCTTTCTCCAGGGGATCTTCCTGAGCCAGGAATTCAAAGAGGGCCTCCTGTATTGCAGGTNCCTGGGACAGACTACTCAATCCTTTCTGGAAAATAAAGAAAAAAGACTTGATAAGATCAATGCCCTGCTTTAACTCTAGATCTTGTACCAGAAAAATTATATTTAGGAACTTAAATCATTCCACAAAGCACTTTGGTTTCACTTGAACTGAATCCCTCTTCATATTTAATTTTGTCCTGTGACTCTATCAAGAACAATTAATCAGAGTATACTGTGTGCTGTGCTTAGTTGCTCAGTCGTGTCTGACTCTTTGTGACCCCATGGACTATAGTCTTCCAGGCTCCTCCATCCATAGGGATTCTCTAGGTAGGAACACTGGAGTGGGTTGCCATGCCCTCTTCCAGGGAACCTTCGCAACCTAGGGATCAAGCCCAGGTCTCCCACATTGCAAGTGAATTCTTTACCATCTGAGCTACCAGGGAAGCCCAAGAATACTGGAATGGGTTGCCATGCCCTCATCCAAGGGCTCTTCCCAACACAGGGATCGAACCCAGGTCTCCTGCATTGCGGGCAGATTCTTTGCCAGCTGAGCCACCAGGGAAGCCCAAGAATACTGGAGCGGGTAGTCTATCCTTTCTCCAGGGGATCTTCCTGAGCCAGGAATTCAAAGAGGGCCTCCTGTATTGCAGGTGGATTCTTTACCAGCTGAGCTACCAGGGAAGGTGATGAAGGTGAAGTCGCTCAGTCGTGTCCGACTCTCTGCGACCCCATGGACTGTAACCTACTAGGCTTCTCCGTCCATGGGATTCTCCAGGCAAGAATACTGGAGTGGATTGCCATTTCCATCTCCAGGGGATCTTCCCGACCCAGGGATCAAACCCGGGTCTCCTGCATTGGAGGCAGATGCTTTAACCTCTGAGCCACCAGGGAAGGTAATCATATCTAAAACCTTCCTACATTTGTTAATAGTATACAGAGCACAGACTCCAAACAGAACTGTGAAGAAAGCAAGCCTCCTGTTGCGCCCCGCAGCTCCCCTTCCCCTCTCTTCCATCTCCCTGGAGCCTAGGTTCCTTGGGCTCTTCTTCCCGATTTAGAGAGACTTGCTGTCAGGAAGGGCCCTCCCTGACATGCTTGCTTCTCCTGGTTCGTGAGGAATCACCATGGCCCCTTCAGTTGCACCCTGAGGCCTCACATCCAGACCTGTGATAGCCTCAGAGGTGCAGGCCTCTGTTTCCACACCCAGCTCCCTGACAGGACTCTAAGCCTCAAGACGATAAGAACCATCTCTTCCTCGGATCACGGGCTCCGTTTATATGTGTGAATAAAGTCCCTTCCCATCAAACTTTGCATTGCTGAGAAAGTCTGCTTTGTCTGCCTACTATGGGATACATTTTCTCCTCAGGATTTGCGGATCCTGTGTTTTCAAATTTTCCCACTCACTGAAATGTGTTTGTAACCTCTCTTGTGTTTCTGGGGTCATTCAAGGACATGTGCGGAACAAAGACGCCCACCTGTGTCAGATGGTCTTCATTCAGGCACGAGTTTCAGTACTGTTGGCTGTGAGTTCAATGTTAATGAAGCAACACTATATGCTCAGTAAGGTGTCAACAGTATATATCTCTAAGGTTCTGTATTGTCAGTTGATACAAAAGTGACCAGAGCCCGCAGGAACCTAACCCTCCTTTTCCCCTAGGAGCTCATATCAGCAGTTGCTCATTCAGCACTTATGGTGACTTTATAGAATTACTTTATAGAACTACTTTGAATAATGACACTCAAGTGTATTTGCTTTTTTTTTTTTTTTTACAGGGAGAAAAGTATTGACTCTCTTTATAGGAATCCTCTGACCATCACAAACAAGTGAGTTTATTTGGCCAACAAACAAGGTGGAAGGCATGACCAGTCCCCAGGTCCCTGAACTCATGGTCCTCCACTGAGTACACAAGGTTTACAACATTCTGTCCAGCTGTCCCTAGAACATTTTCCAGAAAAGTAAAAAGAACAACCAAATGTCTTGCTGCTCCCTTTCCAGCATGTGCTTTCACTGTGGGAAATCTAGACTTCGCAGTAAAGGAAAGGCCAATTGTTTTCAACACTTAACTCTATTAGAAACATCATTAATAAATAATCAGCTTTTTAAACAACTTACCATGAGAAAAACAAAATATAAATTCTTACCCAGTCCTCAGATCTGCAACACTCTAAATTCAGATTCTTTATTAAAGATTAAAAGACAATTTATGTATTAAAATATGAATTGTATTGAAGCTCCGCACTGAAGATTAATATTGAGCAAAGCAACTTTTTACTGCTTAGTAAATGTGAAGAAAAAGTATCAAAATTTGCCACTTAGAACTTGAATCTTGGGTCCACTAATTTCAAAAGCTTTTTTTTCCCTTCAAAAGACATAATGAATGAAGGCAATAACTTTAAAAACAAATAGGAAAAATAAAAATTATAAACACAGATATTGTAATAATTCCACCAAATAGTTAAGTTTCCAGGGGCTGCTTAAACACAACTTGGTGGCTTAAAATAACCTGGGAGAGAGAAATTTATTCTTTCCCAGTCCTAGACGCCAGAAAACAGAGCAGACCCACTGGGCTGAGGTCAGTGCGTCAGCAGGACCATACTCCCTCTAGAGGAGAGATCGCTCTTTGTCTTTTCCAGCTTCTGATGAGCAAGGCCTCCCTGGTTTTCAGCCTCACCACTTTGTGGTCACCTTGTTCTCTTTTATGTGTGTGTCGAATCTCATCCGAGCTCTTTCTTATCAGGACTTATTGGGCCACCCAGATAATCCAAAATTTTATCCCCACCTCAAATTTTTTAACTGAATCAACACTGCCAAGTTGTTGTTGTTTTTCTATATAAAATGACATCTACAGGTTCCAGGGATTGAACCTGGGTCAGTCCCTGTGTCGGGAAGATCTCCTGGAGAAGGAAATGGCAGCCCACTCCAGTATTCTTGCCTGGAAAGATCCCATGGATGGAGGAGCCTAGTAGGCTACAATCCATGGGGTCGCAGAGAGTCCGACACAACTGAGCCACTTCACTTTCTTTCTGGGTGTCAATGGTGGCTCAGACTGTAAAGCATCTGTCTACATGCTGGAGACCCAGGTTCGATCTCTGGGTTGGGAAGATCCCCTGGAGAAGGAAATGGCAGCCCACTCCAGGACTATTGCCTGGAAAATATCATGGATGGAGGAACCTGGTAGGCTACAATCTATGGGGTCGCAAAGAGTCGGACACGACTGAGCCACTTCACTTCCAAGGTTCCAGGGATTAGGAGATTAGGACATGCATATCTCTTGGGATGGGGCATTACTTAGCTTGCCACAGGCAGTAAACCTAATAATTCTATCTATGTACTTGTGACATAACCCAATGAAAAAGAGAGGTGCTTGTGAGAACATCGCCTTTGTTCCTGAGGCCCCCATATTTCATAGTCAGTTGAGATTTTTTTTTTTTATGATAACAATGATGATAACTTTATCAAGCAGCAGCCATGTGCCTACTCCTGTTCTAAGTATCCAAGCCTTGCCCCACAGAATCTTCACAATGACCCTACATGGTAGGACAGCCATGCTTTCACATTTTACAGGTGTGGAAATGGAGGAGGTAAATCCATCAAAACAAGACCCAGTTTCCCACACAGTCAGTCTCTCCCATGAGGAAGCTTCCATGAGCCTCTTATCCTTATCAGAGGACAGACAAAATGAAAACCACACTCCCAGAAAACTAATCAAACTGATCACATGGACCACAGACTTGTCTAACTCAACTGGGTGTTGTTTTTGCTTTGGCTCCATCCCTTCATTCTTTCTGGAGTTATTTCTCCACTGATCTCCAGTAGCATATTGGGCACCTACTGACCTGGGGAATTAATCTTTCAGTGTCCTGTNTTATATTTCTATGAAGTAAAACAATAAATAGCTTAGAAGAAAATCTAGGTAAATAGATTGGGAAATCTTATCAGGACAGGAAACTCAGAACCTCTGAAAGAAAGACATATTCCACTTATTTAAATTGAAAATGCTGCTAAGATCATAGATTTGGAGGGGAAAGTTTTACAGATAACTTGATAAATGATAAATAATGACACCATAAAAAGAGCTCCTACAAATTGCCCAATTAGAAAAATGGGCAAAGAGTATGATAGATAATTCATAGAAAAGCAAATCCAAATTCTCAATAAACTTGAAAAGGTGCTCAAGGTCACCAATAGTCCACAGACTGCAAATTAAGTTTACAGCGAAATATCACTTTACAAAGACCTGAATGGAAAACACTAGATAGAGACTGTTGCTAGTAGGGGTATGGGTATTCTCCATACTTTACTGTTGAAAACATAATGGGCCATTTTGAAAACAATCTGAAAATACATGATAAATTTTAAAATACACATGCTTTTCAAACCTGGAATCTATTCTGTANACAAAGACCTGAATGGAAAACACTAGATAGAGACTGTTGCTAGTAGGGGTATGGGTATTCTCCATACTTTACTGTTGAAAACATAATGGGCCATTTTGAAAACAATCTGAAAATACATGATAAATTTTAAAATACACATGCTTTTCAAACCTGGAATCTATTCTGTAGAAGCAAGAACATCAGCACATAAAGATACATGGATAATAAAATTTATTGCTTCACTGTTTAAAACAAAAATATCTTATCAAGAGAAAGATAAATAATGGATAAATTATGAAAGGGTATCATCAAGGATTATTATGTAGCCAATACAAAAAATGAATTAGAACCAGAGGACAGGGATGTCCACAAGATATTTTTGAATGAGAATTGGAATATGTACAAAATCCATGACCTAATTTTTCCAGAGGAAGCAATGAACTACCTAAAACCCTACATAGATGTTCTATCAATTTATCATCCATCTATCTGTCTGTCTATGTAGATTAGATATGTCTACATATCTAATCTATCTATGTATTATGTATATATTATCTTATATCATTATACGACAATGTAGAAAGTTAAAAGGTTATTAGCACCTGGTTATCTGGGGGTAGGGGATTGGGGCACGGAGTTGGTGGGGTGAATACTTGAGAGGACTAAGAAGCGGGACATTGCAGGGACTCTATGGATGGGAGTGAATAGTTGCACTCATCTCTCAAGGGGATTTTGAGGGTTCTGGGTATACCCAAAGCTCAAATTCCAAGGATGCTGGTGAGGGCTCTCTTGGGGGATACTACGGCCAGACTCTCCTTGGAGCATGTGGGTGCGGGAGGTATCACAGAGCAGGTCTCCCGTCCCTCCCAGCACCTGACCTGGTGAGATCACAACACGATGAACCCCAGAACACCTGGGGAACCCCTGGTCTGGGATGTGCAAGACCTCATGCTGTGTTCAGGGTGAATCTCCTGCCCAGGGCACCCTGGTAACCATGGGGTCACCATGTGTACGGAACCCAATAACCCCGGGGCCCTTAGGACCCAGTCTGGTTAGGTCAAAATCCTATTGAAGTCCACAACTATTTATTAAACCCTAATTTTCACTTACATCTCATAAAATACATTCAGGGATCCAATTCCTATTCCATATCAACCATCTCAAACTACCCTATTTCCGGGTTTTACTTTGAGATGATAAAAATTTTGCAAAGCTAGGTAAGGTGGGTGGTTGCACCGCAGGGTGAATGTAACTAAATGCCACTTAATTTTTCACTTTAAAAGCATTAATTTTATGTTATGTGAATTTCACCTCAATAAATCATTTAAGGGGGAAAAAAATGCCCTTTCTCTCCCAGCTGAAAATTGCTTTTGTTATCTTACTCTCAGCTGTACCAAAAACATTCCTCAAAACTCAGTCCACAAACCTGTCCAATTTATTCCCTTCTCTCTTCCCTCCTGTTAATAGTTCTGCTTGCATTCATCCCCCATCCTCTGTCTCAAATCCCAAGAGACAGGCTGGAAAACATGAACTTCTGCATGGGGGCTGAGAAAAGAGGGGAGCTGCGGGGGGGAAAAAGATACATTTTCTTTTAACAGGTGGTGGTGCCCAGTGAGGCGCCGCGGTATTACTCATTAGTAAGCATGCCTCTTTCACATATGGGAGCTTAAGGTAATTTGGGTAGCAGCCACCCTCAGCAGCTTGTCTTCCCCACACCCTGAGTCACTCACTGCCCCTGCCTGTCACGACAGCTGTTCTCAGCCCCTCCCACCCCCCTAACTGGGTGCCCCCATCTAAAAGTTACTTTTGGAAGGGGATAGGGAACCTCCCTTGTTTGGTGGGAAGGAGTCAGGTTGGGAGAGCTCTGCTGGGCAGCACCAGTCTTGCAAAACAGGTAGCTTTGTTTACTTTTCTCCATTTTATTTGCAAAATTTTACCCTTTACTAAAACAGCCTTGGGACTCAAACACAACAAAGACAGGCACAGAAAGATGGCATTTCATTAAAATACAGAAATACAAGTAGTCAACATTATGACGGAGCAGCAGAAACCGCCGCAATTAGCAAACATCCACTGAGAGGCCCAGAGAAGGAGGTGTCTGGCTCAGCCCTTCACCCTGCTCATCCCGGGCAGGGTGGAAAGGCAGGGGCAGACCAGTCTGCAGCGTCTGGGCCTGCAAGGCTCCAAAAGTCACCCTCCAGCCCTGCCTCAAATGAAGGTGGGCTTCCTGTGCTTTTATGGGTAAACTGTGGTTTTAGGGAATCAATCTGATCATATTACTAATACCAAAAATCACTTGGAAAGTCATTATGGTACAGCAGAAAGAGCTTTCTACTCCCACCCCACCCTCCCCACACTATTTGATTTTTCTTTAAGTCAAATTAAGTGTGAAGTGAAAGTCACTCAGTCATGTCTGACCCCACGGTGGATACAGTCCACGGAATTCTCCAGGCCAGAATACTGGAGTAGGTAGCCATTCCCTTCTCCGGGGGATCTTCCCAATGCAGGGATTTCAAATCCTGGCTCTGTCCCTTACCAGCTGTGTTGGACTTGTACAAATCACGTCAATTCTGGAGGCTTCTGTTTGCTCATCTCTGGGGCAAGGTCAGAGTGATATCATTGGTTTACTAGGAGTCTCTGTTCAGTGGGGACATAAACATGAAACGGTTTATTTTTCCTGAAATTGTTTCCAAATTCTCCACGCCACCCCCAACACCCCCCGCCAACACCCAACCTGCCGACATTTCTCACTGGGTAGCAGCTCCTCTGAATGACGAGTCAGCCCAATTCCATGTATTTCAGTCGCTTCTTACTATTAAGGGGTTACATTCAGTCCTTAGATCCTGCTTTGTTCATTTTAAAATTTCAGTCTTTTATCCATTTCAAATACTTTCCCTTCCCTCTTAAAATTGCCAGACGAAATGCAGAATGCCCATGAAATTAAGAGTTTTAGATAAATAAGTTGTTAATATATGTACTTCTCATTTTGCTTGTTAAATCTGGGAATCCTCCCTCAAGCACAGGCTTTAGGGAGGTGGTTCTCAACTCAGGCCATTCATTAAAAATTTCAACACATGTGTTCCATTCCAGATCAGTTAAGTCGGCATATCTGGGCATACCATGAGGTTTTTAAGTTCCCCCAGGGTTGAGACTATTCCAAGGTTTTGCAGGGTGGTCTGGCTTCCTCTGGCTCTACCAACATCTGCCAC
>SJYW01045364.1:13894-28864 GCA_006410735.1 Raphicerus campestris
AGTGTGAAGTGAAAGTCACTCAGTCATGTCTGACCCCACGGTGGATACAGTCCACGGAATTCTCCAGGCCAGAATACTGGAGTAGGCAGCCATTCCCTTCTCCGGGGGATCTTCCCAACGCAGGGATTTCAAATCCTGGCTCTGTCCCTTACCAGCTGTGTTGGACTTGTACAAATCACGTCAATTCTGGAGGCTTCTGTTTGCTCATCTCTGGGGCAAGGTCAGAGTGATATCATTGGTTTACTAGGAGTCTCTGTTCAGTGGGGACATAAACATGAAACGGTTTATTTTTCCTGAAATTGTTTCCAAATTCTCCACGCCACCCCCAACACCCCCCGCCAACACCCACCCTGCCGACATTTCTCACTGGGTAGCAGCTCCTCTGAATGACGAGTCAGCCCAATTCCATGTATTTCAGTCGCTTCTTACTATTAAGGGGTTACATTCAGTCCTTAGATCCTGCTTTGTTCATTTTAAAATTTCAGTCTTTTATCCATTTCAAATACTTTCCCTTCCCTCTTAAAATTGCCAGACGAAATGCAGAATGCCCATGAAATTAAGAGTTTTAGATAAATAAGTTGTTAATATATGTACTTCTCATTTTGCTTGTTAAATCTGGGAATTCTCCCTCAAGCACAGGCTTTAGGGAGGTGGTTCTCAACTCAGGCCATTCATTAAAAATTTCAACACATGTGTTCCATTCCAGATCAGTTAAGTCGGCATATCTGGGCATACCATGAGGTTTTTAAGTTCCCCCAGGGTTGAGACTATTCCAAGGTTTTGCAGGGTGGTCTGGCTTCCTCTGGCTCTACCAACATCTGCCACCTCCCAGCATGCTTTGCTTTGGTTTTCGGGTGTAGAGAAAGGTGAGGCCAGTCTCATTTTATTAGACTACCGACTGTAGAGTAGTAACCCTCTCCACTGGTCACCAGTGCTTCCATTTGGCACCAACAGGCTGTTTGCTCCCAGTGCATGGTGGGAGTCCAAATAAGCGCTCACCTGTGAAGCTCATTTTGTTGGTCCTCTGGAGGGCCTGTGTGGGGGGGTCTTCCTTCTGCGTGCCCCTTGCTGTAGTGGTGGAGGTGGTTTAGTGTCTAAGTCATGCTGACTCTTCTGGGAGCCCGTGGACTGTAGCCCGCCAGGCTCTTTTGTCCACGGGATTTCCTAGGCAAGAATACTGGAGTGGGTCGCCATTTCCTTCTCTGTTCCCTGGTATAGAGATCAGGTTTTATTTGCCTCTCCAAATCAGCTCTCTGCCGGAAGTAACTTCCACCCCCAACAATTTCTTGCTGCTTGCTGCCCAGCACCATGTTACACTCATAATAACTCAGGCTTGCTGAGGTTTTCTAAGTGCCCAGCCCTGTGCTCGGCTATTTCAAACGTTATCTTGCTTTAATCCTAGAAACAGGGTGGATTCCCCACTTTTCAGATAAGTAAATATTAACTAAGAGAGTTTAAGTAATTTGCTGAAGGTCATACAGCTAATAAAAATCAGAGCTTAACTTGGCTCCAATATCTTGCCTTTATCACTATAATTTATAAATACTTCTACTGTAATGCAATTTATTAAACTTATCTTGCTGTCTACTAGACAGCAGGCACTTAGTAGATATTAGTTCTCTTCCTAGATAACCTCATACTCAAAATCTATCATCATTGAGTACAATTTTATGCCTTTCAGTCCAAGTTACTAGGAAACAATTTAAAACTGTTTCATCATCCCCATATAGTAATCTATTAACTAATTTACTCTTTTAAAACATATAGTATATGTCAGGTTCTGTGCTAGCACCAAGATAGAGAGTAAGAAAACTTTAGCATTCATTTCTTGTGGCTGCTGCTACAAATTACTACAAACTTGGTCACTTAACAGAAATTTATTCTCACAGTTCTGGAAGCTGGGAGACTGAAATCAAGGACCACATTCCCTCTGAAGATTCTAGAGGACCATCTCCTTGTCTCTTGCAGTTTATGGTGAATCAAGGTATTCCCTGTAGTGTGGCTGCATCACCCAATCTCTGCCTTGGTCTTCACATGACCTTCTCCCTGTGTTTATGTCTATACTTATCATTGATTCTAGGACCTACCGATATAATCCAGGATGATTTCACACACCCTAATGGCAGAAAGTGAAGAGGAATTAAAGTCCCTCTTAATGAAGATGGAAGAGGACAATAAAAAAAATTGGCTTAAAACTCTATGTTCGAAAACTAAGATTCATGGCATCTGGTCCCACCCCCTACTGGCAAATAGATGGGGAAAAAATGGAAACAGTGGCAGATTTTATTTTCTTGAGCTCCAAAATCACTGCAGATGGTGACTGCAGCCACGAAATTAAAAGACTCTTGCTCCTTGGAAGAAAAGCTATGACAAACCTAGACAGCATATTAAAAAGCAGAGACATCACTTTGCCAACAAATGTCCATATAGTCAAAGCTATGGTTTTTCCAGTAGTCATGTACTGAGGCGAGAGTTGGGCCATAAAGAAGGCTAAGTGGCAAAGAATTGATGCTTTTGAACTGTGATGTTGGAGAAGACTCTTGACAGTCCCTTGGACTGCAAAGAGATCCAACCAGTCCATCCTAAAGGAAATCAGTCCTGAATATTCTCTGGAAGGACTGATGCTGAAGCTGAAGCTCCAATACTTTGGCCATCTGATGACAAGAGCAGACTCTTTGGAAAAATCCCTGATGCTGAGAAAGATTGAGGGCAGGAAGAGAAGGGGATGACAGAGGGTGAGATGGTTGGATGGCATCACTGACTCAATAGACACAAGTTCGAGCAAGATGGTGAAGGACAGGGAAACCTGCTGTGCTGCAGTTCATGGGGTTGCAAAGAGTCAGACAAGATTTAGTGACTGACCAACAACGACTCATCCCAAGGTCCTGAATTTAATTACATCTGCAAAGACTCTTTTTACAAAAAAGGTTACATTCACAGCTTTCATGAGTTAGGATGTAGCCATATTTTGGGGGGGGGTGGAGGGTACTAATTTAACAATACAAAATTATAATGGAGCTTTCCAAGTGGCGCTAGTGATAAAGAACCTACCTGCCAATGAAGGAGAATTAAGAGATGCGGGTTTGATCCCTCAGTCGGGAAGATCCCCTGGAGGGGGGCATGGCAATCCACTCCAGTATTCTTGCCTAGAGAATCCCACAGACAGAGGAGCTTGAAAGGCTAAGTCCATAGGGCTGCAAAGAGTCGGACATGACTAAAATGACTTAGCACACACAGCACAAAATTATAGTGTGGTGTGTTGGAAAGAACTTGAGTTTGGTCTTTGGAGTGAAAAAAAAAAACATATATCAAATTCCACCCAAGGCATTAACTCAGGCAAATTATTCATGGTTTCTAACATGCCCATTCAGGTCTTCTGAGAAACGGTTGGNATTCCTTCCAAAGAAATCCCAGGGCTGATCTCCTTCAGAATGGACTGATTGGATCTCCTTGCAGTCCAAGGGACTCTAAGAGTCTTCTCTAACACCACAGTTCAAAAGCATCAATTCTTCGGTGCTCAGACTTGTTCATAGTCCAAATCTCACATCCATCCATGACTACTAGAAAAATCATAGCCTTGACTAGACAGACCTTAGTCAGCAAAGTAACGTCTCTGCTTTTGAATATGCTATCTGGGTTGGTCATAACTTTTCTTCCAAGGAGTAAGAGTCTTTTAATTTCATGGCGGCAATCACCATCTGCAGTGATTTTGGAGACCCCCAAAATAAAATCTGACACTGTTTCCACTGTTTCTCCATCTATTTCCCATGGAGTCAGAGTGGAAAAATACATTTCTCTGATAAAACAGAGAAATGCATGAGGCTCATGATAGGGGGCTTGACCTTGTCCAGGTGGGTGGTCAGGGAAGGAATCTCTTGACGAAATGACCCTTATAATAACTTCTTATGCCTGTGCTTTGGACACAGTAAGAGGGATGTGTGTGTGTTTAGATCTCCATGTCAATCTAGATATAAAACTACAGCTAGAACTGGAGATGATAGAGGGATATCCTGAGATGGGAGGGTGAGCAGCAGGTAGCTAGGCAAAGAGGAAGGAGCCTTCATGGGGTGTGAACAGCGGGTTGAAAGGCTCCAAGGTGGAAGGGCCTGTGGGGAGTCCGAGGCCCTGGCCGGCATGTAGCCCACAGTACAGACATGGGGGCAGATGGGCTGCAGAGACCGGAAGTCAGTGAGCCTGCCCCGGATGGCCACTGCAGCCGCAGCACACTCACTACTGGAACTGAAGCGCGGCCTCCATGCTCACCTGCCACACTGGCTGGGGTGGCTCCTCTCTCAAGCAGGGGCACACCTCCCTGCTCTCAGCCTTGCTTCCCCTTCCAGCTTGCTGACTAGCTGCTGATTTATTCCAGTTGATTCATGGATGTGGCCTCTCAGGGTTCAGGCCCACCCGCACAGTCTCATTGGTACTTCCTATGCACATGGCTCTCTCCTCACACGCTGCTTTCTACTGCCTCCTGAATCCCCTTGTCACACCATCTGCTCTGCAGAGGGACATCCGGGAGCCAGACTCTGTTATAAAGGTACTGTGAAAAAGCATGCAGGTGGCTTAAGCCACACTCCTTAAACAGCAAAAAAAATTTAAAAAAAGAGGCTGAATCATTTTCTAACTTTGCTCTTAAAATTTTCTCTCCTACCTCATGTAAAGCTGAAGAAATCTTTAAGATGATAACTTGAATTTCCTTGAAGGAGTTAGTGTAAGGCTTCTAAACACTGAAACATGTATACTATCATATAAGAAACGAAGCGCCAGTCTATGTTCAATACAGGATACAGGATGCTTGGGGCTGGTGTACGGAATGATCCGGGGAGATGGTGTGGGGTGGAAGGTGGGAGGGATTGGGAGATCGTGTACACCTGTGGCTGATTCATGTCAATGTATGGCAAAACCAATACAGTATTGTAAAGTAGAATAAAGTATTAAAAAAATAAAATAAAATATACATTTTAATTTAAGAAAAAAAGAAAATACCTATCTGTGCTGTTGGAACAAACCAGGGAGATTCCCTTTAGTTTGCTTTTCTCTTTTCACATGTCTCTTTGACAGATCAAATAATATCCAGATGCTGAAGCATGCTAAGTTGCTTCAGTTGTGTCTGATCTGACTCTTTGTGACTCTGTGGACCATAGCCTGCCAGGCTCCTCTGTCCATGGAGATTCTCCAGTCAAGAACACTGGAATGGGCTGCCGTGCCCTGCTCCAGGGGATCTTCTCAACCCAAAGATGGAATCCATGTCTCTTGTGTCTCCCGCGTGGGCAGGCAGATTCTTTCCCACTAGCGCCACCTAACTGGCTCTGATTACTTTTTGCNAAATTCTGAAAAGAGTGAACATGAGTGTTTTATCTTGACATCCGAAAGCTGCTTAGCAAGAATCTGTACTCTTGGGTTTCTAAAAGAATCCTTGCCAATGTCACCCACAGTCAACAGGCTCATTTAGTTAGTCATTCATTTATTCAGACAGTTACTAGGGACCTGTCAAGCACCAAGCACATCAGTGAAATGAACCCAGTGGCTGCACTCCTGTCTCTTATACACATCTGCCACACCATGTAGGAAGCTCAGGAAGAGACAGCACAAGAGAGGAAAGACGACAGAATCCAAGAGTGAGCGAGCTCCATGACAGAAGTTGTTTGTCAAAGGAAACTGGACAGTGAGAAGAGCACCTGGGCCACTCGCCTTGGGGTGTTGGGAGGCTTGCTTCCGCCACAGGGCCCCCCCGGGGGACAGTGATCGAGTGACGGCTGGGCAAAGATGAGATGGCTTCAATCTAGGATGAGTCTGCAAGCAGAGAGAGGGAGATCATGGCCATCTTCAACCGAGGAATGAAGACACGGAATGATGACAGCGAGAATGGGACTTCTCCAAGCCAGAGACATCACTAAGCAGTTGGCCACCTAAAGATTTCTTGTAAGGTATCTTGGATCTTTAAGAAGATATTTTGTAATTAGAAGCCATGCTAAAATGACACCGTTGAACAGACTGGTATCTTCACTTTTCTTGTAGATGTATTTTTCTGTCATAAAAAGTGGCATATACAGAGGAAAAGCATAGACACAAATAATGGGATCCCATCATCCCTAGCCTGTGGATCTTTCCCTAAAGTCTATGCTAATCTGTGCATGTAAAAGTACCCTCAAACTTTCCCCCAAATTAGGAAATTTCATGGCATATTCTATGTTCTAACTTGCTTTTCCTTGCTTCAAAATGTATAAGGATGTATAATATCAATATATATAGATTTGTATGACTTTTTATGATAAAATAGTACTCAATTATATAAATTTTGAGCAATTTCATTCCCTCCAGCTTAGAAATTTGTCTTTTTGCATTTTTCAATCATTATAAACAATGTTACAATGAAATCTTTGCCAATGAAACTCAGTACACAGCCATGATGATTATCTCAGGGTAAATTCCTACAAGTAGAATTGCTGGAACAAATGGCATATTTTTAAAGAATTTGAATAGGATTACAGAGTACCCTTACAAAGATCATGCCAATTTATATTCCTGGGTCCTGCTGGCAATGTAAAAGCATTCCCATTTTCTCCCATTCTCAGTAAAGTGTATCTTACAAGATGTTAATTCAGGAGAAAGCTGGCAATACTAATTAGGCAGACTTGAAGAGAAGTAAGCATCAAAACTTTTTCACCCCAGTCTCCTTCCATCGTGAGCTTCCTCACACTCCTCTATTCTGTCTCTTTGTTTTCTCCTTGGCATGATTTGTGTACCCATCTCTCTCCTGCATCAAGTCTTAACAGGTTTGAAGGTATGGAACATGTCTGATTCAATTTATATTTTTCTGTACTCTTAGGGCCTAGCACAGAGGTTTGTTGGTAATAGATTTGTTAAATATTTGTTTAATAAGGTAGGTTAATTGAATTAAAATGTATGATTTCGAGCCAAAATATCTCAAGAGACAGACACAGTGTAGAAAAATAGCATTTGGTAAAATTCTGAAAAGAGTGAACATGAGTGTTTTATCTTGACATCCGAAAGCTGCTTAGCAAGAATCTGTACTCTTGGGTTTCTAAAAGAATCCTTGCCAATGTCACCCACAGTCAACAGGCTCATTTAGTTAGTCATTCATTTATTCAGACAGTTACTAGGGACCTGTCAAGCACCAAGCACATCAGTGAAATGAACCCAGTGGCTGCACTCAGGGATTTTGCTGTGAAGCTGGAGAGCTGAAACATACACATTGATTCCACGAGAGATGATGAGTACCCATGACATGCCAGGCCCCAGGGATACAGAAATAAATAATATCTCAACCATGACCTCTAAGAGCTTATGATTCCGTGGAGCAGAGAAACTGGAGAGAAATAATTTCACCATGGTGTGATGAGGGCTCTGAGTGTCACAGCAGTGCACCAGCAGAAGGCACCAGCGTGTGGAAGGAAAAGAATGAGCTTCAGGATCAGGCAGACCTGTATTTGAATTTATAATCTGCTTTCTAGTTCTGGGACCCTGGGCAAGCCACTTCCAGCTTCAGTTTCCTTATCCCCGGTTTTCTAGGAAATAATGTGTGTGAAAGGCCTTCAGTATCTGTAGGTGGTAAGTGATTGTGGTTAGCAGGATGAGGGCAGGGATTCACAGAGGAACGGGTGCTAGGATTGAACCGGGGACGTGGGGGCGGGGAAAGGGACATTACAGGGCACAAAACGTGGAGAAGAACATTTCAAGGAAAGGGAACAGCATGTGCAAAGCGGAAGCATAAGAACCACTTGTCCATTTGGAAAATCACGGTTCTTCAGTGATGTTGTACCAAACAACACAGAACAAGGAAGGACGGGGAGTAAGGAGCAGAAACTGAGCAAAAGACAGATCACCGCATGGCTGCCTATGTCCTAGTGAGAAGCACGGATGGCGTCTGCTATGGTTGGTACGTCCAGTACAGCAGCCACTAGCCCCGTGTGAGCGTGTAACTGTACGTGAATGACAGACATAGAAAGCAGACTTCCAGTCACCAGAGAGAAAAGTGCGGGGAAGGATAGATTAGAAGTTTGGGATTAGCAGATACAAACTACTACATATAAAATAGATAACCAGCAAGGACATACTATATACCACAAGGAACTATACTAAATAACTTGTAGAACCTTATATGAAAGTATATGTAGCACCTTATATGAAAAAGAATATAGTTTGTTCCAGAACACACACTGAAGCTCCCAGCTGGAGGTCTGAAACAAGCTAGGCAGCCACCACAAAAGGGCTGGTGTTGGCAGACAAGATCACAACGGCCCTGCAGTAGCATGCGGGGTGGAGACTGGCACCAGCAGCTGCAGCGGGAAAAATAACAGCCTGGAAGAATATATGATCCACCCTGTGCAAGAACGCAAGATCCCAGAAGTTCTGTTCCTGAAATTGTTTTCTGCACAGAATCGCAAATTGCAATCACTGTTGATGAATAATTGAAGAAATAAAGCTTTTGACAGAGGATGAGATGGTTGGATGGCATCACCAACTTGATGGATGTGAGTCTGAGAAAACTCCAGGAGATTGTGAAGGACAGGAAAGCCTGGGGTGCTGCAGTCCTTGGGGTTGCAAAGAGTCAGACATGACTGACTGACTGCACAATAATAAAGCTTTTGACATTCAGAGTTTTTACAAAAGTGCCAATATCTGAGATGTAGACTTTTATATCTTTGGCTTCTTTAAATTCAGCAATACAGACAACATAGAACTCTATTTTTTTGTCTGTATTTTGTCAGGCAATATAGACAAAAAAAAAAAAAAAAAAAAGAACTCTAATCTTCCAATTAAAAAAATTTCACATTGGGCTTCCCTGGTGGCTCAGTGATTAAAAAAAGATTTGTCTGCCAATGCAGGAGACATGGCTTTGATCCCTGATCCAGAAAGATCCCACATGCTGGGGAGCAACTGAGCCTGTGGTCCACAACTACTGAACCTATGCTCTAGTGCCCAGGAGCCTCAACCACTGAGCCCATGTGCCATAGCTACTGAGGCCCGCATGCCCTAGAGCCCATGCCCCACAGCCAGAGAAGCCACCGCAATAAGCCTGTGCACCGCAGCCAGAGAGTGGCCCCGCTCTGCAGCCAGAGAAAGCCCGCACAGCAACAAAGACCTGGCATGGCAAAAAGTAAATAAATAATTATTGAAAAGAACATATATATGTATGTATAACTGAATTCCTTTGCTGTGTACCAGAAACTAATACAACTCTGTAGATCAACTACACTTCAGTCAGACTGTGAATCAACTATTCAGCTCAGTTCAGCCGCTTAGTCGTGTCCGACTCTTTGTGACCCCATGGACTTCAGCATGCCTGGTCTCCCTGTCCATCACCAACTCCTGGAGCTTATTCAAACTCATGTCCATTGAGTCAGTGATGCCATCCAGCCATCTCATCCTCTGTCGTCCCCTTCTCCTCCCACCTTCAATCTTTCCCAGCATCAGGGTCTTTTCTAATGAGTTAGTTCTTTGCCTCAGGTGGCCAAAGTATTGGGATTTCAGCTTCAGCATCAGTCCTTCCAATGAATATNAGGCCTTCATTTCCTTACTTGTAAAAGTTTACTAAAAGTACCTTCTTTGTGTGGTTGTCAGTATTAGATGCATTTAAATGCTGAAAGTTCCTAAGCAAGGGCTCAACATGAGCTGGCCAGCAGTGGTAACGGTGAGGAGCTTCCCTGGTGGCTTAGATGGTAAACTCTGCCTGCAGTGCGAGAGGTCTGTGTTTGATCCCTGGGTTGGGAAGAGCCCCTGGAGATGGCATCCCACTCCAGTATTCATGCCTTGAGAATCCCATGCACAGAGAAGCCTAGCAAGCTACAGTCCGTGGGGTTTCAAAGAATCAGACATGACTGAGAAACTAACACACAAGCAGTAACAAGGAGATGATTATACAACACCGATAAGAAAAACAGAGCTTTTGTGAGATGACCACATCCAGTGTTGTTTTAGGGAGATCCTAGCAAAGGTGGTGGGGCTATAAAAAGACAACTGGAAAAGCCTCTGGTCTGTTCCTTAACAAATACACAAAGTTAGATTGGGCTTCCCTGGTGGCTCACTGGTAAGAATCCACTTGCCAAAGCAGGAGACATGAGTTCGGTCCCTGGGTTGGGAAGATTTCCTGAGGGAGGAAATAGCAACCCACTCCAGTATTCTTGTCTGGGAAATCTTCTGGACAGAGGAGCCTGGTGGGCTACTGTTCATGGGGTCTCAAAGAATCTGATACAACTGAGCACGCACGCACAAACACACACACACATATGTACACAAGGTTAGAGTATCAGGGCAGGGTTATTTGAAAAGCAAGAGAAGACTGTGAAGGTTGAAATCGATGGCTTTGGCAACAGATCTGAGTTAGGATCCTAGCCCTGCAGATTACTAGCTGTGTAAATTTAACTTAATCTGACCCTTACTCTCCTCAAACATACAATGGGTAGAACCTACCTCATAGGGTGTGTTGATGATGAAATGGATAAAGTATGAAAAGTGCTCAGCACCCTTCCTAGGTCCCATCCTGCTCCATCTGGTCCAGTGGTCTCCCATATCACTCCCATATCTCCCATACACTTATTCATTCATTTCATCTGTCAAACATTTCCTAAGACTAGCTTTCTGTCTATTACCAAACCTGACCCCAGGAATTTGAAAATGATTCTGAGATGAGGTTCATGCTTCTGAATATCTAAACAGCATAAATATCCTCCTGCTGCTGATGCTACTGCTAAGTCACTTCAGTCGTGTCCAACTCTGTGTGACCCCATAGACAGCAGCCCACCAGGCTCCCCCATCCCTTGGATTCTCCAGGCAAGAACACTGGAGTGGGTTGCCATTTCCTTCTCCAATACATGAAAGTGAAAAGTGAAAGTGAAGTTGCTCAGTCGTGTCCGATTCTTCGAGACGCTATGGACTGCAGGCTTCCAGGCTCCTCTGTCCATGGGATTTGCCAGGCAAGCGTACTGGAGTAGGGTGCCATTGCCTTCTCCATAATATCCTCCCAAATATCCTAATGTCCCAGTCTCACCTGGAAATGAATCACAGATCCGCCCAGTCACAGGAGAGCCACCTCAGAGCGCCTCATGCACTGGTGTGAGATTATAGAGGAGGAGCACTCAGGAGAGGGGTGAGGAGGTCAGGACTAAAGGAGGCACCTGGAAGGTCTTGATGGCTGAGGACACGTAGCGTGGTCTCGGGGTGAGGGGTGCAGGCCCGTTTCAGAGGCTGCCTTCAGCATCCCAGATCTTCTCCTATGAGCTCATACAGCATAGGTAAATTTGCTTCATCCCTCCCTGGCTCAGCGTCCTGGGCTGTGAAAATGGTGAAATGAAGCTTCCTCGGCTGTAAAATGGTGAAGTGATAATATTTAAGAATAGTGGCTCAGACGGTAAAGAATCCGCCTGCAATGCAGGAGACCCAGGTTCAGTCCTTGGATCGGGAAGATCCCTTGGAGAAGGAAATGGCTACCCACTCCAGCATTCTTGCCTGGAGAATTCCTTGGACAGAGGAACCTGGTGAGCTACAGTCTATGGGGTCTCAAAGAGGTGGACTAACACTTTCAAGAATTAAATGAGTTGAAACCTGATGAAGCATGCAGCTTGTATTAAAAATTATGGTTATGGTGTGGGTGAGAGAAAGGGAGAATTTTTCATGCACTAAGATATCAGAAGCTTTTCTTTGTTTTTTAAACTGGACATTGTCCACATAATGCTGCCACTGCACCCCTTGAAGTTGACAAAGGTGGATCCTTAGTTTATCCCCAAAGAACCCGGTCTCACTTGTGGCTTTTCAAAAATAATGGGGCCCCCGAAGGCCTGGGTGCATGTGCGAGTGCTAAGTTGCATCAGTTGTGTCCAACTCTGTGCGACCCTCTAGACTGTACGTACAGTCTGCCAGGCTGCTCTGTCCATGGAATTTTCCAGTCAGGTTGTCATGCCCTCCTCGAGGGGACCTTCCAGACCCAGGGATCAAACCCGCGTCTCCCACGGTTCCTGCACTGGCAGCTGGGAAGCTCAAAGGCCTGGGGGAGGCACTTATTTACCTGCACTTGGGGCCACTTTGCAGTAAGAGTTGGCTCATTGCTATGTGGGAGCCTGGAAACCCCTTCTTTTCGGTCATCTACCCTCCCACAACCACTTTCACCCCTAGGGTCCCAGCTCCATCCTGTCATTGGCCCTGAGTGGGAGCTAGTGAATGGCATCTCTCAGGGTCCCTCAGGTCCATGACTGAGGTCCTGTTTGCCTATGTTTTAAAATTCTTCAGGAAGGGCACCCACTGCATAAGTCAGACTCTTTTTAAAAAATATTTATTTGTGTTATTTCTTTGGCTGCACCAGTTCTCAGTGGCAGCACACAGCATCTTCGATCTTCACTGCAGCATGCAGAGTCTTTAGTTGTGGCGGGCAGGATTTATCTAGTTCCCTGACCAGGATCTGAACACCAGGCCCCCTGCATTGGGAGCATGGAGTCTTAGCCAATGAACAGCCAGGGAAGTACAAATCAGGCTCTTTCAAGCTAAAACCAGTCTCTTCCCAGGGATAATTCGTATTTTATACTAAAAACACCTTCCCTGCTAAGGGAGAACAGGGAGGGACAATGGGGGAGAAAGCATTGACCCTACATAAAATATTAACGCCCCTACTCGATCCTCCACACTGAAGTCTGGCAGAGAGACTGTTTCGTGGCTTGCCTTAATTATAAGTTCACCCAGTGCCAAGCTTAAGCCCCCAAGGTCTAATTTAGGAGGGTTAAGGGTTTAGTGGAGGCTTTGCATTGCTGAAGAGCAGCTGGAGAGGAGCATTGCCTTGTGCCCCAACTAGGATTTTGATTTCCAGCAGCATCCAAAGAAAGTCCCATTGTCCCAGAGACTCAGTGGCCAGCCCGGGCTCAGTGTGTCACCACGAAGCTCATCATTGTATGCATTTGGCTTCTCTGGCCAAGTTCGGAAGAGCTCTCTTATCGTTTGATGGTCTGGAGACACCTAAGGCTGTCTTCACCTTCTGCGCGGCTCACTCATTTCTGTTTGGGAAGAGCAGACACTGCGAGGGCTTCCCTTTGCCCTTGACAGCGGTGAAGGAGCCCTGTGGACTGATCCTTTCCATCACAGACAGGTAAGGACCAGTAGTTTAGAAGAATTTAAACAGCAAGCAGCATTTCTTGAACAACTAACGCACACACTGCAAGTGGCTTGGTCCAGTGAGGGGAGAGAGATGAGAATGCCAATCACCATAAAAGGAGAAGAGACTGGAAGGAAAAGGTATATAGGCCCTGGAGCTGAGAGAGCCAGAAACAGCTTCCCCAAAACAGGCTCAAATTGTCTCAGAAGTGAGGTATAATTCATAGAGCATCTGTTTTGGATATTGCACTTATTTCAGTTAATTCTCTCACCAGAGTCACAGAGCTAATAAGTACCGAAACCGGGGATTGAATCTAGGTTGGTTTGAACCCAAACCCATTTTGCTGTATCCTGCTGCTAAGGAACCAGGGAGGCCTGGGCAGGTGGCTTGGGCGATGGGGCCTCAGGCCAAGAGAACACCTCCCCAGCAGAGGGAAATCTCTGTGGGGTCGAAGTCAGACTGAAAAGGCCTGTGTAGCAATCCCTTCCTAGGTCTGAGGCAGACATATGGCATTGCTTGTTGCTGGGGCCTGAAGGGGCCTTAGAATTGTTCCTAGTGGCACATAGCAGGGCCACATATCTGCCACATAGAAGAGAACGGATCTGGAGGAGACAGAGAACTTCTAAAGGAAGCTCACAGAGCCAGAGGCTCAGGAAGGATGACTTGAATTTTCTCAAGTTTCCAGTTGCCTTAGTGGGGAAAGGTTAACAACATTTCACTGCTAAAAGTTAAGGCTAATGCTTACCCAAGGAAAAGGAAGCAAGGTCAAAATGACTTCTTTTTTTTTTTCTCTAGTCTCATGCTAAAATTTCACCAATACTGCTGGTAAACACTTGTTGACTACCCCCAAATTCAGACTCCAGAATGGTACTGAAAGCTTAGGAAGGAGTGCCCCAAATTGGGCCTGGGCATAGAAAACTTAACAGCAGAACAAATTCATACCAGCCGCTTGCTTTGCTTTCTCTAATTAAAGCACTCTCCAGTCAAGGAGAAATGTTAAAGGCTACCCAGCTTTGGTTGAAACATGTATGTTGGACTGAACTAACTTGAGACATTACTCTGACTCAGCCAGACTGATTAAAAACCTGCCTCATTTTCTACCTCAAGTTTTTGAGCACTAGGTTGATGCCTGAAACCCCAAAAAAGGTTAATCTCCACACTCCATTAAGAGGAACAACGATTTCTCAGGTAGGTTTTTTTTTTTTTTTCCTGCCTGCAATATCTTTGTAATATTCTTCCAAGGGCTCCTGTGGGCTTAATATATATGACATTCAAAAAATAATAGTAAATGAATTTCTATCCATTTCACTGAGGCAGTTTTCCCCTCCGTTTGTAATCTTTTTTTTTATGATTATCTTTGCCTTGCAGGAAACAGAAGTAGAGGTGATTTGGGGCCATCTATGTAATTCTGGGATCAGCTCTCTGTGATCAAAATGGAAACAAATCCCAGATGAGAGCCCCAACTGTTTGAGAAGAACACAGCGAAGCCCAGTGTTCCTGACCAAGTTGTCACACACAGAGCAGAACTATGGATGAGAGCCGTACAACATCTGTTGCCTGGGTAACCATCCATCCACTGAGCCAGCCCTGAGTCATAAGTGGTGTGGGGAGGAGGTCTGCTAGGATAGAGAGCAGTGTGAACTCTTCCCTTCCTTCCCCACCTCCATACACGGCCTAATGATGCCATACAAGGTTAACAGGAACCTGTGTGTGTGTGTGTGTGTGTGTGTGTGTGTGTGTGTGTGTGTGTGTGTGCTCAGTGGCTAAGTCGTGTCTGACTCCGTGATCCCATGGACTGTGTAGCCTGCCAAGCTCCTCTGTCCATGGGATTTCCCAGGCAAGAATACTGGAGTGGGTTGCCATTCCCT
>SJYW01045364.1:51007-75059 GCA_006410735.1 Raphicerus campestris
AATGAAGATCTCACTGTTAAAAGAGTTAGAAATTCTGTGACATTTTTCTACTCTGGCAAGATCCAAATATTAGTAGAACTCAATATAGTGCATTTCTAATGGCTTGTAGATCCATTTCCCTGGCTACAGACACAGAACTGGACCTGGAATCTATTTCTTGCCCTGGTTCCTCATTAGTTGATCTTTGTTTTCCCTTAATAACATTACCCCTTCCTCTTCTTCCTTTCTTATCTCTCCGTGTAAATTTCTTCAAAGATCAATATCAACATCCACTCATATCCTCCTATCTGGTCAACAGAAGCCAGCTGTCTTCTGTTTTATTAAAAACCACATTCAGAATCTCTTTAATCAATGTGCTTATTTAACATTTGTAATAAAATGCTAAAAAATGAAAAAGCTTCTGTACAACGTTTATCATTGACTGGCAAAACTTTCACTGCACTTTGATACTTTAGGGTACCCTGTTGAAGCATTCAAGATATTTCCATTTGTACAAGACATTTTTGGTGAGATTTAAATGTGTATACTGACCAGCAGCTGGCAAATCAAGACTTTTTCTCCACTGATTTTTCACCAATCTTTCTATTCCTTAGGAAAAGAAACAGAAATGTAAAAGGCGTTTTTAGTAACAGCAAGGATAACATCAACGTAACTCCCATTTTACAGATGAGCAAAGTGTGGACCTGAAAGTTAAAGTGATATCTAAAGCAGAGACTGTGATGAAAATCCAAGTTTCTTGACTCAAACATGTGCTCTCTTCTCTATACATGAACGTCTGTATATAGCATCATAATTTGTAAACAGAGAAGACAAGCAAACATTTANTCCTTAGGAAAAGAAACAAATGTAAAAGGCGTTTTTAGTAACAGCAAGGATAACATCAATGTAACTCCCATTTTACAGATGAGCAAAGTGTAGACCTGAAAGTTAAAGTGATATCTAAAGCAGAGACTGTGATGAAAATCCATTTCTTGACTCAAAACATGTGCTCTCTTCTCTATACATGAACGTCTGTATATAGCATCATAATTTGTAAACAGAGAAGACAAGCAAACATTTAAAAAGTAAATAGTTGACAGAAGGTTTGGAGTGTTAGTGAGCATGGGATATGCTAGGCATCGCATGTTTATGTAGGAGCTCAACCACTCACGCTAATGAGAGAATAACCTCAAGAAGTTTCAGAAACAGTTGGATGAATGAACGAATGAATGAGGGCCTGCCTCAAACCCAAGCAAAGCCGCCACTGCCAGCATTGGGGTCCAGAGGGTGACCACGGAGTCCCACCCATTTCAGATCATCTCTTCTGTTCATAATGTCACATTTTCCTCCTATTTGCCTTAAAATAGGTAAGCCTTGGCTAAGAGGCAGTGAATGGAGAGGGTTTTCCCCCAGCCCTGGACAAAATGCACTTTCCCCCTCCGAGAAGGCATGGAAATGAGGGGTTGACCTTTCCAGAGAGCGTATCTAGGTGAATTAAGTTCACGCAGAGCGTCCTCCTTCTACCCTGCTCCCTGTGACCACCACCCCATCACTTAACTCACCACATTGTCTACATGTTTGTGTCCATCATCACTGAGTGAGCAATGTGATTTCAGAAGCACACTCAACCACCTTTATACCCTACAGCACCCATCACAATGGGCTTCCCTGGTAGCTCAGCTGGTAAAGAATCCGCCTGCAATGCAAGGACAACCCGGTCCTATCCCTGGGTGGGAAAGATTCCCCTGGAGAAGCGATAGCTACCCACTCCACTATTCTTGCCTAGAGAATCCCCATGGACAGAGGAGCCTGGCGGGCTACAGTCCATAGGGTTGCAAAGAGTTGGACGTGACTGAGCAACTCAGCACAGCACACAGCACCATCACAGCTCCTGATACAGTTGACACTCCTTAAGCAATGGTCCAAAGGAAGGAATGAGAAATAAATGATCAGTGTCAGGGCTAGGCTTTCTAGTACTCTGGTGAGGAAGAGGAGGAAGATAAAAATGATGAGGATGACAATAACATTTATCAGCTAACATTTATCAGCACTTATTATATACCAGGCATTCTGCCACATGTTTCACACACACAGTCTAATCGAATTCTCACATCAACCTTTACAAGGTCACAATTTCCACTGATCATATACACATCCTAGGAAGCTGGGGCTTGTTAGGGTTGAATAATCTGCTCAGGACCACACAATGAGTTTATGGCAGAATTATGTCTGTTGGACTCCAGGGAGAGTAGCCTTAACTTTTATGTTATTCTGCTGGTCATACTGTCCAATCCAGAAAATGAATGCATGGTCCCAACCATGGTCTTTCAGAGAGGACAGGAAGATTCCCTGAAAGATCTGGGAACCAAGTCACCTTAGCAAAGGGGAAAAAAAATAATTTAGTGGATGTTAGGGCTCCATCTTCAAGGAGCTTACAGCCATAATAAGGAGATGAGATCAACATACATATTATATTAATGAGATGACCCAGACACGTGAAACTGATTGTCTTGATATCCACCCATTTATCTAGACAGCCATACCTCTACCAGTTGGTACGTGCATCCTATATGTCCCACACTATACTAAATGCTTTATGTGTGTGCTTGCATGCTTAGTCACTTCAGTGGTGTCTGACTCTCTGTGACCCCATGGACCATGGCCTGCCAGGCTCCCCCATCCCTGGGATTCTCCAGGCAAGAACAGTGGAGTGGGTTGCCATTTCCTTCTCCAAATCTTTACATCTACTTTTAAAACAACCCTTCCAACAACTTTTAGAAAGTAGATATTATCTTCAATTATAGATAAAGACATTCTGGTTAGGAAAAGTAAGCAATCTGTGCTAGACCACAGAACTAAGACCAAGTGGTGGATTTGAGTTTCTGAGCCAGGTCACAGGACTGCAGACCCAAGATGACAAACTGCATCCTCCACGTATTCTGAACCAGGAATGGTAGGGATCTGGCAGTTACGCCATTAAAGGAGGATGTGTTTCCAAAATGGAGACATCTTGATGAAAAATGAGGATTCTTAGCAAAGACTTGTAGATCTTGTATAAAAAGTTCTTTTCCAGGTTGGCTAATAATTCAGCCAGGATCTTATGTACATAGGGAGCAGATAGATATTTTATCTTCTGCCCAAAGGTGATAGGTCTGTATAAGGGCCACATGAGGCATCCTGAGTAATGGGGTGATGGAACATGATGAGGATAGAAGTCCTATAGCCCAAGGACTCTGGAAGCCTGAAGAGCAGTGGTCTGCAGTTAATGAAGGAATGATGAAGGCCAAGTCCACAATTTCACCCAGAACTGGCTCTGTTTAAGGATGTGGAAGAATCATGCCTTGGAGACTTATTCTTGGAGGTTATTCTGCTTATTTGGTTATTCTGCTTACATAAGCAGAATATTGTCTAGTAAAAGAACTAACATTTTGGAGCACTTAATATATGTGCCAGTGTTCTAAGCAAGTTTTACATGATTTCTAATTAAGTTTTGCATGAATTGTACCTCATTAAATTATCACAACTAGCTATTAGGCAGTTGGCTCTCAAGAAAATAAAAAAGGATTGAAATAATGAATACTATATGTATTAATCTGTGCCTTGGGTTAATTTAACTTAACAATTTGTTTGGAGCTATTTCCAGATGAGCATATAGTGATCTCCTACATTCTTTTAAATGGATACACATTATTCTATAGTATTGACGTAGCGTGATTTATAGAACTGTTCTCTTGTCCTTGGATGTTTATGACATTTCTGTTCTCTTTATACAAGCAACAATCCAATGAATGTTTTTGTTCATACAACCTTGTATACATTGCCAACACTCTATAGGATAGACACCATTGTAGAGTGTCACTGTTCTTTTTTAAAAATGAAATACCCAAACTTTATTTGTTGTTGAGTTGAAGAAACAACTCTAACTTCTGACCTAAATTGGCTTTTGAAAGATTCTTTTTCTGTTTTAATATAAAGTTGAAAAATATTTTTTTCAAGATAGGAGGCATAAATTATAGGCCTCCTATTTGGATAATAGACCAAAAAGCTACGCATAATCGTAAAAGAGCTTTAAAATTCTATTCTGTGCTTCAGCATGAGGCAAATAGAAAATTTCAGAATAATGAATATAATTTGGGGTGTTTTGATGTCACGTTTAGGCTTTACATTTTATAGTAATGCTTTCCATTACTCCCATTTTCAAGCTTTTTTTTTTTGTAGATTTGTTTTCTTACATATGGAATAACAAAATATGGGGAGAAATGTACTAGTGACTCCTCACGTATTTTTTTAAAAAACATATTTTGCCTCTGTACATACTTTGATTCAGCTACCATTCCTAAATCCCCGGATTTGTCATTTCAGAATTAGAATGCAGTAGCAGCGGTAGTGGAGTGGGAGGTATAAACTATTGGAAATAAGACAGGTTCAAAGATGTATTGTATGAAACAGGGAATATAGCCACTATTTTGTAATAACTGTAACTGGAAAGTAACCTTAAAAAATTGTATACAAATTAAAAAAATAAATAAAGATGAGGAAAAGAAAAAGAAATGCTGTTGGTGGCTAGAATCTGTAAGAGGTGAAGAAATAAGCCAGACTACAATGTTGCCTGTGGGGTCCTCTGCCTGTAAAGATGGCTCCTACACCCTGAAAGCATTACAGATAAGCTACTCAAATGTGCATCAACAGATGAATGGATAAACAAAATGAAATATATACTTACAGGGAAACATTGTTCAGTCTTAAAAAGGAAGGTGAGTCTGACACATGCTGCAACTTGAATGAACCTGTAAGACATTTTGTTAATTAAAATAAACCAGTCACAAAAATACACATTCGCTGTGATTCCACTTACACGAGGGCCCTCTAGAGTAGTTAAACTCAGAATGTAGAATGGAGGCTGCCAGTGGCAGAGTGCGGAGGAAGTGGAGAGCTATTGCTTAATGGAAGTAGAGTTTCAGTTTTGTGAGATGAAAAAGTTCTGAAGATCTCTTTCACAGCAATGTGAATATACTCAACACTACTGAACTGTATGCACACTTAAAAATGATGAAGATGGTAAATGTTATGTGTATTTTATAATAACTTAAAAAATTATAGATGGGGACTTCCCTGGTGGTTCAGTGGTTGGGAACCTGCCTTGCAGGGCATGGGGTGCAGGTCTGAACCCTGGTCGGGAAACTAAGATCCTACCTGCTGCAGAGCAACTAAACTTGAGTGCTGCCAACTGGAGAGTATGTGCGCTGCAAGGAAAGATCCTGCCTGATGCAGCAAAGATCCTCTGTGCTGCAACTAAGACGCGAGACAGCCAAATACATAAATATTTANTGATTTATAGAACTGTTCTCTTGTCCTTGGATGTTTATGACATTTCTGTTCTCTTTATACAAGCAACAATCCAATGAATGTTTTTGTTCATACAACCTTGTATACATTGCCAACACTCTATAGGATAGACACCATTGTAGAGTGTCACTGTTCTTTTTTAAAAATGAAATACCCAAACTTTATTTGTTGTTGAGTTGAAGAAACAACTCTAACTTCTGACCTAAATTGGCTTTTGAAAGATTCTTTTTCTGTTTTAATATAAAGTTGAAAAATATTTTTTTCAAGATAGGAGGCATAAATTATAGGCCTCCTATTTGGATAATAGACCAAAAAGCTACGCATAATCGTAAAAGAGCTTTAAAATTCTATTCTGTGCTTCAGCATGAGGCAAATAGAAAATTTCAGAATAATGAATATAATTTGGGGTGTTTTGATGTCACGTTTAGGCTTTACATTTTATAGTAATGCTTTCCATTACTCCCATTTTCAAGCTTTTTTTTTTTGTAGATTTGTTTTCTTACATATGGAATAACAAAATATGGGGAGAAATGTACTAGTGACTCCTCACGTATTTTTTTAAAAAACATATTTTGCCTCTGTACATACTTTGATTCAGCTACCATTCCTAAATCCCCGGATTTGTCATTTCAGAATTAGAATGCAGTAGCAGCGGTAGTGGAGTGGGAGGTATAAACTATTGGAAATAAGACAGGTTCAAAGATGTATTGTATGAAACAGGGAATATAGCCACTATTTTGTAATAACTGTAACTGGAAAGTAACCTTAAAAAATTGTATACAAATTAAAAAAATAAATAAAGATGAGGAAAAGAAAAAGAAATGCTGTTGGTGGCTAGAATCTGTAAGAGGTGAAGAAATAAGCCAGACTACAATGTTGCCTGTGGGGTCCTCTGCCTGTAAAGATGGCTCCTACACCCTGAAAGCATTACAGATAAGCTACTCAAATGTGCATCAACAGATGAATGGATAAACAAAATGAAATATATACTTACAGGGAAACATTGTTCAGTCTTAAAAAGGAAGGTGAGTCTGACACATGCTGCAACTTGAATGAACCTGTAAGACATTTTGTTAATTAAAATAAACCAGTCACAAAAATACACATTCGCTGTGATTCCACTTACACGAGGGCCCTCTAGAGTAGTTAAACTCAGAATGTAGAATGGAGGCTGCCAGTGGCAGAGTGCGGAGGAAGTGGAGAGCTATTGCTTAATGGAAGTAGAGTTTCAGTTTTGTGAGATGAAAAAGTTCTGAAGATCTCTTTCACAGCAATGTGAATATACTCAACACTACTGAACTGTATGCACACTTAAAAATGATGAAGATGGTAAATGTTATGTGTATTTTATAATAACTTAAAAAATTATAGATGGGGACTTCCCTGGTGGTTCAGTGGTTGGGAACCTGCCTTGCAGGGCATGGGGTGCAGGTCTGAACCCTGGTCGGGAAACTAAGATCCTACCTGCTGCAGAGCAACTAAACTTGAGTGCTGCCAACTGGAGAGTATGTGCGCTGCAAGGAAAGATCCTGCCTGATGCAGCAAAGATCCTCTGTGCTGCAACTAAGACGCGAGACAGCCAAATACATAAATATTTAAAATTTTAAAAATAAAACACTTTAAAAAATTACAATGATTTAATCCAAATAACAAGGCATCTGCTAGACTCTGAGGCATCTCCTCTCTAGTGCTCACAGTTAAAATTGCATTTTTAAACTTAGTTTCAGTAGCTGGTGTAGCCTAGACCCCAACAAGTTGATCTCAAAAATGTCAAGTGGCTAAAACATACTAAAAGATCATTTGTCTCACAAAACAGTCACTGGTAGGTGGTAAGTAAATGTTAGTTAAATGAATGAATGAGTGAAAGTGGCTTATAAGATGTGTATGAACGTGAAAGCGGCTCAGTTGTGTCTGACTCTTTTCAACCCCATGGACTATACTGTCCATGGAATTCTCCAGGAAAGAATACTGGAATGGGGAGCCTTTTCACATCTGAGTTAATAAACTGAGATTCATACTGGGTATTGGGGCTTGTATACACATCTTATCCCTGGTGGCTCAGCTGGTAAAGAATCTGCCTGCAATGCAGGAGGCCCTGGTTTGATTCCTGGGTTGGGAAAATCCCCTGCATTGGAAGACGAATTCTTTACCATTGAGCCACCTATAATTAAAATTAAAATATATTAAATCCTCCTTCTGCCAGGCTAGGAGGCCAAAGATAAACCCAAGGCTGCTCTTTGTACACTGTGGCAGCATGCTTGTGCTCAGCTGCTAAATCGTGTTTGACAATTTTGTGACCTCATGGACTGCAGCCCCACAGCCCCTTCTGTCCATGGGATTTTCCAGGCCAGAATATTGGAGTAGCTTGCCAGTTCCTTCTCCAGGGGTAGGCAGAATAATGACCTTCAAAGATGTCCACACCCTAATCCCCAGAACGTATGAATATGCTCAGTTCAGTTCAGTCCAGTCGCTCAGTCGTGTCCGACTCTTTGTGACTCCATGAATTGCAGCACGCCAGGCCTCCCTGTCCATCACCAACTCCTGGAGTTCACTCAGACTCACGTCCATCCAGTCTGTGATGCCATCCAGCCATCTCATCCTCTGTCGTCCCCTTCTCCTCCTGCCCCCAATCCCTCCCAGCATCAGAGACTTTTCCAATGAGTCAACTCTTCGCATGATGTGGCCAAAGTACTGGAGTTTCAGCTTCAGCATCATTCCCTCCAAAGAAATCTTCAGCAAAAGTACTTTGCAGATATGATGAAATAAGGGAAGATTATCCTGGATTATCTGGGTGGCCAAATGTAGTCACTAAGGGTTCTTATAATTGAAAGAGGGAGGCTGGAGGGTCAGAGTGAGAGAGAGATGTACTGATGCTACTCTGATGGCTTTAAAGAAAGAGGAAGGGGCCACAAACCAGAGGACGTAGGAGCCTTCTAGAAGCTGGAAAAGGCCAGGAAGCAGTTCCTCCAGGAGGAACTCGGGCCAGCTGATACGTTGATTTTAGCCCCATGAAACCCATTTCAAACTTCTGATCTCCCGACTGTAAAGTCATAAATGTGCATTGTTTTAAGCCACTAAGTTTGTGATAAATTTTTTTTTGGCAGCAACAGGAAACTCAGACACACCATCCTCACTTTGCTGGCATGGTAGCTAAATTCTGAAAAGGGGAGGCAACAGTATGCAGAAAGGTCGTATAGAGCACAAGGACTCAGAGTAGAAACCGTCTGGATTCAAAACCCAGGTCAGTCACCTGCTTGGTTTATAACCTGAGTGAAGTTACATAACTTTTCCAAGAACGGCTACTTCCTCACCTGTAAATTAATATTCTCCTCTGTAAACTGGGAATGAGATCAGTACCTACTTCTCTGGGCTATTGCAAAGAACGAATGTGTTCATTTAGGTGGAGGACTTAGCACAGGGTCTGGCATGCAGTAAACGCTATATCACTGTAGCTGTCATTCTGATTACTCTTAGTATTATCATTTGGTCTTGGGTCTTGATTGATCCATGCTGGTTCCTGTCAAGTGAATCCTAGACCCAGTCTGTCTGTGTTTCAGTTAATTCTCTTCCAGAATGTTCTGCCCACTCTGGAAACATGATGCTGATTCCCATACCCATCTGAAACAGGGACCCTCACCCAGATCCCTTGGAATCCTTTTTATCTGCTGGTTGGTGTGCCTGTCCCCTTTGCTTCTGTTTGGGCTCCAACTAAACCCTCTCCAACTTCGTCCAGAGGATTGCTCTTGGGCAATGGAAGCCACTTTGCCCAGAGTGAAGATGCCCTCATCCAAGGTCAGAGCTCAGGGGAAGGGTGTAAAAGTTTCACTCACCTGTTTGAAGGCAGGACAGACTTTGCAATACACTTTATGCTCCAAAGCTTGAAGAGGACTGGATGGAACCCACCTTTTTCCCCTTTGGATCCCACTGCACTCCCCACCCTACAGACACCTCCCGCGAGAACTCCTTCAGTCTATCACTTGCATGTGAAGTGCATCTTTGGCTCTGTTTCTAGGAAACTTCATCTGAAATGTGGCCTAAGTTCTTGAGACACATAATAGGGCCTGTTTAGGGCACTTAATAGGTGACCTGAGTGAGAGATGATAATAAGAGGCCGTGGGACTACAGAGGAAGGAAAGATCTGGGCCAGAGGAGCAAGGAAGGAGATCCAACCAGTCCATCCGAAAGGAAATCAGTCCTGAATATTCACTGGAAAGACTGATGCTGAAGCTGAAGCTCCAATACTTTGGCCACCTGATGCAGAGAGCTGACTCACTGGCAAAGACCCTGCTGCTGGGAAAGATTGAAGGCAGGAGGAGAAGGGGACGACAGAGGATGAGATGGCTGGATGGCATCATCAACTCAATGGACATGAGTTTGAACAAGCTCCGGGAGTTGGTGATGGACACGGAGGGCTGGTGTCGCGAAGAGTCAGACATGACTGAGAGACTGAATTGAACTGAACTGAACTGAGTAAGGAAGGTGTTGCAGGTGGCCTGGGCCAACATTCCAGCTGTACGTATCTCATCAAAAAAGCATCCTTTTAGACCGGGCTTTGTTGTCAGCCACCTTCAGATGTCATTGTGTCCTATGCACACAGAATGTGTGATGCTATTTTCAACTCAACCTTAGTTGTCACAAAGTCATTTTTTTTTTCTTCAAAAGTAATGATGCTTCTACCCTTTAAGTTTCTCCTTAGGTCCTCTATGTTAAAGGTAAGACTTAAAAGCTCAAATATTTTTTTGTACCTGGAAACCAAATACAAAGTTTCTAAGACAAGTAAAATTATGTTTGTAGTTTTTCCTGAATAGATTAAAAAAACCAAATAAACCATTAAAATTTGAAACATTTCACCAATTCATACTATGATCTTGTTATTGCCCCTTTAGGTGACATACTTCTTAATATGTAAGCATATATTGCCATTGTGTCTCAGAACGTCAGGATTTTACTTCATTAGATTTTCTGGGGTTTGCATGTTTCTGCCCCTTCCTGACATTCCCCACTACCCAAGACAACTCCTGCCCCCATTTCAACTCTTCCCTCTCACACTTGCCATACAAATGCTTCTCACGTGCATGCTAAGTCACTTCAGTTGTGTTCAACGTTTTGCGAGCCTATGGACTGTAACCTGCCAGGCTCCTCTGTTGAAGGGATTTTCCAGGCAAAANTGAAATAAGGGAAGATTATCCTGGATTATCTGGGTGGCCAAATGTAGTCACTAAGGGTTCTTATAATTGAAAGAGGGAGGCTGGAGGGTCAGAGTGAGAGAGAGATGTACTGATGCTACTCTGATGGCTTTAAAGAAAGAGGAAGGGGCCACAAACCAGAGGACGTAGGAGCCTTCTAGAAGCTGGAAAAGGCCAGGAAGCAGTTCCTCCAGGAGGAACTCGGGCCAGCTGATACGTTGATTTTAGCCCCATGAAACCCATTTCAAACTTCTGATCTCCCGACTGTAAAGTCATAAATGTGCATTGTTTTAAGCCACTAAGTTTGTGATAAATTTTTTTTTGGCAGCAACAGGAAACTCAGACACACCATCCTCACTTTGCTGGCATGGTAGCTAAATTCTGAAAAGGGGAGGCAACAGTATGCAGAAAGGTCGTATAGAGCACAAGGACTCAGAGTAGAAACCGTCTGGATTCAAAACCCAGGTCAGTCACCTGCTTGGTTTATAACCTGAGTGAAGTTACATAACTTTTCCAAGAACGGCTACTTCCTCACCTGTAAATTAATATTCTCCTCTGTAAACTGGGAATGAGATCAGTACCTACTTCTCTGGGCTATTGCAAAGAACGAATGTGTTCATTTAGGTGGAGGACTTAGCACAGGGTCTGGCATGCAGTAAACGCTATATCACTGTAGCTGTCATTCTGATTACTCTTAGTATTATCATTTGGTCTTGGGTCTTGATTGATCCATGCTGGTTCCTGTCAAGTGAATCCTAGACCCAGTCTGTCTGTGTTTCAGTTAATTCTCTTCCAGAATGTTCTGCCCACTCTGGAAACATGATGCTGATTCCCATACCCATCTGAAACAGGGACCCTCACCCAGATCCCTTGGAATCCTTTTTATCTGCTGGTTGGTGTGCCTGTCCCCTTTGCTTCTGTTTGGGCTCCAACTAAACCCTCTCCAACTTCGTCCAGAGGATTGCTCTTGGGCAATGGAAGCCACTTTGCCCAGAGTGAAGATGCCCTCATCCAAGGTCAGAGCTCAGGGGAAGGGTGTAAAAGTTTCACTCACCTGTTTGAAGGCAGGACAGACTTTGCAATACACTTTATGCTCCAAAGCTTGAAGAGGACTGGATGGAACCCACCTTTTTCCCCTTTGGATCCCACTGCACTCCCCACCCTACAGACACCTCCCGCGAGAACTCCTTCAGTCTATCACTTGCATGTGAAGTGCATCTTTGGCTCTGTTTCTAGGAAACTTCATCTGAAATGTGGCCTAAGTTCTTGAGACACATAATAGGGCCTGTTTAGGGCACTTAATAGGTGACCTGAGTGAGAGATGATAATAAGAGGCCGTGGGACTACAGAGGAAGGAAAGATCTGGGCCAGAGGAGCAAGGAAGGAGATCCAACCAGTCCATCCGAAAGGAAATCAGTCCTGAATATTCACTGGAAAGACTGATGCTGAAGCTGAAGCTCCAATACTTTGGCCACCTGATGCAGAGAGCTGACTCACTGGCAAAGACCCTGCTGCTGGGAAAGATTGAAGGCAGGAGGAGAAGGGGACGACAGAGGATGAGATGGCTGGATGGCATCATCAACTCAATGGACATGAGTTTGAACAAGCTCCGGGAGTTGGTGATGGACACAGAGGGCTGGTGTCGCGAAGAGTCAGACATGACTGAGAGACTGAATTGAACTGAACTGAACTGAGTAAGGAAGGTGTTGCAGGTGGCCTGGGCCAACATTCCAGCTGTACGTATCTCATCAAAAAAGCATCCTTTTAGACCGGGCTTTGTTGTCAGCCACCTTCAGATGTCATTGTGTCCTATGCACACAGAATGTGTGATGCTATTTTCAACTCAACCTTAGTTGTCACAAAGTCATTTTTTTTTTCTTCAAAAGTAATGATGCTTCTACCCTTTAAGTTTCTCCTTAGGTCCTCTATGTTAAAGGTAAGACTTAAAAGCTCAAATATTTTTTTGTACCTGGAAACCAAATACAAAGTTTCTAAGACAAGTAAAATTATGTTTGTAGTTTTTCCTGAATAGATTAAAAAAACCAAATAAACCATTAAAATTTGAAACATTTCACCAATTCATACTATGATCTTGTTATTGCCCCTTTAGGTGACATACTTCTTAATATGTAAGCATATATTGCCATTGTGTCTCAGAACGTCAGGATTTTACTTCATTAGATTTTCTGGGGTTTGCATGTTTCTGCCCCTTCCTGACATTCCCCACTACCCAAGACAACTCCTGCCCCCATTTCAACTCTTCCCTCTCACACTTGCCATACAAATGCTTCTCACGTGCATGCTAAGTCACTTCAGTTGTGTTCAACGTTTTGCGAGCCTATGGACTGTAACCTGCCAGGCTCCTCTGTTGAAGGGATTTTCCAGGCAAAAATATTGCAGTGGTTTGCCATGCTCGCCTCCAGGGGATCTTCCATTCCCAGGGACTGAATGCACATCTCTTGTGGCTCCTGCATCTGCAGGTGGGTTCCTTACCCCTAGTGCCATCTGGGAAGCCCCTTACATAAGCCTTTTTAAAAATTTTAAACAAAAGAACCATGGCCCATGGCAAGCCATTCTGGGAGTGATAAGAATATCATATGAATTCCCTGGGAAAGACATTGACTGTATGTTCCATTGAAGCCACAGAGAACAAACCGAAAGGACAGTGCGCAGCAAGGCCCTACTATAGCACAGAGAGCTATACTCAGTATCGCATGATAAACCATAATGGAAAAAATTATTTTAAAAAACAATGTATATACATATGCATGTATAACTGAATCATTTTGCTGAGCAACAGAAATGAACACAACATTGTAAACGGGAACCTCATTCAATAAAAAAATCTAAATTTAAAAGCCTGAAGGACAGCGTCTTTCCCAACACATAAAAGTGTTCAATGAAAGGAAAAATCAACAATGGCCAATCATACACCATTGAACAGGACAAGAAAAACGGTAAGCAGCGACTCTCCACCACCCATCTGCTTCTCTGCCCCCTTCTTTCTTATGCATTGGCACCTTATCTTTTCTGGACTGTTGCCAGGAACCAAACATGAACCAAAATGAACGCTGGGAACTGGCTCTGAACTGATTCAGTTTGGGAACACAGCCCCTCCTCCGGTCCTGCTGGGACCGCCTGGAGAGCTGGGCCCGGCCAGGGCAGCGGAAAGGCCACATGTCCTCCCCTGGACCAGGTGTGCTGGCCCATGAAAGGGGGACTCAAAGGGCCTCCGTACCTGCTCTTTGTCTGTGTCTCACTCAGAAACGCACTCACAGCTATGCTTGGACACTTGCACATGGAGTCTCCAATGGAATTCTTTGATCTTTGCTTGAATGACAAAAACGACACTTTTACTTCTTCCCATTTCTTTCTTTAAAATATACATTAACATATGCTTTGGGGCTTTTGTATAGTCTTTTTTTCAGTAGGTCTTTGCTTTCCTGTTTTTAGTTCTAAACCAAGAATGGAGATAGACCAGGATCCAGATGCCTTCTGAATCACTTCAAGGGCAAACACGGAATTGCACTCATAAACATAGCATGTAGTAGTTAACCATACTAAAGTATTTTTATTTCTAACAAAAACCTTGTCAAATGTCATCTCCATTTAATATAGTAACAAAAGCAGATGAAAAATAGAGTGATTTGGTCAAAACTCATCAGATTACGGCAGAGGCAAAGCAAGAAACCAAGAACTCTTTGATCCGAACCCAAAGAGCTTGTGTAACTTCCAGTTCAATGGGGCAACAGTTGTGAGTACACATCTTTGAACATAAAACAAAAACAGAAATATAACTTCTAGCTCATTTACTAATTCTCAGAGAATGCAGCCTCCAGTTTCAGAGTTTGAAAGTCTGTTTCAGCATTTGAATGCTTTTAGCACCAACCTCAATTAGGGCTTTCTTTAGATTGCTATTACTGGCATTCCTTTTATAAGATACTTTTCTAAATAAAAGGAAATTAATGTTAACATATCATCTCCTTATCCCCACCCCTAAATGTGTATGGCTGTTTCTTATTGTCCATAAAAGCAATAAAGCTATCATCAACAACTTCCACCTTTATGACTCACTCCTTGGGTACCTGTCTTGAGAACACTAAAGCTGTGTGGAAGAACCATAACTCAAACGGTCCCTCAGAAAGAAGTACTATCTTTCAGTCTATGACAAAGAATCTGCAGTGAGAATGTTAAACGCAAGCAAATTGAGAGGTATTTAGAAGAAAACGTCACCAGGCAGGGAAGAACACGAGAAAATAGCAGAAAGAGATGAAATAATTTATAGCTTTTCTCAAAATTATCAAGTTGGGGTAAGTTTTCTGGATTTTATCCATTTCTTTACAAATATGAAGATACTTAAGACTTTCATTACTAGGTAAAATATCTATCCAAGAATATGATCTTGTATTTGAATTGTAAGAAGGGCTGTCTTACTCTTATTTTCTGCACATGATTGGCCAAAATGGAACTATTGTCTACTAAATTATTTCTGCCCCTTGTTTCCCTATTATTTAAAGAAGTTCCAAGATTTGAGAATTAGCTTTAAACTCATAGCTTGCAAATCATTTTTTGGCATTTGCTGGTGCTGTTATTGTGTAAAACAATTATTATTTCTAACTCTATTCGTGTATTTATTCCCTCCCTTTGGAGGACAAAAATAAATGGACTTAGACTTAAATAAAACTAAATGTAATATTTTTCAGGGCTTCCCTGGTGGCTCAGACAGTAAAGAATCTGCCTGCAATGCAGAGACCCAGGTTTGGTCCATGGGTTGGGAAGATCCCCTGGAGAAGGGAATGGCAACCCAGTCCAGTATTCTTGCCTGGAGAATCCCATGGACAGAGGAGCCTGGAGTGCTATAGTTCAGGGGTCACAAAGAGTTGGACATGACTGAGTAACTAACACTGTCACTACTTCTCAATATTTTTCAATTAAAAAAAGATAAATATTCTCTATGCTATTAGTGATCCCTGCCATCCTCGAATCAGTGCTCTCTTTTATTGTCCAAAAGGGAAGCAAATGTTTTATAGGTCAGTGAAAGTTTTAATGGACAAGTGTTCAAAACCTTTATCTATAATTCTAATTTAAACTAATTTGAGTTTATGATCTTTAGGGAGATTTGTGGTCCATGTACAGTTTATTATTACAATAAATTATTTTCCAGTAGGGTTCAATATAAAGGAAATGAGCATGATTCTATGACTAGGCAGAGGAGAAATTTTCTAAGAAAAACAACCAAGGGTTGGAATGAGAAATTTTTTCCCAGTGATATCTTAAAATGTGAGTCAGATACTAATTTGTCCTGGGCGATTTAGTTGAAGCATCTCTGGGGGCTGAGTGATGAATTACATGACTCTGAAGGCTCTTTCCATTCCTGCAATGTGATGATAAATTTGGGCATTGCATTAGATTTGTGTTCTTTCAAATGGGTGACATGGTTTTCTCTTCTTTGACTCCAGTGAGAAAAATACCTGCTGTGAGATTTTTCTTCTTAGGCTTCCTGTCACTTTTTCTATTTGAAAACAATGAAGACAGATACAATTATCTATAAAAGGAAACAAAGTGAAATTGAATCCCTACCTCATACCAAATACAAAAATCAGTTATACAGGGGTTAAAGATTATTTGTCAAATGAAAAACTTTAAAACATTTTTGAGTTTTCTAGGTGACTGACCATAGATCTTTTAAATACATCAACCTGTAATGGCCATCAAATAAAAACTTGAGCTATTCAACTACAGTAAAACAAAGAACTTCGGCTCATCAAAAAGACTTTTCAAAAGTGAAAAGATAAGACTGAGGGAAGGTATTTGAAACATATATAAAAGATAATATTGTTATTAAGGTATACACAGAACTCCTTCAAGTTAATAAGAAAAATCCAATAGAAAAGCAGGAAAAAGAAATGAAGAGTCACTTCACAGAAGAGGTACATGGCCAATGCGAATCAAGACTATGAGATAGCATTTTATACCCATTTAATTGGCAAAAATGTAGAAGTCTGACGATGCCAAATATTGGAAAGGATATGAATCTAATGTAAATCGCTACATCCATTCTGGAAAATAGTNGTCACTTCACAGAAGAGGTAATGTACATGGCCAATGCGAATCAAGACTATGAGATAGCATTTTATACCCATTTAATTGGCAAAAATGTAGAAGTCTGATGATGCCAAATATTGGAAAGGATATGAATCTACATCCATTCTGGAAAATAGTTTGGCATCACCCAAGTCATGTCTCATGACGCTGCAATTCTACTCCTAGGCGTGTACTTGTGCTACTACCCAAACCCTCATGTTTTGGGGAATTAAGGATACTCACAGAAGCCAAATAGATAAGTTATTCTGTGACAGTCACCCAGTAAAATGAATGAACTGCACCCATGACCACATGGGTGAATTTTAGTTACTTATATTAAGTGAGAGAAGTAAGTCTGAAATATTAAAAAAGCAAAGCAAAATGAAACAACATATTGTTTTAAAGTAACATTAAAAGTAATAAAGAAAATTTAGGATAATTGTTTCTGGAGTTGAGGGAGATAGCACATGGGTAGGTTTAACTTAGGGATCACTGTAGATCTTACATTGAATGGCAGGTTCTTAGATTTTCATTAAATAATTGTTAAAAAAAAAATGAAACTGAAAAGAGATAGTTATGCTCAAAGAGGAGAGTGTGAGCCAAGTATTATGATTAACTAGGTCATATATATATATGTATATGTATATATGCTTCCAAAAGAAATAAAAATAAGACTAACATTTTCACAATTGGATTATTTGTGTTTTTGTATTTCAAGTCTTATAAAATATCTATGAACCTCCATTCATAGATTCTATACTACTTAACCATATGCACATCCACCTTCTCCCACTTTATCTCTTCTTTGTGTTTCCTTTTGGGGTTGCAGTTGAAAAAATGGCCCCAAAAAAGCTTTTAATGTTTTTTTCAAAAATCAGTGAGCCTAGAAAAATGACTTTCTAGACTTTTATCTTTACACCCAACAGCACATGAGGGCACATCTCCCCTAATTAACAGCAGCGACTTCAGAGTTCTCGGAGTTTTTCACTTTTGCCTGTGGGGCCACTTTTTCTTTCAGTCTTGCTAGGGGGTAATACTTTCATCAATCTTTTCAAAGAACTGACTTTTTAATTTATTTTCTTTACTGTTTGTCTACTTTCTATGTTGTTAATCCTGACTTTACAATTTTCCTTCTTTCTTCCCGTTAGTTTATTCTGCTTTTAAGTTGAAAATGTAGGGAGTTGATTTGAAGCCTTTCTTTGTTTCTAGCATAAGCATTTAAAGTTATATACTTCTTGGGACCTCCCTGGTGGCCCAGTGGTTATGAAATCACACTTCCACTGTAGAGGTCACGGGTTCAGTCCCTGGCATGGGAACTAAGATCTCTGCCTGCCGCACAGCACAGCCAAAAAATAGAAAAAACAATTTAAGTTATGCATTTATCTCTAAATGCTGTTTAGTTATATTTTACAAACTTTAATATTTTCATTCACTCAAAAAATCTTTCTACTATATCTTATGATTTCTCTTTGACCTATCCGTTATTTAAAATTACAGTTTGGTTTCCAAATGTTTGGGCCTTTTCTAAGTATCTTATTGTTATCACTTTTAAATTTGTTATTAACTTCTAATTAGTTTCTACTGTGGCCAGAGTACATATTCTGCATGATTTAAATTGCTTCTGAAACTTATNTTAAAATTACAGTTTGGTTTCCAAATGTTTGGGCCTTTTCTAAGTATCTTATTGTTATCACTTTTAAATTTGTTATTAACTTCTAATTAGTTTCTACTGTGGCCAGAGTACATATTCTGCATGATTTAAATTGCTTCTGAAACTTATAGATGCTTATTTTGTGTGACAGATTATGGTGTATCTTGGTGGATACATCTTGAGAAGAATGTACATTCTGCAGGGGATGGGTATGGTGTTCTGTAAATGTTAATAAGGTTAAGTTGAGGGATAGACTCGTTTATATCTTCCATGTCCTTATTGATTTTTAAAATCTATTTATCCTGTCAATTACTGGGAGCATTAAAATACCCAGCTATGATTGTCTTCCTCAGTTCTGCCACTTTCACTTCATGACTTTTGAAGCTCTGGTACTAGTTACAAACATATTCAGGATTATATGTTATCCTGATGAATTGACACTTTAACCTTATGAAAAGTCTTTTAAAATCCTTTATAATATTTTTTTGTCTTGATATCTATTTTGTCTGGTATTAATACTGCTACGTTTGATTTCTTAGGCTTACTGTTCACCAGGAATGTTTTTTCCATTTTTAAAATTACAACCTATTTGGAGCTCAGTCAGTTCAGTTCAGTTGCTCAGTCGTGTCTGACTCTTTGCGGCCCCATGAATCCCACCACGCCAGGCTTCTCTGTCCATCACCATCTCCCAGAGTTCACTCTAACTCACGTCCATCAAGGCAGTGATGCCATCCAGCCATCTCATCCTCTATTGTCCCCTTCTCCTCCTGCTCCCAATCCCTCCCAGCATCAGAGTTTTTTCCAATGAGTCAACTCTTCGCATGAGGTGGCCAAAGTACTGGAGTTTCAGCTTTAGCATCATTTCCTCCAAAGAACACCCAGGGCTGATCTCCTTCAGAATGGACTGGTTGGATCTCCTTGCCGTCCAAGNCCCAACAGTCCCACTCTTAGGAATCTAGCCTCCAGAAAGAAAATTGTCATGAATTAAGGAAATATATAAATGGTATTTCGTGCAAGATTGTTTTTAGGAAACCACTGGAAACAGACTGAATGCCTTATTACAGGGAAATGACTGAATTAAGTGTGAAATACCCATACCAAAGGAAATATGCAGCCATTTTAAAAAAATGAGTGAAAGTTCTGTCAAGTGACTTGGAGGAATTACTACAAGATGAAGGAGGTGTTTAATGTGGTCTTTTTTGCAAAACAAGTAAGAACAAAATTAACCAAAAATCCTATGTGTGTGCCAGGCGTTTGTGTACGTTTCTATATAGGGTTATACGAGTTGGGAGGCAAAGGAAGACATTCAGACTGGGCTGTTCACATAAGTCACCTTGGGCTGGTGGTGCTGGGGTGTGGTGAGTGAGCAGGTGGCAAGAGGTGCTTTCACAATGCAACAGCGGAGAGAAATCTGCAGAGAACTTCTCTTCCTTTGTGATGGGGGCATTGCTAACAGCTACAAAATAAAAGAGCAAACATTAGACATACTGAATTTTGACATTATGATACAGTGTATTTTTTCCTTCCCAGAAACATTTTGCTTATTTCTATCTGAATTCAAAAGAGTAAGGGTTTTTCAACAATTCAATTCTCTTTACTTCTTTAGAATTTAAAATTTTTACACTCCCTGTCTAAGTTTTTACGTAGATTTAAATTTGTTATGGTGCACATTTTTCTAAAGGAAGAATACTGGGCTCTCTTGTTTACTATGCCCTTACTGACGCTATTTTTTTTTTGTTTGTTTGCTCTGTACTTTTAGACACAACAGAACATACTTATATGAGCAAATTTTATTAATATTCAAATATTCTATCCTAGGTTATAATCAATAGGTGAGAATTAAGTGTCTTAAAGGTCTCTTTATTTGGTTGAGGGGGATCAGGGANCCTTACTGACGCTATTTTTTGTTTGTTTGTTTGTTTGTTTTGTACTTTTAGACACAACAGAACATACTTATATGAGCAAATTTTATTAATATTCAAATATTCAAATATTCTATCCTAGGTTATAATCAATAGGTGAGAATTAAGTGTCTTAAAGGTCTCTTCATTTGGTTGAGGGGGATCAGGGAAGGCTACCTGGAGGAGGTTTTGTGACACACAGTAAGCCTTCAAATGTTTGCCAGTGAGGACACTTCTAAACTGACACTGAATGGGCAAGTAAGAATTAGCCAGAGAACTGGGAGAACAGATAGGTTATTTCAGACAGAGGAAACACTAATAATGACAAGGGCATTCATTGCAAACTGACTATGTACAAAATAACTCAATAACTGCTTTGATGCACGAGCTCACAGATTCCACACACTAGCCTTACTATTTCCAATCTACAGATGAGGAAACTGAGACTCAGTCTATGGGCTGTTGGGTGTCAAGGCCTCTTCAAGCACAATAAAGGGTGGAATTATGAGTCAAACTCCAGTCTCTGTGTTGCCAAACTCTGAGCTACTATACACTGCAGTGTACTAACAGCAGGTATAAAATGCAAGATTCTGTCACCTGAGTAAGTTAACAGCTCACCCAGGCATGACCACACTGCCTGTTTGACATTTCACTACCTGAAAGAATTTGGTAACATTTCACACCTGGATGTTTGTGCTCTTTGCCAGCTAGACCTTTTAGAAATATGTTCAATGAAGCAATTGCCAGTATTAGCCTCCGGGTGGTCCCAATATTGATACTATTCTATTCAAAGAAATATTTATGTATTCTATTCTGCTTTTAGAATATTTAAGATACCTAACTCTACTTTCCCCAAGGTAATTCAATAATGTAAATACCTTTTTCCTAATTTTTTTTTCTGAAAATCTAAATAACTTTTATGGTAGGCTGTCTTCACGAAAGCTGTCCTTTACTCATATATGTATAAAGCAGTAAACGGCAAAGATTCTATTCTATTCCAAGTGAAAGAAACACAGTCAAAACTCTACCTCATTTTCAGCTCTGTCTTTGTCTGAGATAATTTGTTTATCAGGAACAGAAATCCTCTAAAACTAGCTAAGGAAAAATGAGGACTTTACCTTAAAGACTTGACTTTACCAGAGTATTTTCTAGATCCCCAAAGAATCGAGTTGATTTGAATCTCAAAAAGAGGCTAGGAAAGGAACTGGAAAAAAAAATCAGGAATCTTGCATTATTTTGGAGTCGTGTGTTCTCTGACTCTCTCCTCTCTGTTCACCTGATTTATTCTTTCGACTGCAGATCAGCCCCTTCTGTTTCAGCACACAAGAACCCTTGCTGGTTTTGGATAACTCCCAGGCCAATGTACAGTTGAGTTAGACTCTAAGTTCCCTAGTTTAAATAATCTGAAGGATGAATCTGGCCCACTAATAAATGGCCTTCTCCAACATCCAGCCCTGGTCTGCATAATTGTGAGCAAGGGGATGTGGACATTTTAGTATATAGTATGGAGGGTTCCCATCCAGGGTCTTGGAGAAGATGGATCTCTAAGAATAGTTGGGGGAGAGTTGCGGTAGGGCTTGCTGCCGTTAAAGTAATCGTCTATGCAGACAGCAGTAACAAGAGGAATACTATTTTACATCAGATCAACCAAGATTAGATACTCCTGTCCAATTGGAATACAAGTGCAGTGCAAATAATTTGAAGATACCTTTATGGAACCTTTCTAATTTCACAAATATAGCTCTTAGGAAAATGTTGCTTGATGCCCAAGAATGATATATTCTATAAATAATGTTTTCTTTAAATTTTCATATCTGATTTTAGGGTGAAATTTGACATGGACCTTAGTCACAGACTTGTGACTCGAGGACAACTCTGTTTAAAATGTGTTACTGTAACATATTTTGTGAAAATTCATGTATCTACCCCACAAGGACCAGCTGTGTGCAGGCGACTCACATATATTTGTCAAATGAATGGATGCCAAGTTTTGCCAGTCTTTCAAGAACCATGCCATTCTGTTCAGTTCAGTCACTCAGTCGTGTCTGACTCTTTGCGACCCCATGAATCGCACATGCCAGGCCTCCCTGTTCATTACCATCTCCTGGAGTTCACTCAGACTCACGTCCATCGAGTCCGTGATGCCATCCAGCCATCTCATCCTCGGTCGTCCCCTTCTCCTCCTGCCCCCAATCCCTCCCACCATCAGAGTCATTCCAATGAGTCAACTCTTCTCATGAGGTGGCCAAAGTACTGGAGTTTCAGCTTTAGCACCATTCCTTCCAAATAAATCCCAGGGTTGATCTCCTTCAGAATGGACTGGTTGGATCTCCTTGGAGTCCAAGGGACTCTCAAGAGTCTTCTCCAACACCACAGTTCAAAAGCATCAATTCTTCGGTGCTCAGCTTTCTTCACAGCCCAACTCTCACATCCAGACATGACCACAGCAAAAGCCATGACCTTGACTAGACGGACCTTTGTTGGCAAAGTAATGTCTCTGCTTTTAATGTGCTGTCTAGGTTGGCCATGACTTTCCTTCCAAAGCTAGGAAAGCCAAAAAGAGTGCTCTGCCTTCTGTGTTCAGGGGATAANGACTAGACGGACCTTTGTTGGCAAAGTAATGTCTCTGCTTTTAATGTGCTGTCTAGGTTGGCCATAACTTTCCTTCCAAAGCTAGGAAAGCCAAAAAGAGTGCTCTGCCTTCTGTGTTCAGGGGATAATTTATGTATCTACGATTTTGACTTTCCCGCCTGTGTCCTGTTGCCCAAAATGAGACCATTTTGTTCAACATTAGCACAGACTCAAATTATGAAACTCAAATCAGCCAACATCCCTGGCAAAAGCTTGACAGAGGTGAACAGTGTGAAGACTGAGGCTTAGAATAGATTTTCTTGGATGGCCTGTGGATATTCATCATGGCCTCCATTCACTTGCCATTATTAGCACTGGTAATATCTGGCTGGCTAGATTTCATCATAGTCTCAGGTTCTATTCTCTTCTGGGTGAATTCAGTCAGCTACTAAATGGATTTCTAACCCAGAGCCTTGGGAGTATTCCAGGGGATGCTGAGTGGAAGAACCACCAGGTAGCATTTTTTTCCTCTGCAGTTTCTTGCTCTGACAGTTCCCCCTGGAACATAACGCCTGCTAGTGCACAGTTATCATAGGATAGATACGTAGATACATATTAGGTTCTCATTTTTATTTTTTATGATTCTGAAACTTAGTCTCTACATTCTGTTTATTTGTTATATTTTCTTTCGAGATTCTTGAGAAAGGGCATTTATTTTTAGCAATCAGTGACGCTACTTGCTGTGGCTCAGATCATGAACTCCTTATTACCAAATTCAGACTTAAATTGAAGAAAGTAGGGAAAACCACTAGATCATTCAGGTATGACCTAAATCAAATCCCTTATGATTATACAGTGGAAGTGAGAAATAGATTTAAGGGCCTAGATCTGATAGATAGAGTACCTGATGAACTATGGAATGAGGTTCGTGACACTGTACAGGAGACAGGGATCAAGACCATCCCCATGGAAAAGAAATGCAAAAAAGCAAAAGGGCTGTCTGGGGAGGCCTTACAAATAGCTGTGAAAAGAAGAGAGGCGAAAAGCAAAGGAGAAAAGGAAAGATATAAGCATCTGAATGCAGAGTTCCAAAGAATAGCAAGAAGAGATAAGAAAGCCTTCTTCAGTGATCAATGCAAAGAAATAGAGGAAAAGAACAGAATGGGAAAGATTAGAGATCTCTTCAAGAAAATTAGAGATACCAAGGGAACATTTCATGCAAAGATGGGCTCGATAAAGGACAGAAATGGTATGGACCTAACAGAAGCAGAAGATATTAAGAAGAGGTGGCAAGAATACACAGAAGAACTGTACAAAAAAGATCTTCACGACCC
>SJYW01045364.1:80560-99331 GCA_006410735.1 Raphicerus campestris
ATTATTTTGCCGACTAAGGTCTGTCTAGTCAAGGCTATGGTTTTTCCAGTGGTCATGTATGGATGTGAGAGTTGGACTGTGAAGGCTGAGCGCCGAAGAATTGATGCTTTTGAACTGTGGTGTTGGAGAAGACTCTTGAGAGTCCCTTGGACTGCAAGGAGATCCAGCCAGTCCATTCTGAAGGAGATCAACCCTGAGATTTCTTTGGAAGGATGATGCTAAAGCTGAAACTCCAGTACTTTGGCCACCTCATGTGAAGAGTTGACTCACTGGAAAAGACTCTGATGCTGGGGGGGATTGGGGGCAAGAGGAGAAGGGGACAACTGAGGATGAGATGGCTGGATGGCATCACGGACTCGATGGACGTGAGTCTGAGTGAACTCCAGGAGATGGTAATGAACAGGGAGGCGTGGCATGCTGCAATTCATGGGGTCGCAAAGAGTCGACCATGACTGAGCGACTGAACTGAACTGAAGCTATTTGAAAAGTGATTAGTTTTGCTGTTGTATTTGCTGTGCCCCTCAAAGCATAGTCCTGAAACAAGGACTTGAAAACACAGATTAGAGAGGAGCCTCTGGCTCTAGTCACAAGCTAGACATACTGTGTTTGATACAGTCCACCAAATTCTACTGAATTTTAGTCCATTATCAGTTTAAAAATATTTCAAATAGGTAAAAGCACAGAGAGGTGACTATCTGTAGTGACAGTCAAACTCATAGATTGAGTGATCGTGTCCCACCACGTGTGCTTCCCTGACAGCTCAGACGGCAAAGAATTTGCCTGCAATGCAGGAGACCCATGTTCAATCCCTGGGTCGGGAAAATCCCCTGGAGAAGGGAATGGCTACCTACTCCAGTATTCTTGCCTGGAAAATTCCATGGACAGAAAAGCTTGGAAGCTATAGTCCATGGTGTCACAAAGAGTTGGACTGAGCAAATGTCACTTTCCAAGCAATCCTTATCTCCAAGGTGATGGCACTAGGTGGTAGGGCTTCTGGGGAGGTGCTTGGGTAATGAGAGCATAGCTCGCATGGATAGGACTTGCACCCTTACAAGAGGCTCCAGAGAATCCAGCACCCCTGCTACTACATAAGGATGCAGTGAAAAGACAACTGTCTCTAAACCAGGAAGCCTCTTCTCACCAGACACTGCAGCTGCCAGCGCTTTGATCTTGGATTTTCATCCTCCAAGTGTGAGAAATAAATTTTTGTTGTTTATAAGCCTCCTGGTCTATGACATTTTTCTTAAAGCAGCTTAAATAAACTAAGACACAGGTCTTCACCATTTTCAAGTTTAGACGTGTGTCTAACATGGAGGACAACCCCACTCCCACTCAGCAGGGCGAATTTTTTTGTAGCCAGCTCTTGTGTAAGTGCTTTCACAGTCTGTGATTTTCCCATGGTCAGATTATCCTTTCAGCCACTCCTGTTTATGCACTTAAGCACCAAGTCTTAAAGATTTGTTATCATATACCTGATATTATGTGACTCTCAAAATAGTTGTCGTTCAGTCACTACGTTGTGTCCGACTCTTTGCAACTCCATGGCTTGCAGCATGCCAGGCTTCCCTGTCCTGCACTATCTCCTGGAGTTTGCTCAAATTCATGTCCATCGTGTCAGTGATGCCATCCAACCATCTCATCCTCTGCTGCCCCCTTCTCCTTTTGCCCTCAATCTTTCCCAGGTATCAGGGTCTTTTCCAATGAGTTGGCTCTTTGCATGGGGTAGCCAAAGTATTGGCGCTTCAGCATCAGTCCTTCCAATGAATGTTAAGGGTTGACTTCCTTTAGGACTGACTGGTTTGATCTCCTTGCTGTCCAAAGGACTCTCAAGAGTCTTCTCCAGCACCACAGTCTGAAGGCCTCAATTCTTCAGTGCTCAGCCTTCTTTATGGTCCAACTCTCACATCCATACACAACTACTGGAAAACCATAAAACAGTACCATCTCCTTATTACATAAATTCTCCTTCAGACGATTTCTTAAAAAAATACCAAGTCACTGAGAGTCTCAAAAATGCCAAGAGATTTGGGGTATGTCATCAGTTGCATAAATGCATTCCTTTCACAGATGCATCTGCTAATTCATTTTTACCAGTCTGCCTAAGCTGAAACAGAGAGCAGTCTCCACGTTCATTAGGTGGATGACCCAATAAGCATCAATAGCTGTGACAGCCAGTCGAGAAGTGCTTTCCCCCACCTTTCACTAAAATTCTAGTTTATTTGATGGGTTCTTAACTGTTGGGGAGATGGGGGGAGTGGTCTTGCCCAAAGCCTGGAGAGCAGACTGGGTCTCTTTTGGGAATAGAGATGACATTTCTTATATTGTTCATTGTCCTTTGGAAACTCGTTTTAGAAGCTCTCCATCTCAAGAAATTCTTCAATCCATGGATGAATTCTACGGAACCCATAGGTTCTGAAACCCATGGTTTCAGAGTTCAGGGAGACTGGGGTTCGAGTCTCCCTACTTGGAAGCTGCTGACTCTGCATGTTTAGCCAGACCCTTTTCTGTGGGGGATGGTGGGAGTAGGGGTGGGAGGAGATGGGATTCGGGGTATTGGTGAGGGGAGCTAAGAATACTTTCATCCAGGATGACAGCGGCCCTTGGACTGGTAGCCCTGCAGAAGCAGGAATGGCCACATTCAGTCGTGTTCAAACCACAAAGAATCCATCTCAAAAACACCATCATAGGTCATTCTCCCCAAAACCAAGCAAGACCTAGTCCCACATTGATCCACAGGTACTGGCTCAGTTTCTGTGGAATCAGAAACATCTGATGTTACAGCTCCCAGTCTCCTGATATTTTTTTGTTCTGTCCACTCTTCCATTTTTCCAAACTACCTCTTGGCTGCCAACACCTTAGATTTGCCTGTTGGAAGCCTGGTAGTTGGGACTTTTAAACCAAAGAAGTGGACATCTCAGACTCAGTTCTCTTAACATTTCCTCCGGTTCTCTAAATTTCTTTATCTGAGATTTCTTCCATGAAATGTTACTAAGACATTGTAATTCTCACTTAAAGCATGAGTCTAATTTACCCCAAGTTCAAAATTTTTCCCTGTCTAGTATCTATGCGTGCTCAGGCATGTCTGACTCTTTGTGACCCTTTCAGCTGTAGCCCCCCAGGCTCCTGGGTCCATGGGATGTTTCAGGCAAGAAAACTGGAGTGGGTTGCCATTTCTTCTTCCAAGGGATCTTCCCCACCCAGGGAACACGCCTTTTTTATGTCTCCTGCAGTACAGGCAGGCAGATACTTTTGCAGTTTTAGATCAAAGTTTATCCAAGAAATACCTATTGTGTATTTTATGAAGCAGAAATGAGAATACAGTGGTGAACAAGACAGAAAGTTCCGTGGTTTCCTAGAGCAGGCATTCTAGGAGCAGAATGGCTCCATAATTCATTCACTTCAGAAGTCAGAGGGAAAAATACGGCTAGATATAGGAAGGAACTATGTGTTTGCCATGTTGCATAGTGTACTACAGACCCGGAATTGAAATAAAGACTTCACAACAAAATATTTCAGATCGATTACTTCCATCCAGGAAATAATACTATTTTTTGCAAACTAGAAATTACTTTATCCCTCTTTTCTTTACAGTTCTCTTAAATCGGTAATTATTCAAGGTCTCCATCCAATTCTCATCAAATTGCCCTATTTGTAGCTTGCTATTTCTGTGCTGAAATGGAGCCTATAAAATACCTCAGGGGCTTAAACTGTGCGAGGCAAAATGGTATTTAAGTCTTTAGTTGAAATTATAAGCTTTGCAAGTGTTGCATTTTTAATTTATGGGAGTACTCCTCCACTTCCTTTTTTGGGGGAGGGTGGTTAGGGAGAGTGGGAAATAATATACATTTACTATATTGACTGTCTTTTCTTTTAAATACAATTTTCATGAACTGGAGACTTAGAAACACTTCACACTGCTTGAGCACATCTCTAAACTTCGTGGCTTCCTGCCCCTCGCCCCCGACCCCGAGCATTTTCTTACCGCTAGTCCAATTGTCGCAGGCAGAAAAGCTATTAATAAATACATATCTCGTTTTTCACCGATCTTTCTTCCAGAAAAGTGCAAGTGAAAAGGAAATAGAGAAGAAGGAGTACGGAGGAGGAGAGAGGAAAAGGAGGGAGAGACTAGGGGAAAAAGAAGCCAGAGAATGAGGGCGTAGCAGAGTGCTGGAGCAAGGACTGAGGACGAGCGGACCCAGCGCAGCCGCGGCGCGGAGCCGCCTGTGGCCACTGGTCCCCGGAGCTGCCAATCCGGGCGTAATCCTGGAGGAATTTCTCCCGGGTTTCGCTGGGAGTCACACTGCCGCCTCCTCTCCTCGGGCGGCCCGGAGGAGTCCGGAGAAGCCGGCTGGGGAAGGAAGAGGGAGGGAGCGGGAGGAGGAAAGGACGGGGGGAGGAGGAGGAGGACCCGGGGAGGGAGGCGGCGGCGCGGGAGGAGGAGGAGGCGGAGGAGGGGCGCCGCGGCTGAGCCACTAGCCCGGCTCGGACGCGCTACTCTCCAGATACTCCGGGAGCTCCAGCCGCGCGGATCGCGCGCCCCCGCCGCTCTGCCCCCAAACTTCAGCTGCAGCTACATTCCAAGCCATCTAATTTATTCCTCACAAAAATCAGAAACGGAGCAGCGACACAGAGAAGGAGTCCGCGGAGGAGTAAAACCACAGCAGAGCAACAAGAGCCTCCGAGCCGCCTCCCCCGCCCGGAGCCACAATCCGGCCTCGGGAGTGGAGGAGCCAACAAGTGAGAAGGCGCCGCGGTCCCGGGGCGCAGCCGGAGGAAGCGGGCGCTCCGGAGCCCCGAGCCCCCCGAGTCCCCTCGAGTCCCCCGAACCGCGGTCGCTGCGGCAGCTCTGCTTCTGATCGTTCTGCGCGAGCAGCGCCGGGCGCTGGGCGAGAAGCTTCGTGTTCTCCCTCGTTGCAAGCGGCCAGCTGGGAGCCACCGGTCCCGGAGGAATATGCGGCGCGCTTGGATCCTGTTCACCTGGGTCTTGGTGGCCTGCGTGTCCGCCGAGTCGGTGAGTTGGGCCGGGCGGGGGGCGCGCGCGCCGTTTAGGGTGCAGAGGCCGAGCCGAGTCCGCAGACCCCGCGGAGAATCGGGGAGCGCCCCCTGGGGGATGCCCCTAGTCCCCCGCTGCCAGACGTATAGCTGGGGATCCCCCGGGGATCTAAGGGATAAATGCGCTCCACGCCTTCTCCCCTTTCCCTTCCTGCAGAAAAGCGCCTCTCGCTGAAGTTACCCCGAGGTCCCCCGGGATGAGAGCGAAGGTATTGCCGTTTTGTCGAACCGCGGAGGCCGCTGAAGACGTTCCCAACTTACTCACCCTCCCCAGGGTCTTGCTGCGTGGCCGAGAAGGACCGATGGGGAAGGGGGACGGGAGAGAGGAAGCGTGCATAGGGCTTCGAGGGAACTGGTCCCCCCCCCCCACGCGCTCCCCGGCACTCGGGGACGGCCTGGAAACTTTGGGGGTCCCTTCCTCCGTGCATCCTCCCCCCGCGCCCTCCCCCTCACCCCCGCGCCAGCTTCCCTACTGGATTGAATGCAGGTTCTGGGAAGATGGGGCTAAGCTTTTTAAGAAACCCGCGAAGTGTCCGGAGAGGAAAGTTTGCAAAAAAGTTCTTTTGTTTGATGTTCCCAGTGGCTGGGGCTAGGGAGCAGACACTACGGGGGTAACGCGACCCGCGGAGGCGCGCAGTCCTGGGTCCTGCTGGGATGGGGGCGGGGGGAGTGCTTGGAAAATGCACCCGAAAATGCCGGGGTGCGGACCCTGAACTCCCAGTCCCGGCGACCCGTCCTGCTTGAGGGTCCAGGGGGCTCGCGGGCCATCAGGGGCGCGAGGGCATCTCTATGGATCGTGTTCGAGCGTGGCAGCTGGGCGAGACGGGGGTGCGGATGGCACTGTACTCGGCCTCGGGTCGCCTGGCCGCTCGCAACCTGAAGCTTCCAGCCTGACGCGCTTGCTATCGCGGACCCCGGCCGGGGTGCCCCCAGGCCCAGGGGAGTCTCTTCTCCGGCCCCGACTGCTGGCAACCCAGCCTCCCTCCCCGGCCTTGGTGGTGGGAACTGGGTTTCCCCTCCTCTGGCTCGAAGGTTGCAGCTGGTTTCCCTACGACGCCCAGTGAGCGCCCTCTACAGGGAAATGCCTCCTGGGCTTGCCCTTGTGCCTGGCGGCCCCTACCTGGGCGCCCCGAGCTTTGTCCGGCTGGGTGGAACCCCGAAACACCCGCGAGCCCGTCTGCAGCCTCAGCGCGGTCCGGGGCCTCGGGTAGGGAGGACAGCCGTTTCTACCCTCCTCTCGTTCCCCATACCTCTTCCCCTGGCTACTTAGCAACGTGTCCATTTCTAATAAATCAGACCGTCCCTTCCAAGACAAATCATGTCATCTTTAGGGGTGGTTTTGTAAAGTTTCTCCCCCCACCCCCGCCTTTGGTGTGTTATTCTTCCCTTCTCTCTCGGCCCCCCCCTTTTTTTTTTTTTCCTTTTAAATTGATACGATTTAGGATTGGGAAACCTCTGGCACCGAGCAGCCGATGTGGCATTAATCTTCAGTGCGGAGGGGCTCTGGGTGTGCTAGCAGGTCGCCAACGTTACGCGGAGATTGGAGAGCGTAGCCTGAACATATTTGGGTGCTCCGGCTGGCTGTAGAGCTCCGAGCCTTAACGACATTTCTCTTTGGCATACGATCGTTTTTATCCGTTGGGATTGGTAGTCTCCCAGCCAGTTATGAACTTTGGCTCTTTGCACACCAAAAGAGACAGGTTCTCTGTTTCTTTCAGAAAATCATTATTGTTCATCTTGTTGCAAAACAGGGCAAAGGGAGAATTCTATGTAAAGGTTTTCTAGCGAAGCCTGCGTAAAAAACTGTGCTGGGCTAAGGAGGTCCCTTTTTGCTGAGTCCTGTTTGGAGATTTGCTAGAAAGTGTTACTATTTGAGGATTCTACAGGAAGAATATCTCCCTGGGTTTTTTCTTAAATGCAACAGTGATTCATAAGGAAGCTTTTTGGCTGAAGGATACCTGTCTTCTCCGGTGACAGCCTCCCCCCTGCCCCAACTCTGTACTTTGGGGTTCTAATATTTCTCATTTCCACCCAGAATTGGAAGCTTTCCAAATGAGGTGTTTCACCGTGGTAGATACCATTTTCAGGAATTGGAATATCATTCAAAAGGGTGATTAGAGATTTTTAAAATGTCAGCTGTAGCATGAATGAAGACTAGCAGAGAGTCTTTGTGAGGGAGGCAATTTTTCTCAAAAGCAGCTGTTGCAAGGCCCAGGAAGGCCAGTAGTTCATTTAAATTACTTTTCAGTCTCTGTTTCAAGTGTAGCCTTGTAAATGAANTGACAGACCTGTTGGAAAGAAGAGGCCTTACTGGAAAATGCTTTTGGAAGGACGAAAGTCTACTGTTTAGGGAAAAGCTCGGTGGGAGCCGTTAGATCACTGAACAAAGGGAATCACGCTCATCTTGGTCTCCTGGGTGTTTATGTCCGGGTGAGAAAGGCAAACTGAATCTCTGAATCTCTGGATACTGAAGCACACAGTAAATGGTTGTTGCTAGGCAGAGAATAGTTGTCATATGTGATAATAATCCTTCAGAGAATATGCTTTTCTCCCTTTGGTAATAACCATTTGTTTCTGCTTTTTCCTCTTTTCCCCCACTCCTTCAAACAGAACCTGGACAACAAATTCTGACCCCTAGGCACATTTAAAAGGAGCTGGTTGGTGGTAAGAATCTGGAAACTAAAACAGCCGAGCTAGAAAACAGAGCCTGCACACACGAGTTTACTTCTGAAGAATGGTTTTCCCCAAGAAAAGCATTACCATTCATTTGAGAAGTCAGAGAACATATATTTTGTGTCTTCTCTGCATCATGCATCATACTGGACACTGGGGATAAAGTAAGATACAGTCCAACCTCTGGAGGATGTTACAGCTGTTAAAACAAAGAAGCGCATTAAAGTAGGACTTCCCTGGAGGTCCAGTGGTTAGGACTCCGCCCTTCCACTGCAGGGGGCTTGTGTTCCATCCCAGAGAGGGGACTAAGATCCCACATGCCTTGCAGTGTGGCCAAACACAAAGAGCAAAAGAAAAGAAGTGTATTAAACAAGAGGTGGCAACAATGAAAGCTTATAAAGGTAGAGGCCAAGCACAAAGAAAGACTGATCAATTCAACCTGGGAGACTCAGAAAGGCTCCCCTAAAGGAATGACTCTTGAGATGAGTCTAGAGAAAGGGGCAGACTGCCTGGGTTGGGAGGAAGGCTTGGAATCCCAACAAAGGAATTTGTAGGAGAAGCAAAATTTGCATGGCCCATTCAGAGATGTGGGGCCCTGCTCTGAAGAGCCAAATCAGGATCTTACAAGCCTTATTAAGACTCTGAACTTTATCTTTAAGGCAATAAAGAATCATTCAATAGTTTCAGGCAAGGAAATAACAGGATCAAATTTGAATTTTAAAAAGATCTTGCTGGCGGCAATAAAGGATAAAATAGAGAACATTCGAGGCAGGATAAAAGAGATGAGAACCAGAAAAGCACAAAGAGCAAAGGTACAGTAAGAAACGTTACTTCATCATCCTAGCTGAGGTGGGGGTGAGGGATATACTGACAAAGATTAAATTTTAATCCATTGTTTCAGTATCAAAATGTTTGTATTGTACACATCTTCCCCCAGCCCTGAAACTCCAAGCATACTTTCCTGACAAATCCAGAAGAAGCATATAGGTTGTTTTATAGCCCTACAGAGCATTAATGCTAACTGTGCACTGGCATCTAAAGACCTTCTAGTTCAGGGCAAACTGTTAGTTTCATGGAAATAGGTAGAGGACCCATTCACTAGAAAACTAACCTGACATTTACCTGGGCTTGCTTAGAGCTAGAAAGAATCTCCTAGGATGAACAGGGACAAATTAGACAAATTTCCCACATCCTTCTGAAGAAAATATGGTAACACAAGGTCATACTGATGGGATTGAAGATTGGCCTCCTCAAATATCTATCACTCAGTAAATTAGTCAAAATGTTTACTATAAACAAAATATTTTAGATATAAACTTAGTATATGTAAGATTATATATATGTATGTATATAAATAATATACGTATATATATATTATATAATTTACCAATATTTATTTAGTTCCAATTGGGTTTCATGGGAAGTGACAAATGAGACATAATCCCTGCCCTTGTGGAATTTACATTTGAAAAAATAAAGGTTTATATATATATATATATATCCTCATATTTTCTGAATATAAAATATTATGTCATAAAAGGAAAACTTGAAAATGTACTTCATAGCATACTTCTCTCTTTCTCTCTCTCTTTTCCTTTGACCCAGTTTGTGGTAATTTTAGTTCCCTGAACAGGGATGGAACCCCAGTTCTAGCAGTGAGAGCTCAGAGTCCTAAACACTGGACTGCCAGGAAATGGCAGCATACTTTTGATTGTATAAAGCACTCAAATATTTCTGAAGTTACTTTCACCCTGTGTCTACACTTCTTTTTAAATGGTTTAGACTCATTTTTAACATTATTAATTCAAGGTGACAATTTGGGTAATATAGAAAGTATTTTAGGTGGAAATTTTAAATTATTGCTACTATTTTTTTAATCACAAACTATGCATCCTATTGTTTCCTTCCTTTCCTTCACCCATCATAGGCAATTCATCAGGAAGTCTGCATCTTTATCTCCTAAATACTTTCAATACCATCTACTTTTCTCTATCTCCACTGATACTACTCTAATCCAGGTTATCATTATTATCTCTTCATGGATTACTACATTATTATCTTAACTAGTTTTGCTAATACTCTTGTCCCCCTTTCACCTAATCTCCATCAGTAGTGAGTGAATTTTTTGAAAAGTAATTCAGATGATGTCACTCACCTACATATTATCAATTAATGTTCGGCAACTCATAAGCAACTGCTAATAAGCAGCTCTTCAGAAGTTCTTCATCATGACAGTGGATGGAATAACTGTTGCATGTTTTTATCTACTTAATTTTTCCATGGATGCAAAACACCCCTTCCCTCACCTTTGCTTCTTAAGTATTATTCTGTCTCACTTCAATGCCTGTCTCATTATTCCACATTAAGTGAAGTCTGAAAATGATTCCGCTACACAAGATCTCAAAGGTCCTAACCTCCATTGGAGAAGGCAATGGCACCCCATTCCAGTACTCTTGCCTGGAAACTCCTATGGACGGAGGAGCCTGGTGGGCTGCAGTCCATGGGATCGCGAAGAGTTGGACAGGACTGAGCGACTTCACTTTCACTTTTCACGTTCATGCACTGGAGAAGGAAATGGCAACCCACTCCAGTGTTCTTGCTTGGAGAATCCCAGGGACGGGGGAGCCTGGTGGGCTGCCGTCTATGGAGTCGCACAGAGCCGGACACAACTGACGTGACTTAGCTGCAGCAACCTCCATTAGTTTTGTTTTTATCTGTATAACTCAATAAACAATTATACAGCAACCCAATATATAAAGTGATATGAGCTCTATTTTATTAGAATATATGTGTATCTATATTTCTTATAAAGATACTTGGTAAGACTTATCTAAGATAATAACTTGGAGCTGGTTATGTGCTTGACTCTACTTGGTGGACAAGCAGGGTGGTGCTGATGGGAGCTTATGGGAAGTTCTCTTCTGATGGCTTTTTCTCAGTGAATCCAGAAGCAAAGTGAGAGTGAAGGTGAAGGATGAGGTGTTAGAGGTTTAAGAGAATAGAGAAATGAAATTATAACATAGAGTGATAAAGTGAATGGTCTAAGGCCCTAGTTTGCCAAGTGTGGTGCCCAGACGAGCAGTACTAATAAAACATGGGAAGTTATAAGAAATTACAGATCTCAAGGCCCACTACACTTACTGAATCAGAAACTTTGGAGGTGAGGTACTCCTGGATGTCTTTTCCTAACTAGCACCTGCCCCAGTGAGAGTAAAAATACACTGAAATCTGCACTCATGGGATGAGAGAACTGCTGGAACATTTCTGGACAGCATTAAGAGCCCCTGGGGGCTCAGGATTATGAGCATAAAAGGAAACCAGGTACTACTGTTCCAGATTTAACGGTGGGGTGCCAGGGACGTAAATGGAGATTTTAATTTAATTCGTTTGTGGATTCCTGTTACTGTACCTTTTTTAAAAATTTCAACGTATGTTTTTATCAATGTCAAAAATAAAACAAAAACATATTTGAAAAATAAGACCTGGGGACTTCCCTGGTGGTCCAATGGTTGAGGCTTTGCCTTCCAATGCAGGGGATGCAAGTGCCATCCCTGATCGGGGAACTAAGAGCTCACACGATGGAACCAAAAGCAATAAAAAATTAAACCTGAACCGCATGTTTTTCATCTCCAAAGCAGAAACACAGGATGAAGCCTAAGTCACTAGATTGAATCCAGCGTCCTCATTACACATGTGAGTATACCTTAGTTGATTAAACTGGCCTCCTTTTAATTCTAATTGATAAGAATTCCTACTTTGAATAGGAAATTGGACACCGATTATGTTCAACAATGACAATGATATTTTTAAGAAATGTTTTTCTGGAAACTTTTTAGTGTACTTGAATTAAATCAGTGATTCTCTAATATTTTCCTCTGCCAACAAAAGAGAAGGCAACAACACAGATTTATCAGAAAGAGTAGAGGGGAGGTAGGAGGAAACTGCTCCTCCTCTCAGAAGGGAACATCAGGAAGTTAGTAATTTGGCATAAGAGGGTATGGACAGAGGTAGCTTTTAAAAGCTTCCATCCTATGCATATTATTTATTTACTGGGGGCAGGAAGTATAGTTGATTTACAATACTGTGTTAGTTTCAGGTGCATGGCAAAGTGATTTCATGTATGTGAATGTACCCCAGGTATACTTGCCTCTCCACTTCTGGAATCACTTGGGAATTTTACTGATAACCTCAAGATCAAAGGGTCAATCCCTAGATTCCTGAATATCAAATGCAGTCCTCTCTGCTTGCTGTTTCTAAGCACAGGCTCATGACTCTAGGTTAGAACAGCACAATCTGAGTAGTCCCACGACAGAAAGGAACGTCAATCACACACATAATCCTAAAGGAAATCAACCCTGAATATCCACAGGAAGGGCTGATGCTGAAGCTGAAGCTCCAATACTTTGGCCACCTGATGTGAAGAACAGCTCATTGGAAAAGACCCTGATGCTGGGAAAGATTGAAGGCAGGAGGAGAAGGGGACGACAGAGGATGAGATGGTTGAATGGCATCACCGACTTAATAATGGACACGAGTTTGAGCAATCTCCAGGAGATGATGAAGGATGGGGAAGCCTGGCGTGCTGCAGTCCATGGGGTTGCAAAGAGTCATACACGACTGAGCAACTGAACAACAACATCACACACCCACACGCTTCCAGTTTCAGCAATCGGGTTTTACATCTAGAAGGCTTCCTTCCCTGCATCTTACCATGTCAAGTGTTTTCCATCATTTAGTATTCAGAGTATTCAGACAAAAGAGACTTTTCCTTACCTATTTTAACTCTGCTTCTTTTCTTTCATTGAACTCATACTGAATGTGTTATTTTTACCTCAGAATCCAGAATTTTCCTGAACCCGCAGACTAGGTTAACGCTTAGTCACTAAGTCATGTCCAACTCTTTGCAACCCTAAGGACTATAGCCCAGCAGGCTCCTCTGTCCATGGGTTTCTCCAAGGAGGGATACTGGAGTGGGTTGCCAGACCGTCCTCCAGAGGATTGTCTCGACCCAGGGATCGAACCTGTGTCTTCTGCACTACAGGTGAATTCTTTACAGCTGAGCCACTGAGGAAGCCCCAGACTACGTTAAGATGCCTGCTAAACCCTGCCAACAAATAGCTCTTACCATTCTCAGAGCACCCATCAAATTACAAGTTAATGAAATCATTTGTTTAATTGCCTGATGTATGCTCTATCAAGGCAAGGATCTTGGGCATTTAGTTCAATTGTGTATCCCCAGTGCCTACTACAAGCCCTGGCACAGGATAGACGCTCGGTAAATAACGGTGGAAATAATAAGTGAATATCCTCTTATACACTAAGGGTAGTCAAATATGTACATTAGATGAAAAGTGTGGCAGTCTGTTAGATTAATGGGCCCGATAAACTGCCCCCCTGCTGTTCACAACCTGTGCAGTCCCCTATTCTCAAATCTGACACACTGTACCCAATAAAATACAGCAGAAGACACTATGTGCTGATAAGCAGGCCCAAACCTTAAGAAAGCTTAGCAGCATCCTCTTTCGGCTATTTGGAAGCTACTCCATGTACATAGGGGCTTCCCTGGTAGATCGGTGGTAAAGAATCTGCATGCTAATGCAGGAGACGTGGATTCGATCCCTGGGTCAGGAAGGTCCCCAAAGAAGGCAAGAAATGGCAACCCACTCCAGTATTTCTTGCCTGGCAGGCTACAGTCCACGGGGTCACAACAGAGTTGGACATGACTTAGCAACTGAACCACCTCCACCAGGTACATAATCCAACTACCCTGAGACCACTAAGATAGAAGGAAGCCCAAATGACCTATATGCTGGGGCCCAAGGAAAAGCGCTGAGAATGCAGCCAACAGCAAGAACTGAATCTCCTCCCCAAGCCAGCACCAGCTTCCCAGGTCTGTAAACGGGCCGTCTGAGATGTGGACCATCCAACCCCAGTCAAGCAGTCACATATTTGCTAGACATAAGAGAGTCTGATGTGTTATTAAATCAAGCATTATGAAGTGTCTGCACATTGCAGGCATCACCTAATCCTCACAGTGGGTCTGTGCTTCTCATGGTGGTGGTAGTTAGTTGCTAAGTCATGGCCAACTCATATGACTCCACGGACTATAGCCCACCAGGCTCCTCTGTCCATGGGATTTCTCAAGCAAGAATACTGGATGGGTTGCTATTTCCTTCTGCAGGAGATCCTCCTGACTCAGGGATCAAAGCCAGGTCTCTTCCACTGTCGGCAGATTCTTTACCAACTGAGCAACCAGGGAAGCCCCATGCTACACATATTAAGTCCCAGTTTAAGTAAGTAAGTAAAGTCACTCAGTCGTGTCTGACTCTTTGTGACCCCGTGGACTGCAAGAATACTGGAGTGGGTTGCCATTACCTTCTCCAGGGGATCTCCTTGACCCAGGGATGGAACCCGGATCTCCTGCATTGGAGGCAGATGCTTTACCCTTTGAGTCACCAGGGAAGCCCCAAAAGTGAAGTCGCTCAGTCGCTGTTCGACTCTTTGCGACCCCATGGACTGTAGCCCACCAGGCTTCTCCGTCCATGGGATTCTCCAGCCAAGAATACTGGAGCGAATTGCCATTTCTTTCTCCAGGGGATCTTCCCAACCCAGGGATTGAACCCAGGTCTCCTGGATTACAGGCAGATGTTTTAACCTCTGAGCCACCAGCTCAAATTCAGTCCCAGTTTACAGATGAGCAAATTGAGGGTTAGAGAGATGAAGTAACCAGGTGAAGGTCACACAGCAAGCAAGATTCAGCGCCAGGATTTGAACTCAGCAATGCACTTTCAGAGCCCCATGATTCTCAGAAAAGCACCACCACCACCATCCATTCATCAGAGCCATTTAACTATGCTTCTTAAAGGAAGAAGACAGTGTATCTGTCACACTAACCACTTCTCTTTTTAGTCTTAGCTGAGCTCCTCCAGGGCCACTGGTCAAGTGGGGGAACCCGCAATATTTCACCTCTAAAAGCAGGTGGCAGAAAGAGTTAGCCTTGCCAACATCAGCACCTATGGTAATGATACGGCTGTGCAAAGAAAATCTATCTGACCAGAAATTTTCTCCCCAACTGGTAGATGCTTGAAATGTGCCATCTCAGAGAAGTGACGATGCTCTTTACATATATCTCTAAACCCAATTCTCTGGACTCAACTTCTTCATGTGTAAAATTAGAGAACTCTATTTTTTTTTTAATTCTATGGTTCTATTTTTTTATTTCTTTAAGATAAATTTAGCAGCGATGTCATTAGGTTAGGTAAATTAGATAATTTGGCTGCTGAAGTCATTAAGCTAGGCAAAGCAGTATAAAATACTATGAGTTAGGTGAACGGTACTGGTAATACATGGGATTTATTTCTATTCTGAAACCGACAAGAAAAGGAAGAATTTAGGAAACACTTAGTACAAATGACTCCCAGACAAATTATCTACATGAAATCTGCCAGCAAAATTAAAACTTGTTGAGAAAAAAAAAAAAAAAGTTTAAACCCAAGAATAAGAAATGCTACAGAAGTAGGCCTCATGGTCTCCCCCAGCATGCACACAGCATGCAGCTAAAGCTACAGATGGGCTAAATTTGAAAATCTCCATTTATTCATTCCATACAAGTTTATTGAAAGTATTTAATGAAAACATTTCTGTTCCAATCAATATGAACAATCGGAGATGTACATTAAAGAAGGAAATGTACATGACTATCTTTCTGGTAGCTTAAAATCTAGTAGGAAAGAAAAGATACATATGTGAATAATTACAAGCAAGAAAAATGTAATATATGAAATACTGTATGATTCTACTGACATGATGGGCCTCCCCACCCCTGTGACTAAGTGGTTAAGTAAAGAATCCACTTTAGCAAACAATGCAAGAGAAGAGCGTTTGATACCTAGGGCAGGAAGACGCCCTGGAGGAGGGGATGGCAACCCACTCCAGTATTCTTGCCTGGGAAATCCCACGAACAGAGGACCCTGGCCACGTCCACGGGGTTGCAAAGAGTCGGACACGGCTGAAGCAACTGAGCACTACTCGCATGAAGTATCTAGGGTAGCTAAATTCATAGAAACAAAAAGTAGAAGGGTGGTTTCCAGGGGCTGTCGAAGTGATGCAGTGTGGTGCTGCTGTTTAATGCGCACAGAGGTTAAGTTCTGCAGGCTGAAAAAGCTGTAGAGATGAGTTGCACAATAATGTAACATATTCAACAGTACTGAACTGCACACTTAGAAATGTTTAAGAGTCAATTTTATGTCAGAAGTTTTTACCACAAGAAAAAAGAAAGGCAATAGAATATACATAGCACATGAATTGTACAGAAAGTCAGTAGTGCAGAGGTTCAAGGAAATGAGAGATCCATCAGTTTGGTGTGAATGTTACTGTGATAAGGAAAGCCTTCTTGTAGGAAGTAAAACCGGTGTCAGTCTTTGAAGATGACTTGAGCCTTGACAGGTAGAGATAGGGAAGATTGAAGTGATGGGGAAAGTAGAAAAGGCTAGGGTACTGGGAGATCAGAAGAGAGCCACTCTGATCTCGCACTAAGCAAAGAGCACAGAGGAGAAACGCTTAACCACAGTCCAGGGAATTTCACCTTCAAGGTAGCTAGTTATATCTCCACTGTGTGGTATTTCAGAACTGAGACAACACACAAGACTGCCCTAGGGAAGTTTTTATTGCTTCAAACTTAGACTGACAAGAACATGTTATGATGTATCATTAGCAACAGCTAATAACAGTAATGATTTAATAAGTATAATGCAATCTAAGACACTTCACAAATAAACAAAAATTAAACCAAACTGGGCAAAATGCCCAGATTACTTCCTACACACACCAACAAAGGACTATACAAAGTAAAAATGGAAACAAATGTTTCACAATAATACTGTTTATATTTTGGATGGTAAAAGATTTTTTAATCTTCCCTGTATTACTTTTAATTTGTTTTAAAAGTAAGTATGAGCACCTTGACTAATAGAAAATCATTCCATGAAATAAATTTTCATTATAATAAATGACACTGGAAAATGAAAGTACTCCTTGAAAGATGGGGTCCCTTTGATGAAAATAAAAGGACATATTCTCTTGGTCAGAGGTCCTCAAAGCCTTCTCAGATCACTCTCCACATCCATGTATCACCAAGCAAAATGAGGATTACAGCCACACAGTGGCAGGTAACTTGTCTTTCACTGATTTTCCATACCCCTAACAAGTCCCTTCCCAGCACTCCTTCTCAGTAAATAGTTCCTGACAATTATGACTCTGAACACAGAAGACAGAAGGGACTAAGTCGTCCCTGGGGTGCATTTTGGCCCTGAATTTAACTAGAAAGTGGGAACAGCAGGAATTCTCCCATCACTTATTACACTAAGGAGAATGTTCTATATAATTGTCAAGCCACATCAGTAAGCCAATTTGGGGAGTTAGTTCCCTCACCCAGAAAGCAGAAAACATGGCATCTTCTCATAAGGAGAGACTCTGAGAGGGCTCACAACTGAACGTTTACTCCTCACCCCTAAAAAGAAAGCAATGTTGCTAGTTTCTCCCATTTTCTTCCATATTTTGTGCACAGACACAAATATGTATGTTAACACACACATTACCACATCACATTACATCATAAACCTGATCTGTGTCCAATTTTCCAATTTCTTTCCACCTCCAATATATTCAACCTCTATTCACAGTATTAATCCTTGTTGAAGTTGACCTGTTCAATTCAGTCAAAGAAAATTTCATTTACTCAACAAATGCCTAATTTGAACTAGAAGCTGAGATTACACCAGTGAACCGAAAAGCGTTTCTGCCACCACAAAATTTAAAGTCTAACTTGTAAAATCACAATAGGCTATTAGTCTAAAACCTACCTAATCTGTGCAAAAAATATACTTGTATGAAACAACTAGAGAAAAATTACCAGTGGACTCAAATGCTTAATTTGAGCTATGGGCTACACATGGAGTGGACGCCGAGTCTCCAAACATCAGGGCTAAGAGGCAGAACTAGATAAGCTTTGCTTAAGCAAGAATTTTACCCCCTGGAAGATGTTTTAGACATAATAAAATCCAAAATCTTTACTTTTTTTTAGGTGAGCAACCTGCATCTCAGGAAGAACAGTGAATGCTATTTAGATGCAGAAGGAGACCTAGGCCCTTTACAATCGAGTAGACTCGATATATTGTCTAGTGTTGATGAAGACCCACACGGATGACTTTTAAGAGCCCTTTACAACCTTCATTGTGAGGCTGCATTTTTTTTTTTTTTTTTTTTTTTTTAGAAAGCACTGTAAGGAAAGAACACTTCTCTGGGGGTAATCAATAGTAGCCGTGCAAAGAGTTCATGGCCTTGAACTCTACAGCCTGACTGCTACAACTACAATTTCTACTCTGCTACTTATTTCCTGAGTGACCATGGGCCATGGACCTTAACCTCCCTTAATCTGTTCCTTAATCTGTAAAATGGGACTGACAATGGTACTCATTCTATGGAGTCATTCTGAGATTAAAATGAGTTGATACACATATGGTGGTGTGATGGGAAATGTTTAACAACTGGTCTGTGAGATAAGGTTGCACTGCAGAGATTGCTTATTTCCTTCCATGACTAATTTCAAGTTACCAACATAAAGGCAATCAGCTTACAGAATTTCTCATATTTTACAAACTGCCTCTCTCAAGCTGCCCATGGCATACCACTGCATGTAAAGCATTATAAAAGAGTCTGGCACTTGGTAACCACTAGCTGCCTATGTCTCTCTCTCTCTCTATATATATATACACACACACAATATGCAGATATTAGTTACTAAAGGAGTATGTCAAGGCTGTATATTGTCATCCTGCTTATTTAACTTATATGCAGAGTACATCATGAGAAACGCTGGGCTGGAAGAAACACAAGCTAGAATCAAGATTGCGGGGAGAAATATCAATAACCTCAGATATGCAGATGACACCACCCTTATGGCAGAAAGTGAAGAGGAGCTAAAGGACCTCTTGATGAAGGTGAAAGAAGAGAGTGAAAAAGTTGGCTTAAAGCTCAACATTCAGAAAA
>SJYW01045364.1:101082-121116 GCA_006410735.1 Raphicerus campestris
GAAGAGGAGCTAAAGGACCTCTTGATGAAGGTGAAAGAAGAGAGTGAAAAAGTTGGCTTAAAGCTCAACATTCAGAAAATGAAGATCATGGGATCCGGTCCCATCACTTCACGGGAAATAAGATGGGGAAACAGTGGAAACTGTCCCACTTTATTTTGGGGGGCTCCAAAATCACTGCAGATGGTGATTGCAGCCATGAAATTAAAAGACGCTTACTCCTTGGAAGGAAAGTTATGACCAACCTAGATAGCATATTCAAAAGCAGAGACATTACGTTGCCAACTAAGGTCCGTCTAGTCACGGCTATGGTTTTTCCTGTGGTCATGTATGGATGTGAGAGTTGGACTGTGAAGAAGGCTGAGCGCCGAAGAATTGATGCTTTTGAACTGTGATGTTGGAGAAGACTCTTGAGAGTCCCTTGGATGGCAAGGAGATACCAGTCCATTCTGAAGGAGATCAGCCCTGGGATTTCTTTGGAAGGAACGATGCTAAAGCTGAAGCTTTAGTACTTTGGCCACCTGATGGGAAGAGTTGACTCATTGGAAAAGACTCTGATGCTGGGAGGGATTGGGGGCAGGAGGAGAAGGGGACGACAGAGGATGAGATGGCTGGATGGCATCACGGACTCGATGGACGTGAGTCTGAGTGAACTCCAAGAGATGGTGATGGACAGGGAGGCCAGGCGATTCATGGGGTCGCAAAGAGTCAGACACAACTGAGCGACTGAACTGAACTGAGTTACTAAAGATACTAATATAATATATATGACAGCATTTTCTCTGATTTTGAATCATTCAAATACCCTATAATATTCAGAATAACTAAATTTATAGTGGTGCTCAGGGAGCCCTACTTCCCAGGAGGTCCCCCAAAACACATCATGTAACTAAAATACTATATTATGGAAATACAGCTCAAGACAGACTCCCCCAATGTCTCTGCCACTTCTAGTAGGATTTCCGCCCTTATTCCCTCCTAGACAGAGTAGGGGCACTGCAAATGCATGAATGATTTCTATTTGAGTGATATTATTTATGATATATGACTTATAACTTCATAACAATTATTGTGTATTCCATACGCTTCACTTACAATGTCTCAGCAAATCCTTATAGCAACCGTGTGAATGGATATTATTCCCAAGTGAAGTAACTGAGGCTCAGATAGGACTCATAAGTTTGCCAACAGTATACATCCAGGAAATAACATAACATAAATACTCAACCTCATCTTTTGAGGCTAAACCTTAGGTTTGCTCCATTATCACAAATCACTTCATAATTATCTGAGTTTTTTTGTTTGGTTTTCATTTTTTTCAGTTCCATGTAAAAATTTGGGTTAGCTCATATAATGGTATTTTGATAATAACTCACCCTACAACAACTACTATATACTGAGCCATGTATGTATTATTTAATTTCATATATAAAATCCATAGTAAGCTCTAGCTAGATATTTATAAACACTGAGAAGACTCACCTTAGTATATACTGCCCAATGAATGACTCATAATACTGAAATCAGTAAGGCTGATACTTTGATTTTCATTATTTTTAATTTAACAATAATGGANTTGGCTGCAATCACCATCTGCAGTGATTTTGGAGCCTCCCAAAATAAAGTCTGACACTGTTTCCATTGTTTCCCTATCTATTTCCCATGAAGTGATGGGGCTAGATGCCATGATCGTTTTCTGAATGTTGAGCTTTAAGCCATCCTTTTCCACTCTCCACTTTCACTTTCATCAAGAGGCTTTTTAGTTCCTCTTCACTTTCTGCCATAAGGGTGGTATCATCTGCATATCTGAGGTTATTGATATTTCTCCCTGCAATCTTGATTCCAGCTTGTGTTTCTTCCAGTCCGGCGTTTCTCATGATGTACTCTGCATAGAGGTTAAATAAGCAGGGTGACAAACTTACACTTTTAACTGGCATTTGGACCTACACAGGCAAAGGAAGTGGAGAACTTGGGGGTGCTAAAGCCAGGGGTGGGGGAGTGTTTACTGTCAACTTAGTTGTGTATGGAATATTTGAAGATTATTGGCACGTTAAATAAAAGACATTTTAAGAGCAAATGTATTTGATGAATTTAATTAACATAAGAGACTGCAGCAATGTACTTTTGATGTCTTATTTTAGTGATTGGTAAATATTAATAAAAGAGAAGATAAATTTGTTTATGTTTGACTGGTAAATGCTTTTTTAAAAACATTTTAAATAGTTTGCATCTTTAACAGCAAAAGATTGTATAAATAGAGGTCTTTAGTACATCAGTGATGAATGTTATAAAAATGATGAATTATGCTGTTTACCTCTCATTCTCAAGGTTTTGTTTCCTTTAATATGTATATTTTAGTAACTTATTCATTGCACAAAAGATCTGAGGTGGTTTCCAAGACTGCAAACTTTTCCACAAACTTTAAAAGAAATGGTATAAGTGGTTGAATTATATGCAACAGGAGTATTTTTAAAGCATACTGTGTTTAAAAACAGTTGTAACAGTTAAATGATATAAAAATAATTCATAATATTCAAAATAACATGCAGTTTTCAAGCCTCTCAACTGAATGCATATTGTCCTTTTTAATAAAAATATGGATTGCAGGCATATCTGATATAAATGAGTTAAAATTTCATTTGCCCAGAACTTGGTGTATTACATTAATAAGATTTATCCAAAACGCTATTGTTGGCTTAATAAACATTAAGAGATGCCTCCTAGTGTTTGCTGTTTTTCTCCCTGGGCATTCACTGCTCTTGTGAGCCTTTACCAGACTGCTTTTGTAGTTTTGTGCCTTGAGGTATAAATAGAGACAGAAAACCCAGAAGATTCAAACCAATTCCATATCATAAACTATTTGCAGATGTGTTTAATATTCATTCAGAAAAGCCTTTTAGTTAATTTCATATAAAACTACTCTCCTTTAGCATCTCCATGTGCGAGAGCTTGTATTTATTTTACTGGAAAATTTAAAAACAAAAATATTTTTCTGGAAAGCATCATCATGTTACAAGCACCAGGAAGACATAATGTGATGGCTTACATCTGATCCTTTGCCTGCTTAGATCATTCATTGTTTTAGACAGCTAGGAATAAAAAGGGTGGTAGCTTCCAAGGAGACAGATTTTGATTGAATAAAAGAAAGCCCTTTCTGAAAGGCAAGCAGGGATGGAATAGGCCACTTTAGAAGTAGTGAGGCCCCAGCCTAGAAGTAAGTGAGCATGTGCTCGGATGGCCATTTGTTTGGGATCTTTAGAAGAGCTTCAGAGCATCAGCTGGCTGGGAGGTTAGTTGACCTTTATTGCTTCCTTCTAACCTTAGATTCTGTGGTTCTTATAATATTTTGAAGTTAGACACTGAGCAACTTAAAATAGATTTCCTTTCCTAATAACGTGGCTTTAGACTACACATTGTTTCCTTAGTCGAAGGACCAATTTTCTGTCCAACTGAAAATTGGACAGATTTCGATTGGCCAACTTTAGGCGACAGGAAAACTATTGAAATGTACCATTGCCTCAAAGGTCAAGGGACCTACAGGTGCTTAAAACAGGCAGAATGGCCAGCTTGATTGCCTAATGAGAGCCAGAGAGGTGTGTACCTGGGGGACGAGCAAACTCAAGTGACAGAGAAGGGCCAGAACTTGAGGGCGAAGGAAGTGTCTCCAAAGGACGAGAAGCAACTGGCCTTCAAGCCAGCGTGGAGGGTGTTAGGGAAAGGAGCCACCGTCCCAGTGTGTCCCAGCGGCGGGAGGGCAGCTGAGCTGCCCAACCATTCACTCCCCCATCACTTTGTGACACACAGCCAAGGTCCTTTGCTTAGACTGGATGAGGCAGTCATGCTGTGTCATGATCACCCATGACCCACGGGCTGTGAAAGTCGCTCAGTCGTGTCCGACTCTTTGTGACCCCATGGACTGTAGGCCATGGAATTCTCGAGGCCAGAATACTGAAGTGGGTAGCCTTTTCCTTCTCCAACGGGGGTCGTCCCAACCCAGGGGGTTGAACCCAGGTCTCCCGCATTGCAGACGGATTCTTTACGCACTGAGCCACCAGGGAGGCCCTTATGGGTTTCCTTATGAGGCTTAAGCTACTATTATGAAAGACACCCGAAACAAATGATGGGCTGCAGGTTAGGAACTAACAGGAGGTCGCAGCTCGGGAACCTCTCTGCCTCTTCACTGTTGTCCACAGAGCATCTGCTTCATGCTTTCTTGTTTACCCTGCGTGAAGCAAGACTGCTGGCCATGTAGCCACAGGACTCGGGGTCCTGTAAGCTGGCCTTTCTCTGCCGGCAACCAGCAGTGACCTCTGGCACATCCCGCGGCCTCTTCTTGTGTCTCATTTTCCCTAAAACCCATGATCTCTGCCACCGAACGTGCTATAGCTCTATAACGGCTGCACTTTTTTTTCTTTAAGGAAATAATTTTTTTTTTTCTCCTTTCTGCCTACTGCCTTGGAATAAAGTTTTCAAAATTCCAGTCCACATTGTAACATGGTACTCTACTCTCTTCTCCTTTGTCAGCTGAGTACATTGGTTCCAGTTGTCATTTAGAATGCTATAATCTTCATGACTAACCATTTCCTCTCTTAGAGACGCCACTCCAATCTAGCTGCTGTCGCTCAGATTTCTTCCTCCTAGATAGGAGGATGGAGGGTGCTTCTGAATATGGGAAATAGAAATTTTTTGGAGTAAGACGTGAAATTCTCACAGTAGGGAGAATGTGGTCCACCTGCTGAAGGCAGGAAACAGCTGCAGTGTGAAGGCCAGCTGTCCTTCTGTGGATCAGAGTTCTCAGCAGATTTCTTTCCTCATTTTTAGGCTCTGAGTATTACACACTATACGTACAGTTTTGTTGTCCTGGAATCTAATAGTTCTGCTGAAAACTGGCAAGCAAATGCACTCTGCAAAGTTCCTGAGGCGTTGAGTAGCTCAAGTATGGTATTCTTGGGGGAGGGGAGGGCGTGTCCCAAGGACTGACTGAATCTCCTCTTCCAAAGGTGGTGGACGTTTTGCCCAGTACGATTCAGCCACAGATTTTCAAATTTGAATATCTCCCAAATGCCTGTGAAGTTGATGGCCAGAATTATTATGAAAAATGCTGCCTGTGATCACGACACACCCTCTGATTTACAGCTCATTAGCCCCAGGACTGCCCAGAGATGCCTTTCCAGGTGGATGGGTCTCCTTGCTCAAGTACTGTCCTCACACTGCCTGGATTAGAATCACCTTGGGGGAGGGAAGGGGTGGTTTATTGAAAGTGCTCATTCTTGGCTCCCGCCCTCGACTCTGCATTTTAATGTCTAAATACTGAAGTTATAGAGTAACTGCTCTAGGCTGGAGAGCTAGAAAGCTTGGAAGAAGGACTTTTGTGGACTCCACCTCTCTGTTAATAACCTTTCCGGTGTGTTTATTTCTGGTCTGTGTGGTTTAGTCGTTAAGTCATGTCTGACTTGTGATCCCATGGACTCTAGGCTGCCAGGCTCCTCTGTCCGTAGGATTTCCCAGGCAAGAATACTGTAGTGGGTTGCCATTTCCTTCTCCAGGGGATCTTCCTCACCCAGGGGTCGAACCCAGGTTCCCTGCACTGCAGGCAGATTCTTTACCTTCTGAGCTACCAGGGAAGCCCTGGTCTGAGGTCCTCTATAAAATATGGAATTTGGCACTGAACTCAGGATCAAAACATACCTTGCATTATCTGAAAACAGTTTGTTGTTCAAAAAAATCATTTACTTGGCCATGCGTCACTGTCACTTAGAATGCGTCACTTGTCATTTAGAATGCGTCACTGGCAAGCAGTCTTTCTTTTTGCTCTTAGTAGTTGATGTACATATATTTGTGTGTTTATATATAATTTAATAGCTTTAAGATATAACTCATATACCACAAAGTCACGCATTTAATGTGTACAGCACAGTCTGGTGATTTTGGTATTTTCACAGTTGTGTGACATTTGCCACAATTTGATTTTAGAACATTTTTCATCACTCCAAAAGGAAACCCTCTCATTCCAGCAACAGTCACCTCTCATTCCACCCCCACTAAGTCCTAAGTAACCACTAATCTGCCTTCTGTCTTTACAGNGCTTTAAGATATAACTCATATACCACAAAGTCATGCATTTAATGTGTACAGCACAGTCTGGTGATTTTGGTATTTTCACAGTTGTGCGACATTTGCCACAATTTGATTTTAGAACATTTTTCATCACTCCAAAAGGAAACTCTCTCATTCCAGCAACAGTCACCTCTCATTCCACCCCCACTAAGTCCTAAGTAACCACTAATCTGCCTTCTGTCTTTACAGATTGTCGCTGTAGTTTTGTCTGTTCTGGACGTTTTGTGTAAGTGAAGTTATGTAATATGTGGTCTTTTGTGACCAGTTTCTTTCACTTAGCATGATATTCTCAGGGTTCATCCATGTTGGTACACAGATGAGTACTTAATTTCTCTTCCTTGCCAAATAATATTTTGTTATATGGATGTGCCAAATTTTGTTTACCCATTCATCAGTTGATGGACATTTGGATTGTTTCAACTTTTGGGCGTTATGAACAGTACTACGGGGCTAGTGGCTCAGATGGTAAAGAATCGGCCTGCAATGTGGGAGACCTGGGTTCGATCCCTGGGTCAGGAAGATCCCCTGGAGAAGGAAATGGCAACCCACTCCAGTATTCTTGCCTGGAGAATCTCATGGACAGAGAGGCTGGGTGGTCTACAGTCCATAGAGTCGCACAGAGTCAGACATGAGTGAAGTGACTGAGCAGGATGAACAATACTGTTCTGAAATTTTATGTACAGGTTTGTGTGTGGACATATGGTTTGTGTTTTTTTTTTTATCTTGGCTATATACATAGGAGTGGAATTGCCAGGTCATATGGTAACTCTATGTTTAACATTTTGAGAAACTGCCAAACTGCTTTCCAAAGTAGCTGGAATATTTTATATTTCCACCAGCAGTGCACGAGGGTTCTCAGCATCCTTACTAACACTTGGTATTATTTGGCCTTTGATCATAGTCCTTCTAGTGAGGGTGTCATGGTACCTCATTGTGGTTTTTCGTTTACCTAATGGAGAAGGAAATGGCAACCCACTCCAGTGTTCTTGCCTGGAGAATCCCAGGGAGGGCGGAGCCTGGTGGGCTGCCGTCTCTGGGGTCGCACAGTCAGACTCAGACATGACTGAAGCGACTTAGCAGCAGTAGCAGCAGCAATGACTAATGACGTTGAGCATCTTTCTGTATTCCTGTTAACCACTTGTATTTCCCTTTGGAATATGACTGTTTAAATCTTTGCCCACTTTAAAAGTGGGTTATTTCTCTCATTACTGAGATTTGAGTGTTCTTTATATGTTCTAACTGCAGGTCCTTTATCAGATACTCAGTTTGTAAATCTTTTCTCCCATTCTGTGGATCGTCTTTTCATTTTCTCAGTAGTGTACTTCAAAGCACAGAAGTTATAATTTTTATTAAGTCATGTTTATTTTTCTTTTGTTGCCATATATGAGAAACACTTTCCTCACTTTATTCCTATGTGTGTTAAGAATTTTCTGTTTTTAGATCTTACATTTAGGTTTGTAATCCATTTTAAGTTAATTTTAATTTTTGCATGTGTTATGAAGTAGGGGTACAGCTTTTTTTTTTTTTACATGTGGTTACTAGGTGTCCCAATATATTTTTTTAAAAAGAATATTCTTTCCTCCATTGAATTGTCTTGGCACCCTTGTCAGAAATGACCATAATGACCAGTAGATCATAAATGTAAGGATTTGTTTCCAAACTCTTGATTTTACTCCATTTATCTATATGATCTATATGCAGTATTATATGGACAAATTTATCTATATAAATTTATATATATTTATCTGTTAAAATATATTTAATATCCATTAAATATATCTATTGAGTTCAGTTGCTCAGTCGTGTCCGACTCTTTGCGACCCCAAGGTAGCCTGCCAGGCTTCTCTGTCCATGGAATTCTCTAGGCAAGAGTACTGGAATGGGTTGCCATTTCCTTCTCCATGGGATCTTCCCGACTGGGGGATCAAATTTGGGTCTCCAGTTTGCAGAGGTGAGGTGAAGTCGCTCAGTTGTTTCCAACTCTTTGCGACTCCGTGGACTGTAACCTACTAGGCTTTTCCGTCCATGGGATTCTCCAGGCAAGAATACTGGAGTGGATTGCCATTTCCTTCTCCAGGGGATCTTCCCGACCCAGGGATCGAACCCAGGTCTCCCACATTGGAGGCAGACGCTTTAACCTCTGAGCCACCAGGGAAGCCCCTGCATTGCAGAAGGATTCTTTATTCTCTGAGCCTCCTACCTGGTGGCTCCCTGTGTGTGCCTGGCCACCCGTTAAACAATGGTACGTTTTATCATTGTTGCCTACACGAGTAGCTGTACGAATAAAGGTGTATCCTACTGTTGATTCATATTTTATTGGTAATTCTGGTGAGAAGAGCCTAGGAAGCACATAAAGGGGGGGATTGAAGTGACCGGTGCTCTTCGTTTAATGGTATGAAAAGCCTAATCACGTGCTCTCAGGATATTTCTTGGTTATTTTAATATTTAATGATAAAATATGTGGCATAGAAAGAGTAAGAAACAAAAATTTGCTGTGATCCCGGGTGCTTCTGCCTTGTGGTGATAGTTAGGAAGAGGGCCTTACCTTGAGAGCAGTTACTTTGCAGATAAATAGTTGAAACTTCTTTCAGAAATGTCTAACTTTTGTTCTTGGGTTCATGGGAATTTTAGAGATACAGGCTTTTAATTGTTCACAGCTGGTGCACGAATATAGTGGTAATAATAATTAGGAACAATACGGTTCACCTCTTTAAGTTGTTAATTTTAATCCACTAAAGTTTTTTTGATCTGAAGTCTGGCAGCGTCTTCCAGTGGGAACATTTGGAGGGGTTCCATCCTAGTTTTAGTCAGGAAGTATGCGTGTCTGCCTTGTCTTGCTAATTTGTTACAATGATTTCCATGGTTTGATTTTCATGTCTTCCACNATGTTTATTTTTCTTTTGTTGCCATATATGAGAAACACTTTCCTCACTTTATTCCTATGTGTGTTAAGAATTTTCTGTTTTTAGGTCTTACATTTAGGTTTGTAATCCATTTTAAGTTAATTTTAATTTTTGCATGTGTTATGAAGTAGGGGTACAGCTTTTTTTTTTTTTACATGTGGTTACTAGGTGTCCCAATATATTTTTTTAAAAAGAATATTCTTTCCTCCATTGAATTGTCTTGGCACCCTTGTCAGAAATGACCATAATGACCAGTAGATCATAAATGTAAGGATTTGTTTCCAAACTCTTGATTTTACTCCATTTATCTATATGATCTATATGCAGTATTATATGGACAAATTTATCTATATAAATTTATATATATTTATCTGTTAAAATATATTTAATATCCATTAAATATATCTATTGAGTTCAGTTGCTCAGTCGTGTCCGACTCTTTGCGACCCCAAGGTAGCCTGCCAGGCTTCTCTGTCCATGGAATTCTCTAGGCAAGAGTACTGGAATGGGTTGCCATTTCCTTCTCCATGGGATCTTCCCGACTGGGGGATCAAATTTGGGTCTCCAGTTTGCAGAGGTGAGGTGAAGTCGCTCAGTTGTTTCCAACTCTTTGCGACTCCGTGGACTGTAACCTACTAGGCTTTTCCGTCCATGGGATTCTCCAGGCAAGAATACTGGAGTGGATTGCCATTTCCTTCTCCAGGGGATCTTCCCGACCCAGGGATCGAACCCAGGTCTCCCACATTGGAGGCAGACGCTTTAACCTCTGAGCCACCAGGGAAGCCCCTGCATTGCAGAAGGATTCTTTATTCTCTGAGCCTCCTACCTGGTGGCTCCCTGTGTGTGCCTGGCCACCCGTTAAACAATGGTACGTTTTATCATTGTTGCCTACACGAGTAGCTGTACGAATAAAGGTGTATCCTACTGTTGATTCATATTTTATTGGTAATTCTGGTGAGAAGAGCCTAGGAAGCACATAAAGGGGGGGATTGAAGTGACCGGTGCTCTTCGTTTAATGGTATGAAAAGCCTAATCACGTGCTCTCAGGATATTTCTTGGTTATTTTAATATTTAATGATAAAATATGTGGCATAGAAAGAGTAAGAAACAAAAATTTGCTGTGATCCCGGGTGCTTCTGCCTTGTGGTGATAGTTAGGAAGAGGGCCTTACCTTGAGAGCAGTTACTTTGCAGATAAATAGTTGAAACTTCTTTCAGAAATGTCTAACTTTTGTTCTTGGGTTCATGGGAATTTTAGAGATACAGGCTTTTAATTGTTCACAGCTGGTGCACGAATATAGTGGTAATAATAATTAGGAACAATACGGTTCACCTCTTTAAGTTGTTAATTTTAATCCACTAAAGTTTTTTTGATCTGAAGTCTGGCAGCGTCTTCCAGTGGGAACATTTGGAGGGGTTCCATCCTAGTTTTAGTCAGGAAGTATGCGTGTCTGCCTTGTCTTGCTAATTTGTTACAATGATTTCCATGGTTTGATTTTCATGTCTTCCACCTAAAAGCACACACACAGAACCAGCCCACACTCAACAAAACCTGTACTCCAGGGCCCTTGAGGGGGTGCAGCAGGCACCATGGGCCTGGGTCAAGCATATCTGCGGCGCGTGTGGCCTCAGGTGTGGCCCCTTACCTGATGGAGATGGGAGCCTTGTTAGGAGAGGAAAAGTGAGTTTGAATTACAAGCTTGTGAATGGAAGCCAAACCCCAGTGTGGTTAACACTCGTTACTTCCTTGGGATGAAAAGAGTGCTTCCAATTCCCTAGCTAGTAGAAGCAATCGTAAAGCTGATTTTATAAGTTATTTATTCCTCCCACCTTGCTTTTTGTCAAGTCTTCAAATTCCACAGTATTAAGACAAGTTTCTGGAGGCATTCACTCTCCATGACTCCATCTTAGGGAAATTTTTCTAAGTGATAAATATTTATTAGCGAATAAGTATGCATTTCCCTGGCTGTCCAGTGGCTGATTCTGCATTTCCACTGCAAAGCATGTGGGTTCAATCCCTGGTCAGGGAACTAAGATCCCACATGCTGCATGGCACAGCTAAAAAAAGAGGGGGAAAGAGAGAGAGAAAAAGTATTTAAAAAAACACGTATATTCTTGAACAGTGATTTCAATGGAAGTAGTATTCTGAGAAATTTTAAAGCAACAACAAAACAGATTTCGTATGAGAACATGTAATTATATCAAATTGTTAAAAGATACCTCTTTCACCTTGGATACCTCAGGGAGGAAAAAAATCTTAAAATGACACTGCATATGTGAAAGAAATGTAAATCCTAATTTTGGTTATTTTTAGAAGTTAGTAGCAGAACATTAATTACATGAACAAATTTATAGCTTCTCATAATTCACACTGACCCCTGGTTTGGCTGAGACGGCCCACTCTTGTGTTCTGGAACTAAGTGATTTCTCCTAGCACATCCTCTTTGCTTTTCCCACAAGACTTCCTGGAACAAGACAGTGTTCGCCAGGTAGAGTTGATACAAGAATCCTGCCAAGATAACTTTGTGAAAAGCTCCTTTGAATCTACAAATAAAACCCATTTTATGAAGCTAGGTTGTTATTCACATTGTACTTCCAGGAACGCAAATTGGAATTAGTTTTCATTTCAGTGCACCGTGAAAGTGAAGTGCAACAAGTCAGAGAGCCTCGGGAGAGGTTGTGACCTTGTGGAAACACCAGGTCAGTATTGGGAATTAGTGTGAGATCCCCAAATGCGGCAGTTTCTAAGTGGGTGATTTTTGTCATTTTATTCACTTTTGCTAGCTCATGAAAAATTGTCAGAGTGAACAGAGGGACAGCATTAATCCCCTGAATAAGGAGCCCTTACATCCCTATCCCTCAAAGACTTTTTTTTCATCCCATCCTATTTGTAGGTGATCAGTGTGCGGACACTGTATGAGCTTATGTCTTCTAAGTATTTACTTCTGGAGAACCAGCTTGAAAAAGCAAAACAGAAAAATCCATTGGCATTTTGAGAGTTGAATCCACAGAAGATGTTGTTTGCAATGTGCTGAAAACATAAGGTTCAAACAGCCGGAACAGGCCTGGTGCCAGGCAGTTTTACTGTGAGAGAAAGAGGAGGTCTGAAGCAGTCCTTTTAGGATTATCTCCAACTCAGCAGCTGCTGTCTGAGTTTGATTATGCACATCCTGCTCTGGGAGACCTGCCTTAACCCTAGGGCCCCTGGGGAACCTCAGGCCTCTCTTTTAAACAAAAGGCTCTTCCCCTGGACACCCAAGGGCAAAAGCCAAAACAATATGGAGGTTAAAAGAAAGTAGAGCTTTTAAAGACTGGATTTGAGAGAACAGTCTAGGAAGGAAACTTGAGTGCAGAAGTTTGGAACTTGCAAGAGCCTTTTAAGACCCTCTGATTTTACAGATGAAGGAGCAGAGGCTTGGGGAAGTTAAGTGACTTGCCCAGAGAGAACCAGTCAGAACTGAAATCCAGATCTCCTCGCCACCCTCCTACCCCACAACCCTCACCACCCTACCCGTCCCCCCCAGCCCCGGTTTGTATAGGATCACATGCTTTAAAGATGGGATTCTCACAACCATGTAAATGACGAATTGTATATTTTNATCCAGATCTCCTCTCCACCCTCCTACCCCACAACCCTCAGCACCCTACCCGTCCCCCCCAGCCCCGGTTTGTATAGGATCACATGCTTTAAAGATGGGATTCTCACAACCATGTAAATGACGCATTGTATATTTTTGAAAATTGAGCCGAAAGAGAAGAAACGTTGAAAGAGCATTGGAGTTAGGAGCTGACCAGGTGTATTCAGATTTTTCTTTCAAGCAGCAGAGTTTCCTCAGTGTGTAAATAAGTGGACCAATAAATAGATTATTCCAGTAAATTCTGCGTAAGATTTTTAAAGGTCAGTTCAGTTCAGTCACTTAGTTGTGTCCGACTCCTTTCGACCCTGTGAACTGCAGCACGCCAGGCCTCCCTGTCCATCACCAACTCCCAGAGTTTACCCAAACTCATGTCCATTGAGTCAGTGATGCCATCCAACCATCTCATCCTCTGTCATCCCCTTCTCCTCCTGCCTTCAATCTTTCCCAGCATCAGGATCTTTTCAAATGAGTCGGTTTTTAAAGGTGGAACCAGGCATATTGAAGAGGTGTTGGGAGGGAAAAGTTGAACCTAGGAAGATGGTTCTGAAAACTAGGAAGGATGTTTGTGTAAGGAACTCTTATTCAATGGTTGTGGTATCTGCGGCTGGGCTACAGCCTCTGAGGATTTATGACCTCCAGTCTGGTGAAGGTAGGTGGGCTTCCATTATCTGTGTTGAAGAACGCATGTGGGATCCTTGAGCCTAAGGCTGTCCAGGTAACAAAAGGCTTTGTCAGAGAAGATAGCTGCCTAGAGTTCTTGGAGAAGAATGCGTGGTTGGTTGTTTTACGTTTGTGTTGGGAAGTGAGAATTTCCCCCGCCCTATGGTTGAAATAAGATGAAGTTTTCTTCCTTTTAAATTTCAAAAGCTAATTTCTTAAAGAAAATAATACTGAAATCCAGGGATATTACTAAAATAAATGTGGATCCTTCCTCTTGCCTGGTTAAAGACTGAACTGGTAGAGTTTTGTTTGGTATAACAGCACCGGGTAGCATTGTTGACCTAAAAGGGTTTTGATTAAATGAGAGAAAAAAATCAGAACACTCTTATTCACTAACATGCCAGTCGGATTCACAGCCTATTTTTATACTTTTTAATGGTGGAATTTTTATTCTCCTTTTAAGGTTATATTGAATGTGAGCTGAGTATCGTTTTCTACACCCCACCATCCTTTCTGTGAAACCTAAGAGAAAAAGACTACATTTAGGATACCCTGAGATACACTGGGATGTGTTTCTTTGCACTTAATTTTCTTTCTAGGATTTTGGTGACATCTGTAGCTGAAAATAAAAGGAGCGATGGGTGATCTGGAGCATGTCTCAAACAGGCAAATGTGAGAGTCTTCCTTGAGCGCTATGCCTTAGGAATGTCTTTTATTTAGTGGCCTAATTAGGACAGGCTTGTATCGGTTTATTGATTGACAAGCTTTTGAAGTACCTGTTGCCTGCAAGTGTGAATTTTTAAAGCAGTTACCTGATTTTCTTTTTTCCCCTCTGACTGGAGAAAAGTTAGAGCATAAGAAGACGCTGTATATTATTTTCCTTGTTCTTCACCAAAGATAGACAAAGTTTTGGGTTCTTTGGAAAAAGAAGTTTATCCGAAGGTCAAGAGTCCTTTCCTCCTTTGTTTCCCTTAATTGATAGCAGCGGCTCTTTGTCCCACTGGGATATATTGTCTTAATGCTATTCTTATGCTGTGATGATGTCAAAGGAGACAACTAAAGTGATTTTCTCTGTAGGCAGTTGTTCAGTTTATGATATATTATACAACGTTTTGAAGAGCTATTTGTACTTGTAAGAGAGGGGAAGTAGCTTAAGGATATATGATCTTTATTTGAGATAGTCACTAATCTATCTAATTGGATCTTTAGAGCAAAATGGCCAGTTTGTGGATGTGTAGTGTAAGATGAATTCTGTATAAGTACCACCTCTGAATTGTCAGCTTGCCCAGAAGTGACATTCCTCAGCTGGGAACTTTCTCTGGGTTGTTGTTGTTGAGTCCTCAGTTGTGTTCGATGATTTGTGACCCCACGCCAGCCTTCCTTGCCCTTTACTATCCCCCAGAGTTTGCTCAAACCCATGTCCATTGAGTCTGTGATGCCATCCAACCATCTCATCCTCTGTCACCCTCTTCACCTCCTTTCTCTGGGAAGGGTGTGTTTGTGTGTGTGTGTGTGTGTGTGTGTGTGTGTGTGTGTGTATATATATATGTCTATTTCTGGATTAGTTTCACACAAGTGAAGTGTCTTTCCCACCTGCTGCTCTTTGCCTGGGGTTGGAATTTTTCCCTTTTACTGCTTGTCACTTGGCCTTTGAATGGAAATGTGTCCTCCCTTTCAGAGTCAGAAGATTGTGTAATTCATCAGGAGAAATTTCTCTGAAGACTTATTAATTCAGTTGCTCCATGGCAAACTCCGCACACTACAATGATAAACCTCTGAATTTGAAATCTCTTAAAAATTTTTTTCTTCCCAAAATGTGTACAATGAATTTCTGAGCTGCTAAAAATCCCACATTGTATTGCACTGTCATTCTCTGTAATCTCGTTTTAGAGGATTTGGTGTTGTTTGGCTGCTCCAGCTAAACCACATTAACATGAAATTCAGTCTTTTGAAATGTAGAAGCATTGTGGGAAGAATAACGGGAGATCCTAGGTTTCCTTGAAGAAGAAAGAGGGATGTATGGGGAATATACATGAATGTCCCTTTCCCCGGGCCTCAGATGGTAAAGAATCCGCCAGCAATGTGGGAGACCTGGGTTTGATCCCTGGGTTGGGAAGATCCTCTGAGGAAGGAACTGGCTACCCACTCCTGTATTCTTGCCTGGGAAATCCCATGGACAGAGGAGCCTGGTGGGCTAGAGTCCATGGGGTCACAAAGGGTCGGACACGACTAAGTGACTAACAGACATACACACACACGCTCAGCCATGTTTGGAAATGTGACTTAGTAATTTTGGTTGGGAGTAAAGCTTGTTCCGGGTGCCTTGGGCCTCTTCCAGGAGTGCCTCTCGGAGTCCTAGGTGTTGTTGGAGAGGAACCTTTCATTCTTGACGTTCTGGGGGAGATTTACATCTGTAAGCCGGATGAAAATATGTGGCAAGGTGATTAGTTTAATTGGCCCACTAGTATAATTATTCAGTAGGAGGTGACAGTGGAATGGCTATTCTAGCCCAAAATGCCTGGGAGGAAGGGGGAGGAGACTTACTGAAAACAGCAGCAACGTAACAAAACGTTGGTTTAAATGTGCATTTAATAGCAAATTATCCTGTCACTTTAAGAAGGATGGAGGGATTCTTAACCAAGTGGGATTAGAATCCAATCCCCCTACCCCCCCCCAAAAAAAGAGGTGGGCTTTTTTTTGCAAGGATAACTGTGGGGAATTCTGTGAATGAACTCTCTACCCTTAAGTAGTACCGGGGGTAACAGGATTTAGTAGATGTAAACTCACCCCAACCCTCAGCCAGTCATCCTTCCCCCAGGTGTTGCGACAGGCAGGGTGGCGGCAAGCTGGTGTGGCTCCAAGAGTGGGGGTGTCTTGGCTTCTTTCAGAAAAAGCCCAGTGGAAGGGAATGTGGTAAAGCGGAGTATTTTTCTTTCACATCAAAGGGCAGGGAATGTTGTGCAGATAGTGAGCTAAGGAGGAGGGAGCAGCCCTTTGGTGCGAGCTTTGGGAAAATATGTGTGGAACGCGGTGGTTGGGGACCAGGGCCCTCCCCCACCCCCCAGAGGGTCCAGGTGCCTGCCTGCTTGCTGTGTTCCTGGAGCCCAGTGACCGGAGGCTGAAATTGCAGCCAGATGAACCGAAAATAAAATTGATGGCTTTATTGGACATTCTTTTCGTGAAATTTAACTTTCTAATGTGCACATTTATCACTCTGGGGATGGCATTATCCGTGGCTGACCTTTCGTTTGGGGGAGCTGCCACTTGCTGACTGCTGCTCCCTTCAGCTCTGCTTTGATTCCTCTCCACATCTGCTGAACATGTGAGATATGTGTGTGTGTGTGTGTGTGTGTGTGTATGTGTGTATGCATATATATACTTTTTCCTCTGAAGCACACTGACAACTGGCTAGAAAGATTTAATGAAAATCAGTCAGAACTAATTTTAGCTAGCTATTCCAGTTTAGGGTCCCGGCTCTCCTGGTTTCTTTTCAAATGTAGACATTAGGGCTTCCTACAAGTCGCTGGGGGGAGCATGGGGCAGCATGGGGAAGGCTCTTTGGGCAGGAGGCTGGGGGTCTTTGGCTTATTTCCACCCCGCTCCACACTGCCCCCCCTTTAATGATTTGGGGGTGCCTGGGAATCATAAGCCTGCAAGGCTTGTTATCAGTGTGCTCAGTAATATTTTAAAATCTTCCTTCCTTCCCTTCCTCCTTTCCAGTAGGCATCAGAGAGCTGCTGTGGTTATACCTAATAAACCTCAAAGACTTCCCTGGACTGTTTAATGGGACCTCATGGCATGGCAACCCACTCCAGTGTTCTTGCCTGGAGAATCCCCATGGACAGGGGAGCCTGGTGGGCTGCAGTCCATGGGGTCTCAGAGAGTGGGACGTGACTGAGCACGCACGCGGTGGAGTGTCATGCGCCCTTCTGTGGGTGGTGGGTGGATTCTTTTCCAATTATTACAGTCTTTCATGGGATCAGAATTTGAGGGAGACGAGACTTACGCCGTTATTTAACAGGTCATCGGAGCTTCCACGTGAGCGTTGGGGGTGCTGGAGGCATTGGGTCACAAACATAAAATTGCAGTCTATGTTTCCGCTTGCTCCAGAGAAGTGGCTGGAACGCCTGCCCTCGCTTCTTCAGGAGAATCCCAGTCAGGATGTCACCATCTCCCCAAGNAGTGACTAACAGACATACACACACACGCTCAGCCATGTTTGGAAATGTGACTTAGTAATTTTGGTTGGGAGTAAAGCTTGTTCCGGGTGCCTTGGGCCTCTTCCAGGAGTGCCTCTCGGAGTCCTAGGTGTTGTTGGAGAGGAACCTTTCATTCTTGACGTTCTGGGGGAGATTTACATCTGTAAGCCGGATAAAAATATGCGGCAAGGTGATTAGTTTAATTGGCCCACTAGTATAATTATTCAGTAGGAGGTGACTGTGGAATGGCTATTCTAGCCCAAAATGCCTGGGAGGAAGGGGGAGGAGACTTACTGAAAACAGCAGCAACGTAACAAAACGTTGGTTTAAATGTGCATTTAATAGCAAATTATCCTGTCACTTTAAGAAGGATGGAGGGATTCTTAACCAAGTGGGATTAGAATCCAATCCCCCTACCCCCTCCCCCCAAAAAAAGAGGTGGGCTTTTTTTTGCAAGGATAACTGTGGGGAATTCTGTGAATGAACTCTCTACCCTTAAGTAGTACCGGGGGTAACAGGATTTAGTAGATGTAAACTCACCCCAACCCTCAGCCAGTCATCCTTCCCCCAGGTGTTGCGACAGGCAGGGTGGCGGCAAGCTGGTGTGGCTCCAAGAGTGGGGGTGTCTTGGCTTCTTTCAGAAAAAGCCCAGTGGAAGGGAATGTGGTAAAGCGGAGTATTTTTCTTTCACATCAAAGGGCAGGGAATGTTGTGCAGATAGTGAGCTAAGGAGGAGGGAGCAGCCCTTTGGTGCGAGCTTTGGGAAAATATGTGTGGAACGCGGTGGTTGGGGACCAGGGCCCTCCCCCACCCCCCAGAGGGTCCAGGTGCCTGCCTGCTTGCTGTGTTCCTGGAGCCCAGTGACCGGAGGCTGAAATTGCAGCCAGATGAACCGAAAATAAAATTGATGGCTTTATTGGACATTCTTTTCGTGAAATTTAACTTTCTAATGTGCACATTTATCACTCTGGGGATGGCATTATCCGTGGCTGACCTTTCGTTTGGGGGAGCTGCCACTTGCTGACTGCTGCTCCCTTCAGCTCTGCTTTGATTCCTCTCCACATCTGCTGAACATGTGAGATATGTGTGTGTGTGTGTGTGTGTGTGTGTATGTGTGTATGCATATATATACTTTTTCCTCTGAAGCACACTGACAACTGGCTAGAAAGATTTAATGAAAATCAGTCAGAACTAATTTTAGCTAGCTATTCCAGTTTAGGGTCCCGGCTCTCCTGGTTTCTTTTCAAATGTAGACATTAGGGCTTCCTACAAGTCGCTGGGGGGAGCATGGGGCAGCATGGGGAAGGCTCTTTGGGCAGGAGGCTGGGGGTCTTTGGCTTATTTCCACCCCGCTCCACACTGCCCCCCCTTTAATGATTTGGGGGTGCCTGGGAATCATAAGCCTGCAAGGCTTGTTATCAGTGTGCTCAGTAATATTTTAAAATCTTCCTTCCTTCCCTTCCTCCTTTCCAGTAGGCATCAGAGAGCTGCTGTGGTTATACCTAATAAACCTCAAAGACTTCCCTGGACTGTTTAATGGGACCTCATGGCATGGCAACCCACTCCAGTGTTCTTGCCTGGAGAATCCCCATGGACAGGGGAGCCTGGTGGGCTGCAGTCCATGGGGTCTCAGAGAGTGGGACGTGACTGAGCACGCACGCGGTGGAGTGTCATGCGCCCTTCTGTGGGTGGTGGGTGGATTCTTTTCCAATTATTACAGTCTTTCATGGGATCAGAATTTGAGGGAGACGAGACTTACGCCGTTATTTAACAGGTCATCGGAGCTTCCACGTGAGCGTTGGGGGTGCTGGAGGCATTGGGTCACAAACATAAAATTGCAGTCTATGTTTCCGCTTGCTCCAGAGAAGTGGCTGGAACGCCTGCCCTCGCTTCTTCAGGAGAATCCCAGTCAGGATGTCACCATCTCCCCAAGTGCTCCCAAGTGTTACAACATCCTCTGTCTCATCTTTGGCCAATCTGGAGGCAGGAAGTAGTGGGACTTCCGGTTTGGGTGTGAGGTCACTAGGGCAGGAGGTGGCCTTGTCTTGGACGCTGTCATCCTCTCACCTTGGGATTGATGCAGCCTGCTTTCTGTAGCAGCTCCATGCTCAGCCTCCCACCTGTGCTTGGTGAATACTGCTCAGCCTTGTCAGTGCAGCACTGGACGGTCGACTTAGGTCCCTGGACAGATTCCTTGTCAGAACACCCTTCCCAGTAGAGGGAGGCTGCACCCTCTTGCCCCTGTGTCCCGATGGGACTGCATTACCTCTGAGCTACTTAGGAGATAGGGACAAGGTTCTTGCCCTGGGATCTACAAGTCAGGCCCTATTGCTCTAGTCTTTTCCTTCTCCTTAAAGCTTCCTTATGACAAAATCTTCCAACCCTCCAGGCAGGTTTGCTGAACTCAAACAGAGTAGTGCATAGAAGCGTTGAGACTCTCCTCCTCCAAGATCATGCCTTACGACAAACTGGATTCCCAGGTCTTTATTGATTTCTGGGGATTTCTGTTGATAGTTGCATT
>SJYW01045364.1:159113-219861 GCA_006410735.1 Raphicerus campestris
GGATTCTCCGGGCAAGAATCCTGGAGTGGGTTGCCATTTCCTCCTTCAGGGGATCTTCCTGACCCAGGGTGGAAACCCAGGTCTCCCACATTGCAGGCAGATTCTTTATTGTCTGAGCCACCAGGGAAGCCCATTTTAAGGAATAGGTAGTTCAGATGTGTGAAGTTAGAAAAATTCACTTGAGAGAGGCTCACTGAGGTTCTGGAAAAGATCTCAACTCTGCCCCTCCCCCTCCTCCCAGCAGCGTCTCAAAAACCCCTGCGCCATTTAATTAAATAGGCTCATAAAGCAGTGCAGGCTTGAGAGAGATCAGAATAGATCAGTCCATGTTGGGGAAGGAAGGGCTTTGAGGTAGACCTTTTGAAATAGGTAACATTTAAGTAGGTGGAGAATATTTTCATGTAGAGATGAGAAACAGAACAAAGTCTTAGGTGAGAATGAGCATGTAAATACTAGGAACGAGGCAGGCAAGGAGACTCTCAGCCAGGCTTCAGTGAAAGATGATTTGTGAACAAAGGTTCACAAACTGTGAGTGCATGAGAAAGGTCCACGAGCTCTGTAAGCACGCACATTCCTGCACCTTACTCTGAAATTCGGTCAGTTCAGCGTGTTCTGAGGTTTGGGATGTGGCCTGGGCGTCTGCATTTCTGACAAACATCCTGCTGACCATGAACTCCCCAGAGTGCTGGGACCCCCTGCTTTGGGGGGTAAACAGGATACCCTGACAGGGTAGCAGGGATGACATTTGGCATCCCTTCCATTTTTGGACAGGGTTTTGTGACTTAAGGTGGGGAGACCAGAGCTCTGGCTGGAGGAGAGGTTCTGGGGCTGCTGAGTTATCCTGGTGAGGTGGTACAAGCTGTGAGGGGACAGGGAGCGGGGAAGATCAGCAATTAAAGGGAAGAACTTTTCTTGCAAAGAAAGTATTAGCTGAAGGAGTTTGCCCTTCTATAGACTGCTCAGAAATTGCAGAGGAATTTTCCACTTACATGATCTATTGCATTTTTTAGAAAGGAAACCCTTTACATCCACCCCATGAAGGGCCCAACAGTGGTCCCTCACAGAGTCCAAAATAGCCTAAGGTCAGAGAGTGATCCAGTTTGACTAGGATTCCATGGATCCTGGAAGGAACCTAAGGATTTCATGAATCACCTGCCAGAAACTGTAGAATTTTGTGTGGACAGACCAGTTTCAGGGTGTGGTGAGGGTCCACACTCTTTCTTATGTTCTCAGAGGAGCGCTTACTAGCATTTCAGTTCAGTTCAGTTCAGTCTCTCAGTCGTGTCCAACTCTTTGCAACCCCATGAATTGCAGCACACCAGGCCTCCCTGTCCATCACCGGCTCCTACAGTTTACCCAGACTCATGTCCATCGAGTCAGTGATGGATGCCATCCAGGCATCTCATCCTCTGTCGTCCCCTTCTCCTTCTGCCCCCAATCCCTCCCAGCATCAAGGTCTTTTCCAATGAGTCAGCTCTTCGCATGAGGTGGCCAAAGTACTGGAATTTCAGTTTTAGCATCAGTCCTTCCAATGAACACCCAGGACTGACCTCCTTTAGGATGGACTGTTTGGATCTCCTTGCAGTCCAAGGGACTCTTAAGAGTCTTCTCCAACACCACAGTTCAAAAGCATCAATTCTTTTGTGCTCAGCTTTCTTCACAGTCCAACTCTCACATCCATACATGACCACTGGAAAAACCATAGCCTTGACTAGACAGACCTTTGCTGGCAAAGTAATGTCTCTGCTTTTTAATATGCTGTCTAGGTTGGCCATAGCTTTCCTTCCAAGGAGTAAGTGTTTTTTAATTTCATGGCTGCAATNAGAACAAAGTCTTAGGTGAGAATGAGCATGTAAATACTAGGAACGAGGCAGGCAAGGAGACTCTCAGCCAGGCTTCAGTGAAAGATGATTTGTGAACAAAGGTTCACAAACTGTGAGTGCATGAGAAATGTCCGCGAGCTCTGTAAGCACGCACATTCCTGCACCTTACTCTGAAATTCGGTCAGTTCAGCGTGTTCTGAGGTTTGGGATGTGGCCTGGGCGTCTGCATTTCTGACAAACATCCTGCTGACCATGAACTCCCCAGAGTGCTGGGACCCCCTGCTTTGGGGGGTAAACAGGATACCCTGACAGGGTAGCAGGGATGACATTTGGCATCCCTTCCATTTTTGGACAGGGTTTTGTGACTTAAGGTGGGGAGAATAGAGCTCTGGCTGGAGGAGAGGTTCTGGGGCTGCTGAGTTATCCTGGTGAGGTGGTACAAGCTGTGAGGGGACAGGGAGCGGGGAAGATCAGCAATTAAAGGGAAGAACTTTTCTTGCAAAGAAAGTATTAGCTGAAGGAGTTTGCCCTTCTATAGACTGCTCAGAAATTGCAGAGGAATTTTCCACTTACATGATCTATTGCATTTTTTAGAAAGGAAACCCTTTACATCCACCCCATGAAGGGCCCAACAGTGGTCCCTCACAGAGTCCAAAATAGCCTAAGGTCAGAGAGTGATCCAGTTTGACTAGGATTCCATGGATCCTGGAAGGAACCTAAGGATTTCATGAATCACCTGCCAGAAACTGTAGAATTTTGTGTGGACAGACCAGTTTCAGGGTGTGGTGAGGGTCCACACTCTTTCTTATGTTCTCAGAGGAGCGCTTACTAGCATTTCAGTTCAGTTCAGTTCAGTCTCTCAGTCGTGTCCAACTCTTTGCAACCCCATGAATTGCAGCACACCAGGCCTCCCTGTCCATCACCGGCTCCTACAGTTTACCCAGACTCATGTCCATCGAGTCAGTGATGGATGCCATCCAGGCATCTCATCCTCTGTCGTCCCCTTCTCCTTCTGCCCCCAATCCCTCCCAGCATCAAGGTCTTTTCCAATGAGTCAGCTCTTCGCATGAGGTGGCCAAAGTACTGGAATTTCAGTTTTAGCATCAGTCCTTCCAATGAACACCCAGGACTGACCTCCTTTAGGATGGACTGTTTGGATCTCCTTGCAGTCCAAGGGACTCTTAAGAGTCTTCTCCAACACCACAGTTCAAAAGCATCAATTCTTTTGTGCTCAGCTTTCTTCACAGTCCAACTCTCACATCCATACATGACCACTGGAAAAACCATAGCCTTGACTAGACAGACCTTTGCTGGCAAAGTAATGTCTCTGCTTTTTAATATGCTGTCTAGGTTGGCCATAGCTTTCCTTCCAAGGAGTAAGTGTTTTTTAATTTCATGGCTGCAATTACCATCTGCAGTGATTTTGGAACCCCCCAAAATAAAGTCTGACACTGTTTCCCCATCTATTTCCCATGAAGTGATGGGACCAGATGCCATGATCTTAAGATTCATTTAGGGTAAGCTAATTTAGTAGAAGGAAATGGCAACCCATTCTAGTATTCTTGCCTGGAGAATCCTATGTACAGAAGAGCCTGGCAGGCTACAGTCCACAGGGTCACAAAGAATTGGACACGACTGAGCGACGCACACAATGACACGAATTTACTCCTTGGGCTTCCCAGGTGGCACTAGTGGTAAAGAACCTGCGTGCCAAAGCAAGAGACATCAGAGACACGGGTTTGATCCCTGCATCAGGAAGATCCCCTAGAGGAGGGCATGGCAAGCCACTCCAGTATTCTTGCCTGGGGAATTCCATGGATAGAGGAGCCTGGCAGGCTATGGTTCATAGGGTTGCAAAGAGTTGGCCACGACTGAAGCGACTTAGCATAGCACAGCATAGCACAGCAATTTAGTACTTGACTGATTAGCTGGCCTGCTATCTCTCTCTTTTCTGTTTTAAAAGCCTAAAACAAATTCCTGTTAGTGAAAAAATTAGCCAATTAAAGAACACAGAAGGCTCCAGTTCAGAGAATGGAGTGATGGAGGAAACACGGACCTCCCTACAGAAGGCTCTCTCTCTCTTTTGTGTGATGGGAATGCCGTCCTCATAGTAAACTGGAGGAAAAAGGAAATGGGGCCAATTTTTGTAGAACGTACGATGGAGTTTTCTGTTCCTCAGTGGTCTCAGCTAAAAGTACAAAGAAAGGGAGGTGAATTATTAGTTATTGCCATCAAGTCTGGAGCTGAGAAAAAAGGCTGGTGTGTGAAACAGGACTATGTGTGAATGGATTTCTTAAGTGTTTCATTAAAGATTTGTCAGAATGGTTAGTCCTTTAACCTTCTAGAGCCCCTCACCTCTGATTCCTTATGTAAAATTACAAAATGCTTTTGGGAAGAGGGCTTGCACATGCCTTTTGTTTGAATTTCCATATATTGATTAATGGGCCCAGCCGTGCATCCTGCCGTGAATTCCCTCTGTTGATAGGAGCCCTCACAAAGAGCAGAGCTCTTCTGAACCAGCACTTTCCACGCAGACCACAGGCTGCTATATTGGGTGTGACCATTTTTTAAAAGGCTGCTGTGCTAGAATGAAAACGGACCATTTCTAAATGGCCTATTGATTCGCAAAACCTTTTTGTGTGAGGTTGAATGGTCTCATATCCGAGTTGAGTGGAAAGCGCGGGCTATTTTCAATTTATTATTGTGTCTCAAAGGCTTGAGTTAATGGCATTTAGGCAGTGATGTCCCGTCCCCCGGCCCCCGCCAACCCACTGTTGAAAGTTCCACTCACATCTGATACCTCGGATGTACATATGAAAATCTGGTTCAGTAGCTTATCCTATAAAAGTCTCCCACAGCCACACTTACAGTGTGAGTCACAGCTGGTAAATAAGGATCCAGGAGACCTAATTATGAGTCAGGCTCACCCATAAACTTGGGGACCACCTCCCCACCAACGCTTTCCACCATTATTTAGAGAAGAAACTGCCGGCAGTTGTTAGGGTCTGCCTTCATTCGCTGTATCCCAGTATTTAATCGTGAGGTTAGTCTGGACTCTAAATAAAATTTGCACATGGCAGTAAATGGTATCAGAGTGTACCTAGATAGAGGATTTTTCCCCCCCTGCTGATATAGGATATCAAAGTGGCTCTTATGTAAAACTATGGGGTCTGAATTTAAAGGGTACTTTGTCTTGATGGGTGACCTGATTTGGGTGGTTCCTGGTTTGGCTTTTTATGCAAAGTTTTAGGCAGGTTTCATAGATATTTGTTACAATAGCAGCAGCAACAATAATAATAAAGGTAGTTGAGATACCTATGCTTTATCTTTCCCCAGACATGAAAGGTCAAGGAGGAAGAAAGTTCTAAGGATCACAGATGTTTTTTGCTGCAGACTGCAGTGTGATCCATCTTGATAGAAGGATTCTACTCACCTTCAGGCAATCTTCCCTGCAGGGAGTGAGCTGCCATCCTTTCTCTTTTCTTAGCCTATATTTTACCCCATCATCTCAATGCTTCCTTTTTTTTCTTCTTGAAGTGACAGGAATATTCATGAAAGGTGAGCTATGACCTGAAGTGGACCAATGAAATTGCTGGTCTGAGCCCTCTGTTGAAACTGTCAGTTTTAATGGGTGAGAATCTGCTTTGCAGTGAACGCAAAACAGGCAATTTGCAGCTTTGAGGGCATGCACTTCACTCATCTTGATGTTGATTTTGGTGGTGAGTAGGACCACAGCAACAAAAAAGCTCTGATCTTCAACTTTAGAGCTTCCTAGACGAGAGTGTGCACATAGAGTAGACATCATGCCTTGTGTTCTTGCAGCGTATTATGTGTTGGGTGAAATTTCTTCTTATCACTGTTCTAGCAAATTGAACTCAAATGTGTTTGTGTACCTTTTATCTCTATCTGTCAGAAGCATTTCTTGGGTAGTCTGAGTGTAGGCATCTAAAAATGGAGTGTTGAAAGAACACTCTTATACTGAAATTGAGATCCTTAGTTCTTCAGGTAAACTTAGGGAAGAGTGTTGTATGAAAACAGTTGGTATAGCCGTGTTTCTAAAATGTTCTCCTATTTTTCTCCTTTTCATTCATTTTCCTCCCAGGAGATCTTGATATGGGGAAAAAGCAAACAAATTTCCCCCCGCAGTGTTTACATATGTTTCCTGCTCTTGAATCACAGACATGATTTATGATTCAAGCCTCCCCTAAACAGCTGGGAGGCTTGAGGGTCTCCTGGCAATGTGGGATACCTGAATAACAAAAGTCTTAATCTGTTAGTCTTATCTAACTCAGAAAATGGAGCTGAAGTCTATTTGAGAGCTGTCCAGCAACTGCTGTGAACTGAGCAGCCTTTTTAGAAATGAGTGACTTATGAGATGGTGGGAAAGGGGGTTCAACCCTAATAACAGTAACTCTAGGAAGTGTTAATACAGCTTGTAGATAGAACCAGTTGTCTTCACAAGTAGGCCCGCTGGAACCAGTAATTCGGGGAATGTTTATTAATTGGCCCTTTGTTTCTCCTTAGTTGACGCTTCTTCAGGGACAATATGGTTTTAAAAGACCTTAAAGCAGTTTTTCTTCTGAGGGCTATAGTGATAACTTCTGTGTGTTTGCATACTCTGAAATGCCTTAATATAGGGACTCGATAAGTATTGAATATTACTCAAGTAAGAATTCAAAAANCGCTGGAACCAGTAATTCGGGGAATGTTTATTAATTGGCCCTTTGTTTCTCCTTAGTTGACGCGTCTTCAGGGACAATATGGTTTTAAAAGACCTTAAAGCAGTTTTTCTTCTGAGGGCTATAGTGATAACTTCTGCGTGTTTGCATACTCTGAAATGCCTTAATATAGGGAATCGATAAGTACTGAATATTACTCAAGTAAGAATTCAAAAAATTATTGAATTTTACATTTTTAAATTTAATGAACATTGTTCAAAACAAAACTTATTTAGGTTGAACCAGAGCCTAAAAACTGTTGTAGTGATTAACTGTCCTAGTATTTTAGCTCAAGTAATAGCGTTAGAAGAACTTTTCTGATTCATTGGTTTTGAAATCCAGCTCCCTTTCAAGACTTTTCTCTTGCATTTTGGTTTGAAATTTTACACTTGGGCCTTTGGGATTTCTGTAGTGGTGTATAGTTCCTCCAAATATGGGCAGCTTAGATAGGCTGGGACCTCTTGGCTCACATGAAAATTTGAACCCCCAGCGCTTGTCAGTGATCTCATATTTACAAGTGTGTATAATGTAAAATGTAAGAATTAAAATCAATTGGGAGAATGGCACTGAAACATGTATACCATCATATAAGAAACGAAGCCCCAGTCTATGTTCAATACAGGATACAGGATGCTTGGGGCTGTTGGATAGGATGATCCGGGGAGATGGTGTGGGGTGGGAGGTGGGAGCTGGCTTTGGCATTGGGAGATCATGTACACCTGTGGCTGATTCATGTCAATGTATGGCAAAACCAATACAGTATTGTAAAGTAGAATAAAGTATTAAAAAAAAAAGAAAAGTATTTTTTGAAAAAAAAAAAATTAAAATCAAAGTGGAAGATGGAATAGTTGCCCCAGTCTAAGTGTAGGATTTTTGATAGAATCTAGTGATAATTCAGTTCAAGCAGTTGATGGAGAATGCTAACATTCATTCCCAGAGAGAGAAAAATTCTACTGAAGAAGAAAGCTTAATGGCCATTGATACTATCATTATTGGCCCACTTGTGTAAGCTGTGCAGTGAGGAGGGAGTTTTGATACCCTCCTGCCCCCCATTGTGCACATGTAGCACCTCCATTGACTTGGGCCAATTCCCAACCAACAAACAGACCCCTAGAACCCTGGGGAAGTAACTTAGCCCCAAACAAGATCCCTGACCTCCCTTCTCCAGGCATGTCTCATTAAAAACTAAAGTGCTCCACTGAAGTATATTATAATGATTCATATTTAAACTGGCAAATCATAACAATTCCAGTAGTCATTTATGGATGTGAGAGTTGGACTATAAAGAAAGCTGAGCACTGAAGAATTGATGCTTTTGAATTGTGGTGTTGGAGAAGCCTCTTGAGAGTCCCTTGGACTCCAAGGAGATCCAACCAGTCCATCCTAAAAGAAATCAGTCCTGAATGTTCATTGGAAGGACTGATGCGGAAGCTGAAACTCCAGTGCTTTGGCTACCTGATGCAAAGAACTGATTCATTGAAAAGACCCTGATGCTGGGAAGGATTGAAAGCAGAAAGGGAAGGGGATGACAGAGGATGAGATGATTGGATGGCATCACTGACTTGATGGACATGAATTTGAGTAAGCTCTGGGAGTTGGTGATGGATAGGGAAGCCTGGCAAGCTGCAGTCCATGGAGTCAAAAAGAGTCAGACACAACTGAGCCTCTGAACTAAACTGAATTGAACTGAATTATAACAATCCATTGACCTTTTGTAACTATNTTGGCTACCTGATGCAAAGAACTGATTCATTGAAAAGACCCTGATGCTGGGAAGGATTGAAAGCGGAAAGGGAAGGGGATGACAGAGGATGAGATGATTGGATGGCATCACTGACTTGATGGACATGAATTTGAGTAACCTCTGGGAGTTGGTGATGGATAGGGAAGCCTGGCAAGCTGCAGTCCATGGAGTCGAAAAGAGTCAGACACAACTGAGCCTCTGAACTAAACTGAATTGAACTGAATTATAACAATCCATTGACCTTTTGTAACTATTCCTCGTCAGGGTTTGGAGCCCCCAGGAACCTTTTGCGTGGGACCTGCTTCTGGAGTTGCAGGAGTTAAATTGCTTCTTGTTGATGAGTGACCTGATCATTTTTCTAGTCCTAGTATCATCAGCTGGAGAAGGCACTGGCACCCCTCTTCAGTACTCTTGCCTGGAAAATCCCATGGATGTAGGAGCCTGGTGGCCTGCAGTCCATGGGGTCGCTAAGAGTTGGACACGACTGAGCGGCTTCACTTTCACTTTTCACTCTCATGCATTGGAGAAGGAAATGGCAGCCCACTCCAGTGTTCTTGCCTGGAGAATCTCAGGGACGGGGGAGCCTGGTGGGCTGCCGTCTATGTGGTTGTACAGAGTCAGACACGACTGAAGCAACTTAGCAGCAGCAGCAGCAGCAGCAGCAGTATCTTCAGCTCCTGGTTCCTACCCACCATCTCCGTGATCATTAGTCTGGAATGGTCCCTAGGTTGCACATAACTCACAGGTTGCTATTGAGGAGGACTTGAAACTTTTCTCCTGCCAGCCAAGTCCCACCTGAGCAGGGCTGCTGGCAATAGGAAGTGACTGTCCCCGGGGAGCTCCAACTTGCTTCTAGCCCATTAACTCATCCCATCCCCTGGGGAAGGTATTCTTCGGCCCACACCCAGGCAGGTGGTGTAGGTGCATCTTCTTCTTCTTCTTCTTCTTAAAGTTGCTCAGTCGTGTCTGACTCTTTGCGACCCCGTGGACTGTAGCCTACCAGGCCTCTCCATCCATGGGATTCTCCAGGTAAGAATACTGGAGTGGATTACCATTTCCTTCTCCAGGGGATCTTCCCGANAAAAATATCTACTTCTGCTTCATTGACTATGTTAAAGCCTTTGACTGTGTGAATCACAACAGATCGTGGAAAATTCTTCAAGAGATGGATACAATACCATACCACCTTATCTGCCTCCTGAGAAACCTGTATGCAGGTCAAGAAACAACAGTCAGAACCAGACATGGAAGAATGGACAGGTTCAAAATTGCAAAAGGAGTACATCAAGGCTATATGTTTATTTAATTTCTATGCAGAGTAGATTTGCAAAATGTCAAGCTGGATGAAGCATAAACTGGAATCAAGATTGCTGAGAAAAATATCAATAACCTCAGATATGCAGAAGACAACATATAAATGGCAAGGAAGTGAAGAGGAATTAAAGAGCCTCTTTATGATGGAAAAAAAGGGGAGTGAAAAAACTGGCTTAAAACTCAATATTCAAAAAGCTAAGATCATAGCATCCATTCCCATCACTTCATGGCAAACAGATGGGGAAACAATGGAAACAGTGACAGACTTTATTTTCTTGGGCTCCAAAATCTTTGTAAACAGTGACTTCAGCCATGAAATTTAAAGACGATTAATCCTTGTAAGGAAAGCTATGGCAAACGTAGACAGCTAATTTAAAAGCAGAGACATCAAACCTGGACTAGTGATTCATTTCATATATGATATTATATATGTTTCAATGCCATTCTCATAAATCATCCCACACTCTCCTTCTCCCACAGAGTCCAAAAGCCTGTTCTATACATCTGTGGTTTTTTTTTTTGCTATCTCACATAGGAGGAGGGAGGGGGTTCAGGATGGGGAACATGTGTATACCTGTGGCAGATTCATGTTGATATATGGCAAAACAAATACAATATTGTAAAGTAATTAACCTCCAATTAAAATAAATAATTTATATTAAAAAATAAAAGCAGAGACATCACTTTACTGACAAAGGCCTGTGTAGTCAAAGCTAGGCTTTTTTCAGCAGTCATGTACGCATGTGAGAATTGGACCATAAAGAAGGCTGATCATGGAAGAATTGACGCTTTTGAATTGTGGTGCTGGAAATAACTCTTGAGAATCTCTTGGACTGCAAGGATATCAAACCAGTCAATCCTAAAGGAAACTAACCCTGAATATCCATTGGATAGACTGATGCTAACTTGAAGCTCCAGTACGTTGGACATCTGATGCGAAGACCTGACTCACTGGAAAAGTCCCTGATGCCAGGGAAGATTGAGAGCTTGAAGAGAAGAGGGCCACAGATGGCATCATCACCTCAATGGACACAAGTTTGAGCAAACACTTGAAAGTAGTGAAAGACAGAGAAGCCTGCAATGCTGCAGTCCATGAGGCTGCAAAGAATTGGACACGACTGAGCAAACAACAACAATAAATTCCAAAAGATGTGAAGTGATTTCTCATTGCAGTTTTGATTTGCATTCCTCTGATGATAATAATGTTGAGCATCTTTTCATATACCCATTGATCTTTTCTATGTCTTCCTTGGATTAAAGAAAAAATGAATGTTCAGATCTTTGCCAATTTTTCAGTCAGATTGTTGTGAGGGATGCTATTGATTTGTATTAGTCCATTATCAGTTATACGATTTGCAAATATTTTCCCTAGGTTGCTTTTAAATTTTGTTGATGATTTTCTTTGCTGTGCAGAAAGGTTTAAGTTTGGTTTAGTACCACTTGATTGTTTTTTTAATTGCCTTTTTTTAAAAAATATAAATTTATTTATTTTAATTGGAGGCTAATTACTTTACAATATTGTATTGGTTTTGCCATACATTAACATGAATCCACCACAGGTGTACATGTGTTCCCCATCCTGAACTTCCCTCTCACCTCCCTCACCGTACCATCCCTCTGGGTCGTCCCAGTCAAATCCAAAGATGGTTCTCAAGACTGGTTTCAAGGAATTTGCAGCCTATATTTTCTTTTAGAAGTTTTGTGACTTCAGGATTTACATTCAAACTGTTAACCTACTTTGAGTTAATTTTCATGAATGGTGTAAGATAGTGGCCCAATTTCATACTTTTGCATATGGCTGTTCAGTATCCTCAGCACAGTTTACTAAAGAAACTCATTCCCTATTGTATATTCTTGACTCCTTTGAAATAGGTTAATAGCCTTTATACGTGTTTGTTTCTGAGCTCCTGATTTTGTTCCACTTATCTATATGTCTGTTTTTATGCTAATATTATACTATTTTGGTTATTGTAATTTTTAAATATAATTTAAAATCAAGAGATGTGATCCCTCCATCTTTATTTTTCTTTCTCAAAATTACTTTTGTTATTCAGGATCTTTTGAGGTTCCATACAAATTTTAGGATTACTTGATCTACTTCTACAAATTAGAATTTTGGAAATTTGATACAAATTTTGTTGAATCTGTAGATTGCTTTGGCTAGTATGGACAGTTTAGCAGCATGTATATACTAACTCTTGAATCCACACATGTTATATTATTCCACTTATTTATGTTTTGTTTAATTTCTTTTATCAATGTCTTGAAGTTTTCATGTGTATGTTTCTCAACTCACTGGTAAAATTTATTCCTTGGTACTTTATTCTTCTTGATGTAATTATAAATAGAATTACTCACTTTTTTATGAGTGTGTGGAAACATGACAAATTTTTTTTAATTTATCTATTTATTTTAATTGGAAGATAATCACTTTATGCTATTGTGATGGCCTCTGATATACATGAACATGAATTGGCCATAGGCATACGTGTGTCCTCTCCATACTGAACTTCCACCCACCTCCATCCCCAACCCATCCCTCCAGGTTTTCAGAGTACTGGCTTCAGGATCTCTGCATCATACATCAAACTCCCACTGGCTATCTATTTTACACACGGTAATATATGTGTTTCAATACTGTTGCCTCAAATCATCCCACTCTCTCCCTCTCCCACTGTGTCCCAAAGTCCATTCTTTTCTCATTTGCTACTCTGCATGTAGGGTTGTTAGTACTATCTTTCTAGATTCCATATATGTATATATATATATATATATATATATATATGTTAATATATGATGTTTGACTTTCTTTTTCTGACTTACTTCACCCTGTATAATAGGCTGTATGTTCATCCACCTTATTAGAACTGACTCAAGTGTTCCTTTTTATAGCTGAGCAATGAGCAATATTCCATTGTGTATGTGTACCACAACTTCCTTATCCATTCATCTGTTGATGGACATCTAGATTTTATCCATGTCCTAGCTACTGTAAGTAGTGCTGCATGAATAATGTGGTACATGTGTTTTTTCAATTCTGGTTTCCTCGGGGTAATATGCCCAGTAGTGGGATTACTGGGTCATATGATAGTTTTATTCCTAGTTTTTTTTTTTTTTTTTTTTTAAGGAATCCTCTTACTGTTCTCTTTAGTGATTGTATCAATTTGCATTCTCACCAACAGTGTTCCCTTTTCTCCACACCCTCTCCAGCTTTTATTGTTTGTAGATTTTTTGATGATAGCCATTCTGACTGGTGTGAGATGATGCCTCACTGTGGCTTAGATTTGCATTTCTCCAATCAGGAGCGATGTTGAGGATCTTTTCTTGTGTTTATTAGCCATCAATATGTTTTCTTCGAGAAATGTCTGGTTAGGTCTTCTTCCCGGTTTGGGATTGGGTTGTTTAATTTTCTGGTGTTGAGCTGCATGAGCTACTTGTATATTTTGGAGATTAATTCTTAGATTTTCTTCCATTCTGATGGTTGTCTTTTCAGCTTGCTTATACAAAAGCTTTTACATTTAATTAAGTCCCATTTAAAATTTTTTATTTCCATTATCCTAAGAAGTGAGTCATAGAGTATCTTGCTGTGATTTATATCACATAGTGTTCTGCCTATGATTTTCTCTAAGAGTTTTATAGTTTCTGGTCTTGCATTTAGGTTTTTAATCCTTTTTGAGTTTATTTTTTTGTATGGTGTTAGGAAGTGGTCTAATTTCATTTTTTAACATGTAGTTGACCAGTTTTTCCAGCACCATTTGTTCAAGAGACTGTATTTTTCCATTTTATATTTTTGCCTCCTTTGTCAAAGATAAGGTGCCTATACGTGTGTGGATTTATCTCTGAGCTTTCTACCTTGTTCCATAGTTTTAGAAGTCCTACCCACAGCAATGAGAATATAAAGAAATAAAAGGAATTCAGATTGGAGAAGAAGAAGTGAACCTCTCACTCTTTGCAGATGGCATGTTTCTTTAAATAGAAAATCCTAAAGTTGCCATCAGAAAATTTCTAGAGCTACTTAATGAATATAGTAAAGTTGCCAAATATAAAATTAATACACAGAAATCCCTTGCATCCCTATACACTAATAATAAAAAATCAGAAAGTGAATCAAGGAAACAATTCCATTCATCATTGCAACAAAAAGATTAAAATATTTAAGAATAAATTTACATAAAGTGGCTTCCCTGGTGGCTCAGATTGTAAAGAATCTGCCTGCAATGTGAGAGACCTGGGTTTGATCCCTGGGTCCGGAAGATCCCCAGTAGAAGAGAATGGCAACCCACTCCAGTATTCTTGTCCAGAAAAATCCATGGACAGAGGAGCCCAGTGGACTACAGTCCATGAGGTTGCAAAGAGTCGGTCTCAACTGAGCAACTAACATGAGACATAAAAAACCTGTACACATGAAAGTATAAGACATTGATGAAAGAAATTAAAGATGACATAAACAGGTGAAAAGATATACTGTGTTCTTGGATTGGAATAATCAATATAGTGAACATGACTATATTACCCAAAGCAATCTATAGATTCAATGTAATCCCTATTATACTAAAACAGTATTTTTCACAAATCTAGAACAAATTTCACAATTTGTATGTAAACAAAAAAGATATCAAATACCAAAGCAGTGTTGAAAAGAAATGGAATTGGAGGAATCAACCTTCTTGACTTCATGCTATACTACAAAACTACAGTAATCAAGACAGTATGCTACTAGCACAAAAACAGAAATATAGACCAATGGAGCAAGATAGAAAGCCCAGAGATGAAACCACACACCTTATTGTTAACATAACAGGGTTTTGAATATTGATTTTGTTATCTTGCAACTTCACTGGATTCATTTACAACCTATGGCTGGGTTTTGTGCTGGTTTTAGTGTTTTCTATGTCATCTATAAGAACTGATAGTTTTTTTTTTTAATTTACAATGTGTATATCTTTTCTATATTTTCTTTCCTAACTGCCCTGATTTGTACTTCGAATACTACATAGAATAAAAGAGGCAAGAGAAGCATCTGTATCATATTTCTAAGAGGGAAAGCTTATTATGTTGAAGTCCACCCTCAATACCCACTTTGTTTAAAGTTTTTAAATTATAAATGATGTCAACTTTTGTCAAAAGTTTTTTTAATGCATCTGTTGTGATGGTCATATGCTTTTTCTTCTTCAATTTGTCAATGTGGTATATCACATTGCTTGATTTGATGGTTCACATAGGTTGAACCATCCTAGCATTCTTGAGCTAAATCCCACTTGCTTATGGTATATTATACTTTTAATGCATTGATGAAATCAGTTTGGTAATATTTTGTTGAGGATTTTTTTTCTGTTTATCAGGGATATTGGCCTATAATTTTTTTCTGTGATTTTATTATATGATTTTGTTTCAGGGTGATGCTGGCCTCAAAAAAGATGAGTTTGGAAGTATTCTCTCCTTTATACATCTTTTGGGAGGTTTTGAGGAGCTTTTTTTTTTTTTTAGTGTTGGGTCTTCATTGATTTGTATGGGCTTTCTCTAGCTTTGGAAAGTAGCAGCTACTCTCTAGTTGCAGTACTTGGGTTTCTCATTGTGGTGGCTTCTCTTGAGGCTGTCTGTGCAGTTGCCTGGGTGTGGTAGCCTGCTCATGACTGTCTCTTTGATTATTACAGTCCAGTGGGACATAGGAAACCATGATCTCATGGCCATCATCAGGAGTAAGGAAGAGAGATGGCATGAAGACAGTTCCTCCTTTCAAAGTCTCAGGAAAGGTTTACATTCAGCCTTTACATGTGTGCTTAATTAGAAAACTGACCCTTGGGCTGCAGCTATGATGGTAAACTAATAGGCCTCTTTCACAATAAGACTGAGCTTGTTTTTTAAGAATACTTTCACATTTGGTTGCAATCCTATGAGAACCTCAATTGTAAGCCCCATAGGCACCAGAGCCAAGTGATTCAGAGGTGTCTCCTGGCAGCAACCTAGAAAATTAAGGCACTAGACTAGGGTAAAATTTCCTTTCTGGAAGATACCAGTAAGTGAGGCAGAAGGAGACCATTAGTATCATATCCACTAGCCTCCATTCTCTGAGAGTGTATCCATTGACGCTTATAAGTGAATCAAACCTGTAGTGTCCAATATCTCAGTGAAAGTGATCTGCTTTCAAAAGGCAGAGAGTTTAAGGGGACGGTGAGGTGAGACAGTCTAGACACATATTCTCACTCTTCTCACTTTAGTTTTGAGTACATCTTTTAATTCAACCTGAGGACATCTCTCAACCTAGAGAATAAGTCAGCCCTCAAAAGAACCTCAAATTTACTATGGCTTTGTGGCATGGCAGCAAGAATTTTTAATAAAATTTTAATCCAAAATAAGATAAAGATTCTTGCACACCCCCTCAACAATTGTTATTCTAATTTTAACCCATTACTTGTGCTGTTAATACTTAACTAACACTTAACTGGAAACCTAGATCCAAAGGACTGAAACTTCATCTTCACCCCCAAACAAAAACCAACTAAAGTTAATAATTTGAGGCTTATGGCATATAGTTTGGGTCAACAAGGAAAAAGGGAAAGAGCAAAGCTGGTGACAGGACACATTCAGTCAGGGAAGGTGTTTAAACAAAGATTGTAGTGGAACATCAGAAAGCTCCATACAGACTTGTGCACAGCCAGAGGTGCCAGATCCTTCCATGGCACATCTAAGAATTGTGAGCTCAGGGAGGAGGTCATTCCTGTCATTCCAGTTTTAGACAAGAGTGGAATCTGGTGGCATGATGCCTAGGTACCCAGTGGCACCATAGGCATGGTCTTTGGAGATAATCAGCTTGGCTCTCTGATCCACGTTTATCTGGAGAATCCCTTCTTCCCAGCCTTGGATAACCTCTTCCTTGCACAGAACAAACTTGAAGGTCTTGTTTATGTCCCAAGAGGAATTGAATTGCTTTCCAACTTCAAGTATCCCCACACCATCTGAGGATGTGCACCACACAGGTCTGGCCAGGTTTTGGGAAGGTGTGCCCATCTCTGGGAGAGATGGCCTTCCACCTGCACTTGTAAAGTAGTGGCAGTGGATGCTAGATGGGCTGGCCTGTAATATTTTGGCTTTGATGACTGCATATTTTTCATCCATTCTTGCAACATTTTCAAATTATGCCTGCTGCTTTTCCTCTCTGAGTTGCAAGTTAGGTGAAACAGATATGAGTGCTTTGCATCACTCTTTTGGGTAAGCTTCAGGCAAGTTAGATCAGTCTAACACAGTAATTAGCAAATGAGATTTTGTCTGCTCTTTCTGCAGTCAGGGACCAGGGCCCCACACTGGGAGTATAGGCTGCCATCTTCAAGACCACAGCTGATCTGGGAGTGAGTGGGAAAAAGTGAATAAAAACATCATAAATCTTTTCTACAATTTTTAAATTGATTTTTTTCTTTATTCCACATTTTCTTGGTTGCTGAAAACATTTGACTATTTTCCGGAGTTCTGAAAAAGTGGGGCCTGTTACTACTTATTTTTCAGTGTTCTTATAGGGGGATAGGAGTTTAGAGCTTCCTACTTCTTCAATTTTTCTGATATGACTCTACACATATACATCATAATAAAGGTAATTTATAAATTATTGGCAAAAAGTGGTGGTTTAATTCCCAGAATAGTCACTACTCTCCCACCAACAATATCTAATAAACCATAAATGTACCTCACTAGATCCACATCCCCAGGATAATATTTGTATCTGGTCTATTTCTGTACTTCCAGTTCCTAGTATAATACCTATAATAAAGCAAGTGTTCAATAAAAGCATTTTGAATAAATGAATAGTACTATAAAACCCAGTTATTAATAATAACAGCAATTACATATAAACATGTGAAATGCCAATGATGCAGATTGTTTAGTAAGCAAAATTTATATCCATACAGTGTTTTAATTTTCCAGAGCATTTTCATATTTATTATCACATCAGACTGTCAAAACCATTCTTTGAGGTGAGATTGACAGTGGTTATTACTCTGTCTTATAAATCAGATAGAAGAAATTCTATGTATTCTAAGCCATAAGTCATCTGTAAGTAGCAGTGGTAAGAATATTGTCTAGATCTGCTGCACATAAAACCTCTGCTCCTCTTATTTTTTCCAGTTTCTTTATTTTGATACTCACTATGCAAGAAAATAATCCTTTTTCTCAGTTGCCCACCCTGAATGAATCAAGCACGCTTTTCTTTTGGAGGTTTTAAAAAATACCAACTTCCAACAACTATATGAAACAGAAAATAAAAGAGCTGCTACTCTGAAGCACAAGGACTCCCTTAATGCTACTCTAAAGCATTCCATTCGCTTAACCTTCTCAGGACTGAAAAGCCTGATAGGCTACAGTCCATGGGGTCGCAAAGAGTCGGACACGACTGAGCGACTTCAGTTCACTTCAACCTTCTCAGGACAACTGAATGTGTACATATGTGTGAATAGTGGGGCCTGAATTCTTGGGAAAATAAATGAACATTTGCATTCCAGAGGACTATTCTCAGCATTTGAGACACTTATCACTGGAGAATGACAAGGCTGTGAGAAATTTGAAGATCAGCCCAAGCACTGGATAAACAGGGGAATGGGAGAGGAGAAACAGCTGCACAGGCCATAAAGGCTTTCTTTCTCTTTGCCCCTGATTGTCTCTCTTATCTCCCAGTAGACTCTCTGAGATTTCACAGAAGTGGAAACTGGCACAAGAAATATTAAATGTAGGAAGAGGTAGAAGTGGCTCCAGGTAACAGTGAAATCCAAAGTGGTAAAGGAGAAAAAAACAGAAAGTTTTAAGTTATGGCACACAGAAGCATTAAGGGAGTTCCTGTGGTTTGTGAAAATGAAAGAAACTGCNACATGAAAGTATAAGACATTGATGAAAGAAATTAAAGATGACATAAACAGGTGAAAAGATATACTGTGTTCTTGGATTGGAATAATCAATATAGTGAACATGACTATATTACCCAAAGCAATCTATAGATTCAATGTAATCCCTATTATACTAAAACAGTATTTTTCACAAATCTAGAACAAATTTCACAATTTGTATGTAAACAAAAAAGATCTCAAATACCAAAGCAGTGTTGAAAAGAAATGGAATTGGAGGAATCAACCTTCTTGACTTCATGCTATACTACAAAACTACAGTAATCAAGACAGTATGCTACTAGCACAAAAACAGAAATATAGACCAATGGAGCAAGATAGAAAGCCCAGAGATGAAACCACACACCTTATTGTTAACATAACAGGGTTTTGAATATTGATTTTGTTATCTTGCAACTTCACTGGATTCATTTACAACCTATGGCTGGGTTTTGTGCTGGTTTTAGTGTTTTCTATGTCATCTATAAGAACTGATAGTTTTTTTTTTTAATTTACAATGTGTATATCTTTTCTATATTTTCTTTCCTAACTGCCCTGATTTGTACTTCGAATACTACATAGAATAAAAGAGGCAAGAGAAGCATCTGTATCATATTTCTAAGAGGGAAAGCTTATTATGTTGAAGTCCACCCTCAATACCCACTTTGTTTAAAGTTTTTAAATTATAAATGATGTCAACTTTTGTCAAAAGTTTTTTTAATGCATCTGTTGTGATGGTCATATGCTTTTTCTTCTTCAATTTGTCAATGTGGTATATCACATTGCTTGATTTGATGGTTCACATAGGTTGAACCATCCTAGCATTCTTGAGCTAAATCCCACTTGCTTATGGTATATTATACTTTTAATGCATTGATGAAATCAGTTTGGTAATATTTTGTTGAGGATTTTTTTTCTGTTTATCAGGGATATTGGCCTATAATTTTTTTCTGTGATTTTATTATATGATTTTGTTTCAGGGTGATGCTGGCCTCAAAAAAGATGAGTTTGGAAGTATTCTCTCCTTTATACATCTTTTGGGAGGTTTTGAGGAGCTTTTTTTTTTTTTTAGTGTTGGGTCTTCATTGATTTGTATGGGCTTTCTCTAGCTTTGGAAAGTAGCAGCTACTCTCTAGTTGCAGTACTTGGGTTTCTCATTGTGGTGGCTTCTCTTGAGGCTGTCTGTGCAGTTGCCTGGGTGTGGTAGCCTGCTCATGACTGTCTCTTTGATTATTACAGTCCAGTGGGACATAGGAAACCATGATCTCATGGCCATCATCAGGAGTAAGGAAGAGAGATGGCATGAAGACAGTTCCTCCTTTCAAAGTCTCAGGAAAGGTTTACATTCAGCCTTTACATGTGTGCTTAATTAGAAAACTGACCCTTGGGCTGCAGCTATGATGGTAAACTAATAGGCCTCTTTCACAATAAGACTGAGCTTGTTTTTTAAGAATACTTTCACATTTGGTTGCAATCCTATGAGAACCTCAATTGTAAGCCCCATAGGCACCAGAGCCAAGTGATTCAGAGGTGTCTCCTGGCAGCAACCTAGAAAATTAAGGCACTAGACTAGGGTAAAATTTCCTTTCTGGAAGATACCAGTAAGTGAGGCAGAAGGAGACCATTAGTATCATATCCACTAGCCTCCATTCTCTGAGAGTGTATCCATTGACGCTTATAAGTGAATCAAACCTGTAGTGTCCAATATCTCAGTGAAAGTGATCTGCTTTCAAAAGGCAGAGAGTTTAAGGGGACGGTGAGGTGAGACAGTCTAGACACATATTCTCACTCTTCTCACTTTAGTTTTGAGTACATCTTTTAATTCAACCTGAGGACATCTCTCAACCTAGAGAATAAGTCAGCCCTCAAAAGAACCTCAAATTTACTATGGCTTTGTGGCATGGCAGCAAGAATTTTTAATAAAATTTTAATCCAAAATAAGATAAAGATTCTTGCACACCCCCTCAACAATTGTTATTCTAATTTTAACCCATTACTTGTGCTGTTAATACTTAACTAACACTTAACTGGAAACCTAGATCCAAAGGACTGAAACTTCATCTTCACCCCCAAACAAAAACCAACTAAAGTTAATAATTTGAGGCTTATGGCATATAGTTTGGGTCAACAAGGAAAAAGGGAAAGAGCAAAGCTGGTGACAGGACACATTCAGTCAGGGAAGGTGTTTAAACAAAGATTGTAGTGGAACATCAGAAAGCTCCATACAGACTTGTGCACAGCCAGAGGTGCCAGATCCTTCCATGGCACATCTAAGAATTGTGAGCTCAGGGAGGAGGTCATTCCTGTCATTCCAGTTTTAGACAAGAGTGGAATCTGGTGGCATGATGCCTAGGTACCCAGTGGCACCATAGGCATGGTCTTTGGAGATAATCAGCTTGGCTCTCTGATCCACGTTTATCTGGAGAATCCCTTCTTCCCAGCCTTGGATAACCTCTTCCTTGCACAGAACAAACTTGAAGGTCTTGTTTATGTCCCAAGAGGAATTGAATTGCTTTCCAACTTCAAGTATCCCCACACCATCTGAGGATGTGCACCACACAGGTCTGGCCAGGTTTTGGGAAGGTGTGCCCATCTCTGGGAGAGATGGCCTTCCACCTGCACTTGTAAAGTAGTGGCAGTGGATGCTAGATGGGCTGGCCTGTAATATTTTGGCTTTGATGACTGCATATTTTTCATCCATTCTTGCAACATTTTCAAATTATGCCTGCTGCTTTTCCTCTCTGAGTTGCAAGTTAGGTGAAACAGATATGAGTGCTTTGCATCACTCTTTTGGGTAAGCTTCAGGCAAGTTAGATCAGTCTAACACAGTAATTAGCAAATGAGATTTTGTCTGCTCTTTCTGCAGTCAGGGACCAGGGCCCCACACTGGGAGTATAGGCTGCCATCTTCAAGACCACAGCTGATCTGGGAGTGAGTGGGAAAAAGTGAATAAAAACATCATAAATCTTTTCTACAATTTTTAAATTGATTTTTTTCTTTATTCCACATTTTCTTGGTTGCTGAAAACATTTGACTATTTTCCGGAGTTCTGAAAAAGTGGGGCCTGTTACTACTTATTTTTCAGTGTTCTTATAGGGGGATAGGAGTTTAGAGCTTCCTACTTCTTCAATTTTTCTGATATGACTCTACACATATACATCATAATAAAGGTAATTTATAAATTATTGGCAAAAAGTGGTGGTTTAATTCCCAGAATAGTCACTACTCTCCCACCAACAATATCTAATAAACCATAAATGTACCTCACTAGATCCACATCCCCAGGATAATATTTGTATCTGGTCTATTTCTGTACTTCCAGTTCCTAGTATAATACCTATAATAAAGCAAGTGTTCAATAAAAGCATTTTGAATAAATGAATAGTACTATAAAACCCAGTTATTAATAATAACAGCAATTACATATAAACATGTGAAATGCCAATGATGCAGATTGTTTAGTAAGCAAAATTTATATCCATACAGTGTTTTAATTTTCCAGAGCATTTTCATATTTATTATCACATCAGACTGTCAAAACCATTCTTTGAGGTGAGATTGACAGTGGTTATTACTCTGTCTTATAAATCAGATAGAAGAAATTCTATGTATTCTAAGCCATAAGTCATCTGTAAGTAGCAGTGGTAAGAATATTGTCTAGATCTGCTGCACATAAAACCTCTGCTCCTCTTATTTTTTCCAGTTTCTTTATTTTGATACTCACTATGCAAGAAAATAATCCTTTTTCTCAGTTGCCCACCCTGAATGAATCAAGCACGCTTTTCTTTTGGAGGTTTTAAAAAATACCAACTTCCAACAACTATATGAAACAGAAAATAAAAGAGCTGCTACTCTGAAGCACAAGGACTCCCTTAATGCTACTCTAAAGCATTCCATTCGCTTAACCTTCTCAGGACTGAAAAGCCTGATAGGCTACAGTCCATGGGGTCGCAAAGAGTCGGACACGACTGAGCGACTTCAGTTCACTTCAACCTTCTCAGGACAACTGAATGTGTACATATGTGTGAATAGTGGGGCCTGAATTCTTGGGAAAATAAATGAACATTTGCATTCCAGAGGACTATTCTCAGCATTTGAGACACTTATCACTGGAGAATGACAAGGCTGTGAGAAATTTGAAGATCAGCCCAAGCACTGGATAAACAGGGGAATGGGAGAGGAGAAACAGCTGCACAGGCCATAAAGGCTTTCTTTCTCTTTGCCCCTGATTGTCTCTCTTATCTCCCAGTAGACTCTCTGAGATTTCACAGAAGTGGAAACTGGCACAAGAAATATTAAATGTAGGAAGAGGTAGAAGTGGCTCCAGGTAACAGTGAAATCCAAAGTGGTAAAGGAGAAAAAAACAGAAAGTTTTAAGTTATGGCACACAGAAGCATTAAGGGAGTTCCTGTGGTTTGTGAAAATGAAAGAAACTGCGAGTACTAATAAAGATTGAATGCCTCTCTTACAGGAAGCCCTATGCAAAATATGGCCTATAGAAACCCAAGAGAACTGTTTACATATCCAGTTTCTCAGTCTGAGCCTTTTTCCCCTATAAAGAAAGCAGAATCATAGAGAAATAGCCAGATAGACGTAGTTGAAATGTAGTCCCACAACCAGTTAACTGGAGTTGGTGATGGGTAGAGAAGCCTGTCATGTGGCATTCCGTGGGGTCACAGAGTCCAACATGACTGAGTGACTGAACTTAACCAGTTAACTACCTGTGTGATCTTGACAATTTGATTCACGTAACTGAATCTTAGATTAGATAGTCAGCCTCTAAGAAATGATGATAATGTGCCTCAAAATATTATTGTATTACATGAAGAAAATTAATTTGCTTTTTAAATGTTAGACATTGTCTTTATTGCCTTGGGATTGCCTGAACTCCAGTGTTATATAATCCTCATTTATCCTGCACCATTTTAGAGTGGTTTTCAAAAGTAAACTTACACAATTTAAGCATTAGTGTTTAAAAGTTGACCCTAGATGGAAATATTTCTAAAACATATTATATAATTCTATATCTGCTTAAATGGTAAACCAAACAGAATTAAGCATCTTCTCAATAACTAGGGGTTATTATTAATGAACATCTTATATTGCTATCATATAAGATGCAATAACCTCCAGAAATAGGATACTGGTAGTCATGGAAGAGGAATGGGAGTGAGACACATAAAGTTTTTGGCACTAACACTTAGAAAAATATGTTTATTTATTTCTTATATCTCTTTTTACATTTACTATTTTCCCTTCATTCTCAATCTGTCAGATGCTGCTTTTTGCTGCTATGGGTATAATACCTCTGACTACCCCCTTTGTAATTGTTCCTGCTAATCTAGATGGGAAAGCCAGATAACTAAACTTTTAAAAATTATGTTCAAGCAGTGGATCTCCCGTTGTGGTCCTTGGACCAGTAGGATCAGCATCACTGAGAAACAAGTTAGAAATACAAATTCTCTAGACCTACTCTAGACTTAGTGAATCAGAGAACTCTAGCAGCAGTCTCTTTTTTAACAAGTAATTAAGATTTATTGCCCTACTACACTTGCTAATAATGCACACTCCAGGTCCCACTCTGAGAGACATGAGGTCTGGGGTATAGCCCAAGAGCCCTAATATTTTAATCAATAATACAGATTATTCTAATGAAAGTAATCAAAAGACACACTTAGACAAATATTTCCCTATCTTAAACCAGTACTTCTCAACCTTAGGGATTTTGTTAAAATGCATATTCTGATTTAATAGGTCTAGGGTTCAGAATTTTAATAGGCTCCCAGGTGAATCCCATACTGTTGACTGATAGACCACGTTTGAATAAGAAGGCCCTAGAACCTTATCTAATAGGTGCTTTATAAGTGCTCTTATTTTACTTTGTTTTTGAATGATTTAACTTAGAATTTTTCTATAAATAAAAATAGTATTTCTTCCTTGTTTTTGCAAAAGATATTTTGTTGTTGTTCAGTCACTAAGTCGTGTCTGACTCTTTGCAACCCTATGGACTGTAACATGCCAGGCATCCCTGTCCTTCACTCTCTCCTAGAATTTGCTCAAATTCATGTCCATTGAGTTGGTGATGCTATCTAACCATTTCATCCTCTGCTGTTCCCTTCTCCTTTTTTCTTCAGTTTTTTCCTAGCTTTAGGGTCTTTTCTAATGAGTCAGCTATTTGCATTAGTGGCCAAAGTTTTGGAACTTCAGCTTTGGCAACAGTCCTTCCAATGAATATTCAGGGTTGATTTCCTTTAGGATTGATTAATTTGATCTTCCTGCTGTCCAAGTGACCCTTAAGAGTCTTCTCCAACACCACAGTTCAAAAGCATCAATTCTTCAGCACTCAGCTTTCTCTATGGTCGATCCAACTCTCACATCCATCCATGACTCCCAGAAAAACAATAGCTTTGACTACATATGCTACAGGGACTTGCATAACTCAGTGAAGCTATAAGCCATGCAGTGCCTGGGCCACCCAAGACAGATGGAGCATAGTGGAGAGTTCTGACAAAAACGTGGTCCACTGGAAAAGGGAAAGGCAAACCACTCCAATAACCCCTTGAATAGTATAAAAAGGCAAAAGATACAATTTTCTTTAAAACATTTTTCAAGTATGTTTATTTATAAATTTAATAAATTATTTGTTTTAATTATACAATATGAATTAGTTGGCTTTAAGTACACAATGGAGGAACTCTCCTATAAATAAAGTTCTATGAGTGTTCATTTCTAGACTCAGTGTCATCTTTGCCGGCTTCTCAGAGAGATTTTACTCTATCCTTCTGTGTTTTAAGTATACATTCAGGAGGAAAGGGGTGGCAAAGCTTCCCTGCCATGAAGGTCAAAATTCAATGACAGATCACATCGTCTTCTTTGGAGGCTAAAACAGATGCTACCCTTTCTCTAGTCTAAGCTCTAGTGTCAGCATTTGTCTCCTCGCTGAAGAGTATTGATTGACAAGCCAAGCGTTTTCCCACAGGTGAAACCAATCATTCCTTTTGAATGAGCATCTTGACTGTTTCATCCTTTCAAGAGGGAGTGAGCCTCTGAGGCAGGCTTTTGTGCTGATCCCTTGTTTTGGCAATCTCTGAACCTCTCCTTGTGTAAAGAAAGTGCCTTGGTAAAGAGCCAGTTATGGAAACTCCTTATGCTTCACTTTGTGGATTACCTTAAATGTTCCCACAAAGGGAGCTTGTGTTAGTTGCAGGCATCTCCACAAGGAGGAAAAGTAAATAAATCGTAAATAATGTTAATCTAGATTTTTGTTTTTCTCATTTGGAATTGGATGCTATGCTAAGCTTAATTGTTCAGTTGTGTCCGACTCTGCAACTCCATGAACTGTAGTCCACCAGGCTCTTCTGTCCATGGGAAATTCTCCAGGGTAGAGTACTAGAGTGGGTTGAAATGCCCTCCTCCAGGGGATCTTCCCAACCCAGAGAGCAAACCCAGGGCTTCCACATTGCATGAAAATTCTTTACCATCTGAGCCACCAGTGAAGCCCAAGAAATCTGGAGTGGGAAGCCTATCCCTTCTCCAGGGGATCTTCCCAACAGATGTGTATAAGAGACAGACTGTTGACTGATAGACCACGTTTGAATAAGAAGGCCCTAGAACCTTATCTAATAGGTGCTTTATAAGTGCTCTTATTTTACTTTGTTTTTGAATGATTTAACTTAGAATTTTTCTANCAAACCAGGGTCTCCTGCCTTGCAGGCAGATTCTTTACCAGCTAAGCTATCAGGGAAGCCCTTGGGGTTATACAGATAACTCCAAATCTTGAGTTGTGAAGTGAAACTGGTGCCCCCAAAATGCTTCAGTATGGCAATTGGACCTCCCAAAATAGAGTCTGTTGATATTCATGATTGATAGTGCTGAAGCTATTTTTATAAAATGGACTTCAAAAATTATTTTGGTTTATTTTCTGGACATTCAAACCTTAGGGTGGTTGTACATAAGTTATAATGTCATGTACTTGATACTACACTCTCTCTGTTTACCTCTTTCCTCTCTTATTTTCATATTGCTATGATAATCTCATAGAGATGGAATCAGAACTGTGGTCGTGGTTTAGTCACCAAATCATGTCAACTCTTGCGATCCCATGGACAGAGGAGCCTGGCAGGCTACAGTCCATGGGATTCTCCAGGCAAGAACACTGGAGTGGGTTGCTGTTTCCTTCTCCAGGGTATCTTCCCAACACAGGAATTGAACCCAGGTCTCCTGCATTGTAGGAGGATTCTTTACCAACTGGGCTACAAGGAAATTCCCTTGATACCCCTTGGAATCAGACCTAAGATTCCAATTTAAGCATATGTTCTTTTCTAAGTATATGATCTTGGCAAATTTCTTACACTTTCTGAGCCTTAGTTTACTCAACTATGAAATTAGATAATAGTACCTATATCACAAAGTTGTTGTGAGCATTAGGGATAATATATGCAAAGCATCTAACAATGATTTCAAGTAAACAGTAAGGGCTCAATCATTCAGTTCAGTCACTCAGTCATGTCCGACTCTGTGGGACATCAGGAATCGCAGCACGCCAGGCCTCCCTGTCCATCACCAACTCCCAGAATTCACTCAGACTCGCATCCATNTCAAGTAAACAGTAAGGGCTCAATCATTCAGTTCAGTCACTCAGTCATGTCCGACTCTGTGGGACATCAGGAATCGCAGCACGCCAGGCCTCCCTGTCCATCACCAACTCCCAGAATTCACTCAGACTCGCATCCATCGAGTCAGTGATGCCATCCAGCCATCTCATCCTCTGTCATACCCTTCTCCTCCTGCCCCCAATCCCTCCCAGCACCAGAGTCTTTTCCAGTGAATCAACTCTTCGCATGAAGTGGCCAAAGTACTGGAGTTTCAGCTTTAGCATCATTCCTTCCAAAGAAATCCCAGGGCTGATNATTCTTTGGTGGCTTCCCCGGAGGACAGCGCCCCTTCCCGTTGGCTTGCAGAGCACGGGGCCTGACAACCCGTCTGTGTGGAAACGGAAGAAAACCTAGATGATCACAAGCTGACTCTGTCACAAGGAATGAAAAAAAAACCCTGAAGGCAGTCTGGAATGTTTCCTATTTGATAAACCTTTGTCTTGGTCTGCTTGGTGATTCTTGGAACCTGGAAGAGGAGATAACCGTATCATTAGCACCTTTGCATCTCTTGTCTGTATGGAGTCACCGGGGGCATTTATTATTATTGCACAGGGGGACTTTTCCTTCTAGAAGGGCCCTGGCTCAGGACAGGTAAATGGAAGGGTTGGCCTTCCCCGTAGCTGGGGAGGGTTGTTGGAAAGGCAAGTTGGGGTGCTTTAACCTTGTATTAAAGGTCAGCAGCGCTGGCCCAGGTCGTATCTCAGCCGTGCTCGGCTTCCTGAGGCCACCAAGGTGGTCTTGAGCTGTGTTATTACCACCTCTCCTGGAGCAGGGACCCAGAGACAAGGAGAGGGGAGCCGACCGGAGGTGCTGCAGGCCAAATCTTTTTCTTAATCGTCTTTGGTTCCAGAGCCCCTGGTGGAAAATGTTGGTTCATGTTAAAGAGGAAGATGGTTAATACCTAAAATCTTTCATTTTCTGAAAACAGTCTCTGGCCTTGGAAACTTCTCTGGCCACCTACTGGGGACCACTGAGTCCACCTAGGGATAAAGATTACTGCCTTGGGCCTTGGGGCATCTCAGGTGGCGGAGAGGGAAGAGGTGAGTGCAGATTCCTCGGGCTGTGTGGGGCATTAAAAGTTGTCTGTACTTTGCCTTCTGAGCCCCCGCTTTTGCACAGCCCTTTGAGGTTCTGCAACTCCCCCTTGGTCCTGCCAATGAGGGGGATTTCCTCTTCTGTGAAAACTTTTCCTCCTTCAGGACTCCCTCCCTCCCTTGGGGAGAAGCTCAAGGCCCAGGGAGTGGAAGGAGGGATTAGATGAATGGAGAGAGTAGCTTGGAAGCCTATGCACTAACACGTGTTAAATCGATAGCCATTGGAAATTGGCTGCATGACTCAGGGAACTCAACCTGGGGCTCTGTAACAACCTAGAGGGGAGGGAGAGAGGTTCAAGAGGGAGGAGACATTTGCACCCTTACGTCTGATTTGTGTTGATGCATGGCAGAAATCAACCAGTGTTGTAAAGCAATCACCAATCAATTAAAAATACATAAATATAATTTTTTAAAAAGTTGTCTGGATGCATTGTGCTCTCCTGGGATGACTGCACATCTTTTCCTGGTAGCCTAGGTGCTGTGCAAGCTAGTTTTCTAAACACAAGAGAGGCGTGTGATGTAATTTTTGATGTCTGAGCCACAAAGCAGGAATCTGTCCCGTAATTTCCAGAAGATCTCTCAGCTCTGCATATTGTGATCTGTTTCTGTGGGTCACTGTTGTGTCATCTTCGTTTACTGTCAAATGATCAACTAATGGAAGTCATGAGCTGCGTTCATTCACCACTTTCTAACCACACTAGGAACTCCATATCTGGGTAGTTCATATGAAGGTGGAGTTGGGTTTAGGGTAGTTACAGAGCCTTTCCTTTGTTTTTCAGCCCTGATAAGCTTGTTTGGTTTGTTTTATATAAAGGTTAACCAGATCATTGTGACCCCCTGGCTTCATTATGACACAGCCTAAGAAAGTTGTGTTGCTCCCCAGATTGGCCTGAGTTTGAGTAACAGTCATTTTTTAAAAAATCAATAAAATGGTAGCTGATCTGCCTAAAAGAGAAAATCTACACAATTATAAATAATCATCCATTGGGTTTTTATTTTGCAGTTTACAGTGCTGATTCACAGGTTGTCTGTCTTTAATTTTCCCACGAAATCTGGGAGACAGGCGTTGTTATCTTCTCATCTTACCCAAAAGGAGATGGACTAAACCTCTGAGTTTCTGTCTGGGTGTACTGATTTCAGGTTGAAGTCTCATAAGCCCCTTCTAACTCCCATATTGCCTAACTATCTGGAGCATGGCCCAATGGACTATAAAAATCCATTCATTCAATATAAGGGGAGGAATCTGTCACCCATCAAGTTTCATTTCTGATTCTCTCCCTAGAAGTGTCACTGGCACATCCTGCTTGCTCGGTCTCTAAGCTCATCAAATCTCAAACCACTGCTGTGGGAACCCCATGCCTGCTTCTGCCTGTATTTCTGATTCAGTGAAGGACTCTAACCCTCATTCCAGTCCTGGGTGTCAGGGTTGTATGTGAGTGATGGTGAACTTACCATGTGATCACTAAAGCTCAGGATTCTTCAGCTATAAAATGGGGCTAATTAATACCTGCCCTATGTTGTGAATATTTTGAGGTCTCATCCATTTAAATTTGGTACACAAATGCACTATAAGGATAGCAACCACTATTGTCATTTTAAAAAGTCATGCTATCCTCTTACCCCTCATGTGATCAGCTGTCAGGTCCTACAGATTCTACCCACGTTAATGCCATCCAGTCTGTCTGCCTGAGACCTCTTACATAATTGCTGCCATAATTTGACTCATCAACCGTGGCTCCGGTCCAGCCCCTCTAATCCATCATCTGCACTATATCCAACCTGATATTTCCCAAAGCACAAATTTGAACATCTCCTTTAAGCTCCTCATTTACTTACAGAATAAAAATTCTTTAGTTTCTCCCCAAAGGCTCTTCATGACCTGCCCCTTTACACAGCCTCCTCTCACTATCATTCCTGTTCCTGGACGCACACACCCTCCATAGTGTAGAACTAAGGCTCCTCTGAATAACCTCCCATCCAATCTTGGTCCCCTAAAAGCTGGGATTCTCTGCCTCCAGTTTCCCGTCTTCCCTCCCGCCCCTCAAACCTCCCCCAACCCCCACCCCATGCCTAGAGGGTATCATCTCACCTTCTGCTTCACGGTCTCAGTGCTTCTTGTAGCATCCTGCATACAGTAGGCGCTCAAGAAGTGAACAAATTAACTCTTGGTTTCAGTGGATACAGGGTGGCCAGGCACCTTTTGCCCTGGGTCTTCTCAATTTTCCGGCATCTCTGAGGAGTTGGCAAGGCTGGACAACAGACTGTATCTTTAGGAAAGACCCTGGATGGGTAGCTGAGCCACGAGAAGACCTGGAGTCTGCCCTTGGGAACTTGGGGTGAAGAGAAATGAGGTCACTGTCACCACAATTCATCCACTTTATCACTGTACAAAAGCCTATGTATGATTCACATGTATATAGCCGTGGACTGCCCTGGTAGCTCAGCTGGTAAAGAATCCACCTGCAATTCAGGAGACCCTGATTCAATTCCTGGGTCGGGAAGATCTGCTGGAGAAGGGAGTGGCTATCCACTCCAGTATCCTTGGGCTTCCCTGGTGGCTCAAATGGCAAAGAATCTGCCTGCAATGCAGGAGACCTAGGTTCAATCCATGGGTTGGGAAGATTCCCCTGGAGGAGGGCATGGAAGCCTGCTCCAGTATTCTTGCCTGGACAATCCCCATGGACAGTGGAGTCTGGCGGGCTGCAGGCCACGGGGCTGCAAAGAGTCACACACCACTGAGCGACCAAGCACAGCATAGCACGTATACAGCAGCAGCTGTCTCACCAGGAATTTATCCAGAATTGTCACTTGACTACTCAAGAGTTTACTCCAGAATTGTCCCTAAATATTCCTGGCAGAAGCAGCCGTCCACATCCTCCCCCTACCTCAGCAACAACCAGCTGGGAGCGATCAGCCATGGTTACTGTGTCCATTAGTCGAAAAGTAACAAAGCCGGGTCTCTTGGCCCTGCAGGCTGTAGGCTCTTACCCTGTTGTGACCGAGATCACACTTGTCCAGAGTCATCTGACAGCTTTCCACAGAAGATTGTGAGGTGTTAGTCTTATTGTTTTGTGAGAAAGACATTGAACACTTCTATCCGTATGTTATGGTCTGGAAAACTCAAGAACCACCTAGAACTTACTGCATTACATGTTATGTTTGAAACCTCTAGAAATCCAAGCCTCTCTCCCACTGTGGGGATTTGCTTTGTCCCTTCCTTAAAAAGATGCAAAGCCTGCTCAAAGTGTTCCTGAGCGGGTTTTGACATCTCTGAGTTTCACTGTGGTTCAGTTGCTCAGTTGTGTCTGATTCTTTGCGACCCTGTGGACTGCGGCATGCCAGGTTTCCCTAACCTCACTATCTCCCAGAGTTTGCATGTTCAGATATATAGAAGTGCCTGAAAAAGGACCTCGTGATCTACCTGCTGTGCGTCTTAGAAATGCAAACCTGTCTTGAGAGAGAAGGCTATCACCAGGGGAAAGGATTATATTCTCTAAGACTCCGGTTGCTCTCTTTATTGGTTGGTCTGTTTTAGCCAACTTTTTACTGAAGCCCAGTGCCTTCAGGAAAGGACGCAAACCAGAAGTGTACAGCTTGAATTTGCAAATCACCCTTTTCATATATTAATATATAATAATTTCTAGGACTCAGTGCCACCACCAATTTCTTGTTGAATTAAGTGGAAGGAAGGTGAGGATGGAAATGGGAAGTTCTGAATCCTTTTCCCTCGACACAGCTGTTTGATAACTTTCCTGTCACTTATATGCTCAAGGAGGTAGTTTTGTTTTCCTGGTGCTAACATTTGAGCCACTCACAGCCTGGAATTTTTGCCTCCAATTTGGTTTCTTTTGCCTTTTAAATGGTGAATCCCGTGAAGCCCTCCACCCCATGTATGAAAATGGCCTGCTCCTGTCTATGTGGGTCGGATACTTGTTTGTCCAAAGAAAGGACACCTAAGAGTTTATCTGCACACTTGGTTCTGATAAGGGAGTTCCTATCTAAGGTGGATTTCCCCGCCTTATTCTGAAGAAGCCTCTCTTATCCCCACGTCTTTCCCTTTTCTGTCTTCGGAGGTAGACATTCTTTAGGGCTATAGTTTATCTCTCAAATTTACAACCTTCTTTTCTTCTGGAAGATTTGTCTGATCACCTCCCCTCTTCCCATGTGGTCCTTTGTGGGTGCAGTTAGTGGAAGGAACTTAACACAAGCTGTTGTACTTTTCAGTGAAGTTCAATCCACTCTTCCTCCCGGTTAGGAAAACATCACTTTCTTGACCCATTAGTGATGAACTGTTTACCTTATGATCAGCCTCGGTGTCATATGAAATGTTTTCAGCTGGAATTGTCTCCCCCATTACCCCAAAACTTTTTAATTGTGAAAATTCTTAAATATACATAAAAGTTGAAAGACTGTCCTCCACCTGAATTCAGTTATTGGAAGTCATACTTGCTTTATTTATGTGTAGATTTTGGAGGGTTGTGCTACTGATAGTAAAATTTATCCATCAGGATATTTCATCCCTGAGTACTTCAGTATGCACTCCCTGTGAGTAAGGACAGTATTTTATATGAAAACAGTCTTACCCAAGAGAGTTAATTCTAGGTCCATGCTGCTGCTGCTAAGTCGGTTCAGTCATGTCCGACTCTGTGCGACCCCATAGACGGCAGCCCACCAGGCTCCCCTGACCCTGGGATTCTCCAGACAAGAACAGTGGAGTGGGTTGCCATTTCCTTTTCCAATGCTGAAAGTGAAAAGTGAAGGAGAAGTCGCTCAGTCATGTCCGACTCTTAGCGACCCCATAGACGGCAGCCCACCAGGCTCCCCCGTCCGTGGGATTTGCCAGGCAAGAGTACTGGAGTGGGTTGCCATTGCCTTCTCCAGTACTATCTTCTAATATCCAGTCCACATTCAAATTTCCCCAGTTGTCCTAAGAATGTCTTTTGTAATTTTTTTCAAAACCAGGCTATACCAGAGTTTTTATTTCCTGTAGTTTATTAGTGCGTCAGAGACTATCTGGGTGGTTGTGATGGCTCAGGGGACACAACAATGCTGCAGTCTTGTAGACATTTCTCCAGGAGAAGGTTGCCTTTACCTGTCTGTTGCTGGCAGTTTCCTTACTTGCTTAATGCAGCAGTGGAGGCAACAGTGAATTAATAAGCATGAATGCAGACACCCATCACTGCTGTGAATGGACCACTTATCACTCCTAGAAGTCCAGAAGGTCTCATTTATTTCATGCAGCTAACTGTATCTGCCATTGATTTGATGCAGCCATGTACACACATTTTTAGCATCTAGGAACCATCTCGTGCGTGCTGGTTTGCCAAAAACGTGTGTTATTATTCTGGAAGGGAGCATAGCTCAGGAGAGATATGTGGGCAAGAATTCTCCATAGTATTTAGGTTCTTGTATCTCCCAGCACCCCGTCATTTCCCTTATTGTTGTACCCATTGGTTGTAATTAATGAACCAATATTGATACATTATCATTACCTATAGTCCACAGTTTGCATTAAGGTTCACACTTCGTGTTGTATATTTCTGTGGGTTTTCAAAAATGCTTATTTATTTACTTGGCTGTGCCGGGTCTTAGTTGCAGGATGCAGGATCTTTAGTTGTGGTTTGCAAACTCTTCGTTGTTCCATGTGGGGTTTGGTTCCCTGACCAGGGATTGAATCCAGGTAGGTCCCTTGCATTGGGAGTACAGTCTTAGCCACTGGACCAACAGAGAAGTCCTCATTCTATGGGTTTTTACAAATGCATCATATCAAGTATTAACAATTACAGTTTTCCACAAGAAAGTTTCACTGCCCTAAAAATTCCCTGTGTTCCACCTGTTCATCCGTACCTCCTTCTTCCTGAAAATCTGACCTTTCTTCTGTCTCCAGTTTTGCTTCTTCCAGAATGTCATAGTTTAGATCATACACTGTGTAGCCTTTTTGGACAGACTTTTGTCACTTAGTAATATGCATATACGTTTCCTCCATGTCATTTAGTGGCTTGCGAGCTCATTTTAGCTTATCACTGAATATTATTCCATTGTTTGGCTGTATCACACTTTGTTTATCCATTCACTTTGTTTACTCATTACTGTTATTCTTAAACAGATGATAGAACTTCTCGGCACATAGTAGGTATTTGGTTAATCAGTAGTTATTAAATGGCTTAGATTGAATCCTTACTTTTTTCTGACAGGTGTGTAGTGCAAAGGGAGTGTTGTGATGGAAAAGGCAATTCTGTGTTAGGAACTGATTTCTGCCAATGTGCAGTTATCATTTAAGGAGAGAGCATTTAACCCCATAGCCGCTTAGCCCAGCAGCTGCAGACAACTTTGATATGCCCAGGCTTCAAACAACAGTTTAAACATTCTCCCTAGCATTGCAGTGTCCAGTACAGTAGCCACTAGCCATATGTGGCTATTTCCATTTAAATTGATTAAAAATAAAATAAAAAACTCAGTGCCTCTGTTGCACCAGCCATATTTCAACCACTTGATAACTATATGTGTCTAGTGGCTTCCACGTTGGGCAAAGCTCATCTAGAGCATTGTCATCCTCACAGATAGTTTTGTCGAACACCCTTGATCTAGAGCATTCAAATAGAAGGATAGGATTGAAGTGAGTTGACCAGGCTGATTCTGGCTTCTCTTTAAGGCTTAGCTGTTTTGTGCTGCAGCAGTTTTACAATGGAAGAGAGGAAGGCCAGAGATTTGTCTGCTGGAGCAAAGTTGCTTAAAATAACTTACTAGGGATAAAAAGGCTGCCCAGGGCAGTGAAGCTGTGAAATCCTCCTTGTGTGACAACCCCAGGAGGCCCAGCTTGACAAAGGGTTAGGCCCTTGATCAGCTAGTGTTAAGGACTTTTACAGAACTCTGAGTTCTTGCTTATTTAGTTTGGTGAAAAAGCAGAGGCCTTCTCTAATTTGAGGGGTTGGGGTGGGTGTGGAAAGGGAGTTAAACTTCTCAACTAATAAGTTTGCAAATTGTACACGCATCCCTGAGTAAAATCCTGTGGTCCTTGGGTTCCAGGAATGTGAATCTTGACCGAATATCACATATTTGCTGCAGAAATTGTAGCTCTCTCCCTTGAAACTGAAATTACTCTTATTTGGGAGCAAAAGCAAATGGCAGTTAAGTTTTCCTGTGTGTTTTTTTTTTTTTTTCCTTCTTTTTTGCTAGCTCTTGGATTTGATCAGATCTAATTTCATTCACATGGTAAGTGCCATGCTGACACAAAGTATTATGGGTTGTCAGTCTGCTTAGATCTCAGTTCTGTATTCATTTTATGTATGGCATTTTCCTGAAGTCTTCAGGTTTTTTTCTTCTACATTGAAGTCCAGATAACAGACATTATATGAAATTGTGCTTTTCCTTAATGCCTAATCTCGAAATTGGCTATTGATGCTGGTGAGGGTTTTTAATATAATTTTCAACTGAAAGCACCAAATTGCTCTGTTTGCACAGTGCAGCTTTAAATATTGACTTTTCACCTTTTGGCATGCTCAGGCTTCTAAGGGGCCTCATGTGGAAAGGCAAATTTGACAGAATAATATATCAACCAGAATTCCTGTGAAAAGGCTTAAAATATTCTGGTATTTGGACGTCCAGTCAGGATGTGACCACTTGGAATCATGACTGTCTATAAACACAGGCTTAGAATTGATAGTTTCTCTAAGAATAGACACAGAGAAAATAGTATATTATCTTGCAAATGAAGAACTGGAAATGCCAGACCTCAAATGAAGACGGATTTCCCTTTAATCTTTCAGCTAGTGTCACCTGCTAAACAACTCTCAGAAGAGTTGCTGAGATTTAATCAGTATTTAATAATTATTGCATTTGTTCAATTGACTTTGCTTTAAAAACTAACACATCAGCCCTCGAATAAAAGGCAGGGTAATGGATGGATTTCTTATATTTACTATGGTTTTCATTTAATTTTAAAAAGTATATTTTAATTTAGACACTGTTTCATGTTAGCAAAATCTCGAGAAATTGATTATGGTTTCTTCACATGGGGTTGTTTTCTTAAAAGCCATGCAAGGGGAAAGAATCAATATTAGAGCTTTCTGAGTGGCAGCTTTATGCAGAGCCCCCCCCAGCACGATTGATTACAGCTGTTTTTGTAAAGGATTTAAAAAGAACAATCTGTATTAAAAACCTCCTTCTTTGCTATGAGCTTGAACAGTTCCAAGCAGGTTTCCATGGGGGCTGCGCTGCATTGTGACCACTTGAAGGGCGTGTGGCTGCACCGGCGGGCCAGGGCAGTCGGATGAGAAAAGGCTATTAGGTGAGGGGGTGTCGGAGTGCATGCCAAAGAGGTTACCGTGGCAGCTGCAATCATTCAGCCGAATTCCTCAGCCTCCAAAGCAGGAGAGGCAAGAAGCAAGTGACTTTTCTACCAGTGGTGTGTAAAGCGCCGGAAAAGAGCGATGAAAGTCAGTCTCTGTTCCAAAGCATTGGCCAAAGGCAGGGATGTTCCGGCCAAGTAAGGAGGCATAGAAACGGATAGCCCCCAGTTTCCACACCCCCAGCTGCTGCCTGGAGGCCAGTGAGGAGTGGACGCTTCTTCCATGGGCCTCTGACACCGAGCACCAGGAGTGCGCTCTAATCACGCTGCCCGCTGGTGTTGTCCCAGCTAAATAATAAACTCCACTCTGTGGGCAGAGGCGCTGTGTGGTGGCAGGGTGCCTGGAGCAGTCACATCTATCCAACACCGGTCCCATCTCGAACGACTGTGACAGGAACAAAGCGAGAGACCGGGAATGTGGGCTGGGCTCCCCAGTCTTTACTTCTCAGTAAGACCTGTGCTCTTTTGGAAATGAAGATGTAACAAGCAGCCCTGGGTGCCTGTCATCTGAGAAGGTGGGGTGTTTTACATAGACCTTGAAGAAGTCAAAATCCTGGGGAATGTGGGAATTTTTAGAAAATATTGCTACATTTAGTACCCACGAGTGCTAAATCACCCAGTAGGCCTTTGGTATGGCTTGCTTTAGAACTGATGGAATCAGTTGGTAAGCAGCCTTTGTTACTGGATTTACTTGGGGGAAAAAGTTCCTTGAGATGATCTGATATGTTTTTGACTCCCAACGATTAATATTTGCTTTTCTTTATCTCCTGTATTTTTAGAAAATGAAGTGCTATTTCTCTTATGAAATGTGCTTATGAATGTGTGTTCCAACTGAGACTTTTAATTATCACTAGGGAATTACCATGAATCGGCCTCACTTGGATGCAAAAAATAATAATGATGGGCTCTTTTCAAGAAAATATATTCTTGAAAGCATTTCTTAAATATTATATTTTTGTTGCGCATGTAATTTTACCATCTTGCAGGCTCCCCTTTTCCCTTCATCTTCCATACCCTTGTATCGTAAGAATATAGGATTCCATCAGCAGAATGTTGGAATGTCTCCATAGATGCTGATCAGAAAGACAGAAGGCTGTGCTGGGTGGTGGGGATTAGGTTACCTTTTGGATTTTTGAAGTTTTTTCCCCACACGTTAGTTTGAATAGCCAATGATGTGTTTATCATTGTTGGGAAAAAATATGACTGTCCACACAGCTTCTTTTCTCTTCCTTTGGTAAGATTGTAAATATTATCTTCAAATAAATAACTCATAAACAACACAATACCAACATGAGTGCTTTCTCAAATGCATTCGCATAAGAGATGGCACAGGTCACGTGACTATAAACGTACTCCCTGTGAAACAGGTGCTTTTGTCTGGGAGCTCAGGTTTCATTTCTTGTGGAATTTTTTACAGGATCCACAGTGGATTTCGTAATCTGTCTCTAATACCTTTAAATCTTTGCCTGCTTCCTTTGTTAAGGAAATCATTTCTTTAAAGGCTGCTTGGTCTTCTTTGTTAATTGGTTGAAGAGTTCAGTCAGGAACAATTCCTTTCTACAACAAAAAGAAATACAGGGCCAGGGGCCATGAGTCTTGAGCGGAATTTGGATGTTTTTCTGGGAGATAATCAAGAATGTGATTATCTTCAGCTCCCAATACAGCCACCACTGTGACTTGGCACTTGGTATTAAAAATCCACCCTTCACAACAGTTTGCCTTCAGTTTTGAAATCTGTGGGCTCATCACCTTTGGAGGTATCTCCTTCTGTCTAGCTTTGTTCTTTTTATTTAGATAAGTGCTGTCACATTTTCAGTCTTCTGGGGTAAGGAAGTAGTCACATGTCATTTTCTTCATCGAAAAAGTCTCCTAGATCAGGTAGTCACCTTGGCAACCCAAGGCTTTCTAGAATCAGCAAAAGGAGAGAGAGAACAAGAGGCTCTCCTTAGAGATAGACAACATCGATGTAACAGAGTGAAGTGAAGTGAAACTCGCTCCGTCATTTCCGACTCTTTGCAACCCCATGGACCGTGCAGTCCATGGAATTCTCCAGGCCAGAATACTGGAGTGGGTAGCCTTTCCCGTCTCCAGGGGATCTTCCCAACTCAGGGATCGAACCCACGTCCCCTGCATTGAAGGCGATTCTTTACCAGCTGAGCCACCAGGGAAGCCCAAGAATAGTGAAGTGGGTAGCCTATCCCTTCTCCAGTGGATCTTCCTGATGCAGGAATTGAACCGGAGTCTCCTGCATTGCAAGCAAATTTTTTACCAACTGAGCTATCAGGGAATGTAACAGAATGTGCCCTGAAAACTGACAGCAACTCAGAACATCTTCAGGGCTCACTCGTACATCAGCCCTGGAGTGTGTCCGGGCACAGTGCCTCCAGGTCAGATAGTGGCCCCTGCAGGTGGGGACTAGACAGGAAGGAAGATTGTTAACTGCAGCACCAGCAGCCACACCTTGACGTGAAGTGTCTTCCCTGCTTTAAATAACCCAGAAGCAAAGTATAACTAATGAGTTGGGTAATGAGACCCAGGGCATTTTAGAACCTAGAATCTTATGATTCAATATCCATTTTACTAGACTTTTTGCCTTTATGGCTTTAGATAAACTGGATCAGGAGTGACCAAAGCACATTGGTGTGATTCTGTGGCACTTTCCCGAAGTGTGCACTTTTTTTTTTTTTTTAATGTTTGTCACTTATATACTTGTATACTTCCATGATGCTTTCTTTAGGCTCTTTCTACATGTATGTAGCTGTCTGTTTAAATATATTAGCTGTTAAAAGTACTATTGATGTTTGGAAACTGGTTCCTGGCCATTTCCATTGTTTGTAGCTTTAGCAGCGTATGTATGTTGGGAAAATATAACAGTAATTAGGAACAAGATCATTCACAAGCCACCAGCCTCACCAATTAACTTCATTTTTCTATTAATTTTTTTTAGAGTTGTAATATTAGAAAATATTAAAGTAATATATACTTTTTAAATACAGTGTGTTGTCTAAACATTTTTCCTCATTGTTCTGTGGAATGTGATTTTTAATGGCTATGTTGAGAAAATTAATTTATGCTACATAATTGACCTAGCTATCCTTCTGTAGTTGTATTTACATTGTCTCAGAGGTTTTGCCTTAATTCAGTAGTAAACATTCCACCTCACCTTCTTATTAGAATATTTCCTTAGGATAATTCCTGAGAGTATAAATATCTGATCAGATGATAGAAAAGATTTTATATCTTCTTAAAACACATTGCCAGTGTGCTTCCCAAAGGGCTCATGCCCATTTTTGTAAGTTGGCATCTTTCACATAGAGATCCTCTTTACAGGCCTGAAGGAAAGTGTCTGTATCAATGTTCAATCTTAGTGCTAGCTTAGACCTGAAATAAGCTCAGCTGGAAATTCTGTCCACCAACTGCCCCTCATCTCTTGAGAGCAAGTTTATTCTCCAACATTAGTTGGAGACTGGCAGGGTGTGGTCTGCCCTTTGGACCTGAGGTCTTTCCCATTTTTCTGTCCCATAGGCATCCTGGGGCACTCTGTCAGCTCCCGTTTAGTGTAGAGAATATATGTGGCTGTGCCTCGGGGCTTAAAACTGTAGCAGTTGAAAAGCCTTTAGAGTGAATTATTAAATCTAAACCAGAGCCTTTTGGCTTCCTGTGCTTGACTTGGAGACTGTTCCATTATGGTAGTTTTTTACAAAACACTTCTGAATGAGAAATACATTCCAAATCTCTTTTCCCCCCACCTTTCCTGCCAAACGCCACCAGGAAACAGAATCTGGTTACTTCAGTTAGAATATATTAATCCTGACCCTCTCCAGCCCTTGGGACTTTTCAGGTTAGGCCCACATGGCTTCTATTTTTACTCTAGTCTAAACTGTGGTCATATGGATGGCAAAATAAATACTAGAATATTTTAGTTCGGGAGGGAGAGAGGCAGCAGTGCTTATAATAACATGGCAGCAAACCTCTCTCTTCCCTCTGCTTGATATTCCAAAAAAGGAAGAAAGCGCCACTCAGAGCACATCTGTAAGTCATGAACATTTTCCTTTTGTGTGTCATGCATATTCAACATAACCCCCCTCCCCACACGGCACAGCCGTTGCTTTAATATCCATTGCTCCGTAAGATCCCTAGTTTTGGTGCCGACAAATTTAATTCAAGACCCAGGTAACTTCCCTTCTCTCTTTGGATTAAGATTCCAAACCCTTTATCACAAAGAGAAGTGCAAAGTGGTGGTGTGTTCTGCTCTTGTACCCCACTGCCTACCCCTCACCCTCTACCTCCTTTTTCACATCCATGTCCCTGAAGAGGAAGACTGGTTTTGTTTACATTTGAAAAGACCCTGATGCTGGGAAAGACTGAAGGCAGGAGAAGAAGGGGACGACAGAGGATGAGATGGTTAGATGATCCCACTGACTCAATGGACATGAGTTGAGTGAACTCCAGGAGTTGGTTATGGACAGGGAGGCCTGGCATGCTGCAGTCCATGGGGTCGCAAAGAGTTGGATAGGACTGAGCTACTGAACTGAACTGAATCCTAGGAAGAAAATTTTTTTTAAAAAATGGATTGAATTTCACAATATAGATGTTTCAAAACTCAAAAGTTACAAAAGGACATAAAGTGAAAACTCTCTCCAGGTGAGAGATTTTGCGTTTAATTAGTTGACCCTGTAATTTTCTCTAGGTGACAAAGCATAAAGTATGTCAAGAATTTAGGTGCAAGGCTTAGATTTCTTTCTGCTCAATTTAGTCGATGGCTTTTCTTCGTGAGATGGTGGCCTATAGAGACTGAGGGCTGTGCAACAGGGGGCTTTGTAGAGTGATATGGCTGTGATATGGTTATTGGCAAGGGAGCAGATTCTTGCGTATTGGCAAAGAACTGTCTGTAATCACAGCCATTTGTTGTTACCAAGGCTTAGTTTAAAGAGAAATGGGACCGAGGCCCTGAATCCTGCCTGTTCTATGTTGTAATTCTTGGGAGTGGGGGTGGGGATGCAGAGGAGAATTGCATCCTTCAGTTAAATAAGCATACAGGGCCTTCTGGGTCCTCCTGTTTGAGATATTGGTTTAAATTTACCCACCAAACCATTTACTGAGCCAGGACCATACTGTAGACTCAACGGACAAACCCTGAAGGAAGAAAAATAATGTTGAAGCAGCTACTCCAACATACCTATGGTGAGACATCTTTTGTGACAATGATATAGATTCTGTTGAATCATTAATATGCATTGAGATGAGCCAAGTAATCCTTTGGTCAGATTTTTTTGCTATTGTTTTTCTTAACATGCTGATTGTTGGACTGAGCATTTTATTAGAGAAAGATTTTGTTTGTGCTTTGTTGGCTAGCAAATCGAAGTGTTTTGACCCACATTCTGTTCTTTTTTAAACAAAGAAGAAAATTTTGACTGTGAAGTACACTAACTCAGTGTTACTTTTTGAAACACTTCTCAGCCATTCCGATGTACTCCAGAGACTAGTGTTGTGCCCGGCTCCTTGGAGGCATTCTTAATGAGTTGGTGAATTCTTCTAAAGTCCTCCTTATCTTTCTGTTAGTCCTCCTCGCAATATAAGGCTAAATTCCAGATTCCGCTTTTCATATGGAGACCTTGTAAGAGTTCATGGATTGCGTCCCCCCCCATCCCCGATGTGTTTTAACCAGGTAACTCGTTTCAAATATGTGGTTATTTTCTTTCACCCAGTGGCTTTAAGCTTGCTTTCAGCCTTTCAGAAAAATGTGACCTCTCCTATTTGTTGAACCTTTATCCATATGCTGGCTCTAAAGCAGTAGGAGATACAGAAAATACCAGACCTGCTCCTGGTTCCTCAGCCTCTTCAAGTAATGTACATTCTAAGGGGTGAGGTAAGATTATCGCATTCAACAGGAAAATCTGCCATGACTAGTAAATTCTGAATGAGTGGTTCAGACCTGCAGAATTGTAGGTAGTTACTTGTAGGAATTCTATCATCTCCCATGCTTTGGTTTGTTTCAGAAGGTTCGTGTAACTAGTTGAATTCTTTCACAGTCGCTGATGATTTGACTCTCTTAGAGTTTATTTTTTGATGTGACATTTTGATGAGCAGCCCAGTCATCTTTTTGCTTCATACTTCACACGCAAATGTGATTCTGCCTTCCTAAACCTGATATTTTTCTTTCCAGAATTGGGTTTATTTTCCTAATAGACACAAGTAAATAATTTATACTAAATTCCCACTTAATGGAAACGCATGCTGAAGTGTTTCTTAACGTTAGAGACTAGCTTTTTATGTAATTAAGGACCAGTGTAGGTGTTTGAAGCAGGTCTGAGCTTAAAGACTTTTCTTAAGGATTTCTTAAGTAGAGATTTAAGAATCTGCTTTCATGTGTGACCTCAGCTTTTGTATGAGTTACACACAGGATGGTAGAATAAGTCTAGGCCATTGTTAGACAGCAGAGCATTTTATGTAAACAAGTCCTTAGAATAAGTGCTTGGTAAATACAGTAGCACTTGCCTGTAAATATATAATGCAGTCATATCTCACACATGTTCAGGGACCACAGTATGTTTCCCAACAGTAAACATAGGTTTCTTTCCTTCCATTACATCTTTGATTTGGATGGGACACCTAATAGAGATGAAGGTGTTACTAAAAATGAATGAGTGACAGTTGGCATCCTTCACAGGGGCAGTGTACAGGATGTTAGGCAGAGAAGAAATTGTTAAGCTAGAATTCTAACTCTTCACACAGATTTTTCCCCATCTATAATGCCAAAAACACTAGTTCTGAAAGATGTTAAATAAATTTTCAGGGCATGTGGGGAGAATTTCCATGGCCAAAGTTTGAAAGTGTTGGATCAAGCAGAGTTCAACAAAACTCTTGTATTACAGTTCTTCTCAGGGCCTTTATTATGATTACATGTGAATTACAAGGCGGGATGGTGGGGGGTGGGTAGTGGGCAGGCCCAGCAAGGCCAACACTCTCAGTGAGCACACATTTTAAAGCCCCTGTCTCTTATACACATCTTTGTTGGCTAGCAAATCGAAGTGTTTTGACCCACATTCTCTTCTTTGTTTAAANGGGGTGGGTAGTGGGCAGGCCCAGCAAGGCCAACACTCTCAGTGAGCACACATTTTAAAGCCCTGACTTGGACGTGAATCCTTATTCCCCACTTCTGAGCTGTCTGTCTTTGGACAAGCCTCAGTTCCTTGGTCTGCAGTGGAGATTGTTGAGATGATTAGATTTGCCAGTGCTTATAAAACACTTAACACAGAATGCCTGGCACATAATAAACACTTAAGAGTTAGCTACAGTTAATCCTTTTGAACCCCAGGCTGACTAGCTCTGATAGCTTCGTGTTGTGGGGCATTATAGTTTAATAGCAAAAGCCCAGAATTTAGGTGGCAAATGTTTTGGGCTCCAGTTTGACCACCAACTAGACTGGATGATTTTTAAGTGACTTTTTCACTGTGATGTTCTGTGTCTTCACTTTTGAAAGAAATAGGTCATCCGGATGCCTATAATGTCCAGTCAAGCTCTAAGATTATATGTTCCCATTGGCTCTGCCTAAGCCAGAGTTGGCAAGTTCATCTTAAGGGCAAGTATATCATCCCTGTGGGACTATGTAGGAGAAATTTTTCATTATTATTTCATTTACAGTGTGTGTCCAACTAGTAATAAAATAGGTTATTAAGTCATCTCTGGAAAAATAAGCTAGAGTTACAGCCAGGGTCGTGCTTTGTAATCACCATGAAAGTAAATAAGCATTTGCGTCTTTGAGGCCAAGTCAAGTCTGAATGTGCCTTTATGCTGAAACTAAGAAACATCATCCAGGTGCTTGTTTTCTATGAGGCGATTCAGAGTGTCATAACAGGCCGCACAAACATTTAACTTTCATGTCTGAAGGCTAATTTTCTGAAGGTTCAGTTTGGGGGGGTAGTATCCATAAATAGGCTTTCTACTTTCTGACTTTGCTATCAGCCTAAGTTTCCACCATGTGTACGTGCAAGCTAAATCACTGCAGTTGTGTCCAACTCTTTGCAACCCTATGCACTGTAGCCTACCTGGCTCCTCTGTCCATGGGATTCTCCAGGCAAGAATCCTGGAGTGGGTTGCCGTGCCCTCCTCCAGGGGATCTTCCCAAATCAGGGATCCAACCCACATCTCCTGCAGCTCCTGCATTGCAGGTGGATTCTTTACCACTGAGCCACCAGGGAAGCCTCAGTTTCCACCATAAGGTGAATTTAACACCTACAGCTTTGAGCTTTATCTTGACCACTCTTTATTGGTTGCACTAGTTTAAGGCATTTAGAGGACATCCATCTAGTCGATAAAGCAGTGTATCTTTTGAGGAAGACCTCATTTCTAAATAACAGATTTCCACCCCAGCAGTTGGAAACATGAGATTTGCTGGATGTAAGCTTTACCTCATAATTTAAAAAACCAGCAAGTAGATTTATTCAGTTGCCATCTCACACATTTTCTTTGCTGAGACAATGAGAAGATTTGTGATATTTCTTATTTTGAGATTAGTGCACTTGTGGTCTTTTATGTACCAAATCAGCATTTTTTTTACTTCATTTTAATTCCAAACATCATATATGTTTGGGCTGAACTGTTTGGTCAGAATATTGGTTTTCATCATCCTCAAGTACATGAGCCCCTCAATTTTCTGTCCTTGGAGGAGTTTATTTCCTCTTAGGGGTTTTGTATAAAGTAAATTGATGTCACCAGGTCTGAATGGAGATTTTTTGTTGTCTTTGATTTGTGTGTGTGTGTGTGTGTGTCATGGAACCTGGGGTGTGGGTGGAGGAAGTCGCAGTAACCGACTGGCAATGCGGGTGAGGTCGTGTAGTGGAAGAATGTCTTTCAAGGCCAAGGAGTTTTATCCAGTGGAAGATAGGGAGCCAAGAAAGGGTTTTTTATATTAGCAGGGGAGCAATGTGGTCATGTTTAAGAATGGTTCCTCGGCAGATGATGGATTCAAAGACAAAGCCCTGAGGGGTGGCTGAGGAAGGAAGCCTTTGTAACGGTCCAGGCCCAGCGTGGCACGGTTGCTGCAGTTTGAAGGGCAGGGAGGAAGCGATAGAGTTGGGAGACAAAGGCAGATTTTACCAGCCTTCAGGCATTACCTCCTCTGTGGAGGTAACTCGGGGCTCGGTTTCCATGGCTGAACCTCCGTTTTGTCCTGCGGTTGCTTTTCCTCCTCATTGTACCTCGTTGCTTTCCACATCTTCCCTCTGCTCTCCCACAGCATGTCTCGCGTCAGCTGAGGGGAGAACGGTCTGAAAGACCAGCCTTGTTTTTCTTCCAGCTTGTTCTCGGAGCCTTGGTAGCCCACAGTATCGACGCTGCCCCTTGGTCACGGCCAGTCCCCAGTGAGACAGATTCGATAGGAAATCCTGCCGTCGAGCTGGGCCTCTGCACGCTTCCTCCCCTGGTTTCTTTCCTCCAGGGGCTCTGTCTCATCGAACGCAAGAGTGTTCCATGTGTCTTGGGGTTTTCTGCTTAGTAAGGCAAGTCACGGTTGGCTGGTGTAGAAGCCGTAGTCTTGAGTCACCCCTTTTCTTGGCTTTTGGAAAGATGCATGTCTTGCCCCCAGGGAATGTGAGTGCAGAATTCATTTCCCTTTCTGGGCATGTTAACTGCAGCAATACTTTCTGCACAGAGTGCGGAGTCTTCACCAAAGTAATTGTCAAGTTTGCAAAGATTTTTTTTGTTTTGTTTAGAAGAAAAGACAGTGGAGGTTTTCTTTGAGCGTTATCTGCTACCTTGGGAAAAGAAGCCTGCTTATATGAGATCAGGCTATGGAAGGCTGTGTGTGTGTGTACGTGTGTGTGTGTACGTGTGTGTGCGCACGCGCATATGCTAAGCTGCTTTAGTTGTATCTGTCTCTTCGCAACCCTATGGACTGTACCCACCAGGCTTCTCTGTCCATGGGATTCTCCAAGCAAGAATACTGGAGTAGGTTGCCATGCCCTCCTCCAGGGATCAAATGTGCAGCTCCTGCGACTCCTGCAATGGATTTTTTACTGCTGAGCCACCAGCGAAGCTTTCTATGGAAGGATAGTTATTGGCAATTCCTCTTAGGTGCTTGGTGCCCCTGATGTCAGAGGAGGAGATAACTTTTAGTGTGATGTCATAATTATTTGTACCACATCAGACAATGGAGGAACAAATCCTTTTAGCTTCCCTCGAGCACATTAAACATCCCATCAGCCCCAGGACTGCCCTGGAGCCTCGCAGAGCCTGAGGGGCTGAGGGGGTGCCAGCTTCTTTAGAAGTGTCCTGAGCCCAAGTCTTGTAGCAATTCAGGTCCCACAGCCTCCTCCTAAGGAGCTGGTTGTCATAGAGAAGTGAGCTGCTTGTCAAGCCAGCCTGTGTGGTTGAGTCGTGAGGTGGCCACAGTCCTTTGGGAGACGTGTTTTGGCCCATCTGCCTGTGTGTGTGACAAACGTGCCCATCTAGCAACTGGGTCACCTAATGAATAGACTTGCACTTTATAAGTAGGGATTAAATATTTCGTGTGGCCCGTGCCACCTCCAACTTCTTTGACAGAGCCAAGAGAAAAAAATCATTCAGTGTTGAGAAAAGGCAAACAGGTTTCTGCTTTTAAGTTCAAGGTTGTGCAAATAGGTTCCTGTCCACGTGTACAGTTTGGGACTGATGATCTCCAAGGCTTCGGATGGAAAGATATCAACCGTAGGAGTCCCCCAGGACTCGTGACATGTGTTAACTGTGAAGCCTGAATTAAAGGCCAGTTTGTTTTAGGTAATCTCAGTCAGCAAATATTTCTTGAATCCCCATGCCTTCCAAGAGGGCCAGAGAACTCAGGTCATTGAGGTCCTGCCTTCTCCAAGTGTGCTCTGCTGAGGGGCCACAGAAAAATGCACACCAGACAATTAACAATAACACTGAGCCTTTGTCTTCAATTGTTCCGGCTAAAAATCCAAAATAGTAGTTTCTAACAAGGGGACATGGAAGGTCTGAAAAAACAGAGCCTGAGAGAAAGAATGAGAGGGCTCTGCCTGTGGAGTTCATAGGACAAAGTTTAGTACACGCGAGATAGCAAACGGCCCAAGCGCTGTTTGCTGAGCTCCTGCTGCCCACTAGATGGTGTGATTGGGGGGGGGTTGGGTGAACTGAGGACGTATGAAGCACAGTCCTTGCCCTCGTAGGAGCTAAGAGACTGCCAGGGTCAGTGACGCCGATGGTGGGGCTGTGGAACCCACGGCTCCTGTAGGTTCACGAGCTTTGGGAACCCCGGCCTGGACTGGTGAAAGCCTTGGAGACTGCTATCATGCAGCATGGCCTCAGAGGGCAGAGTTAAGCTCTGACCGTTCTAGGAAAATTCCAGCACACTTTTGTCTCAGGGTGGTTATTCAGTGCCTGCCGGCCAGGCCACTGAAAAACCAGGGCCTCATTAAGGTCTCAGTTCTNGAGGGCAGAGTTAAGCTCTGACTGTTCTAGGAAAATTCCAGCACACTTTTGTCTCAGGGTGGTTATTCAGTGCCTGCCGGCCAGGCCACTGAAAAACCAGGGCCTCATTAAGGTCTCAGTTCTCAGAACGTGCCGATGTGGCCGCTTAAGCAAAGTGGGCATCGATACGTTCACGGTAGTTGTTGCTGAGGCCTGGAGGACACTGGCATGGGTTTAGGACACTTTGGTCTCTCCAATCAGCTGTCGAAACCCGAGAGAAGAAAGTGGTGCCGTGATGGGGTGGCCCCGGTGTCCTCCTTGGAAGGTTCCAGTCCAGTGACAGCTGGAGCAGAAGAAGGCTTTATTTTATCAATAAAAGGAAATTTAATGAAAGCCACTGTAATGAGGGAAACATTTTTTTGTCATTCCTCTTAAAAACAAACATTCCATTTGATTTTTAAAAAAATAAGACAATAATGAGTGCTGCCTTTTTCCAAACACAAGGGTTTTTTAGAGGCTTATAGGCTGCTGTATTTGTTTCTGGGCTGTCATGAGATACTGGTGGTAAAATATCAATTTACTGAAACCATTTAAGAAAAATTATACATCTACTCAGCCTCCACTTCATGCGAATGACTCTCTTGACAGGATTAGGTTGAATTTTAATACTAAAACTCTTACTGAAGAGCTAAGAAGCTGTGGAACTGGTCAACTTAGTGAATGATCCCTTTCCCTCATCAGTGTGTGATTTGCTGTTACCCAGTGCCAGGAATATAAAAAGAATGCGCTCGTGTGGGTTTATCTGCATTTGTCATTAAGGCTCCACTAAGCCTGTGGGCCCTAGATGCGGCTTGCGGTGGGCTTGACCTGGTCCACAGCCTCGCGGGCCCTGCTCCTGGCGGGGTGTGGTGCTGGCCTCCGCACGTCCCCCGAGAGCTTCTGGCCATGCTGGTGCCTCTCTGAGTGTGGCCGGGCCTGTAAATGTCCAAGGGACCTTGACGCATCCCTGGGAGGTGATTTTTCCCAAGCACCCTAATACATCCCCAAGGAAGTCTTAAATGAGTTGACTGTCTTGCAGCTTTTCCAGTCAAGGAGCCTCACAGTGACTTTTGGAAAGCAGATGGCTCCAGCTAGCACTGGGGCCACTGGCACTCAGACAACTTTAGTGGGAAGTGAGGAAATAAGCCCGTGATAGGTGCTTCTGAGGCATCTTCTGAGGATCCACTGGGTTAGGTTTCCCTCAGGAGCATTGTCTGTGGTCAGCCCTTGACGTCATGCGACTTGCCAGGGTGTGCCGAGGAAAGGTAGGGACAAAAATCAGTTTTAAGGAAAAGGAAAGAGGGACAGGTAGTCACTGAGGTATAAGCCTGAACAGTGAGATGAATGAATAAACTCATTTCCTAATTTCTCACCATCCTGAACCCCCTCTCTCTCCTTTCTCAGCGGGCAGAGCTGACATCTGATAAAGACATGTACCTCGACAACAGCTCCATTGAAGAAGCTTCAGGAGTGTATCCTATAGANCCTAATTTCTCACCATCCTGAACCCCCTCTCTCTCCTTTCTCAGCGGGCAGAGCTGACATCTGATAAAGACATGTACCTCGACAACAGCTCCATTGAAGAAGCTTCAGGAGTGTATCCTATAGACGATGATGACTATGCTTCTGCATCAGGCTCGGGTAAGGCTAGCTACATCCACACTCATCTCTGTTCTCTGTGTTTGTGTATGCATGTGCACACACACACACTCTTACACACACACACTCACACTGTATTAAACGTGCTTCAGGGAAGCGAGTAGGAGGCATAACTGTTAAGGGCACGCTCTGTGGAGTCACAGTGCCTGGATGTGAATTCTAGCTCCCAGCTACTTGAGCTGTAAGATCTTGGAAACATATTTAATTTGACTGAACCTCAGTTTCCTCATTTATAGAATGGAAAATGATAATAATCCCTCCCACACAGGGTTGTCATGCATCTTAGGGGGTTGATAGATCTGTAACTCAGAGCTTACTGCTTGGCATGTAGTCAGTGTTCTGCCAACATTATCAGAGTGATGTCATGAAAACCACCCTCAAATACTAGTTTCATAAAACTGCCAACCCTACCTTAAAGCTTATAGATGAGACCAAGAAGAGTTATGCTTTCTTACTTCTCGTGTATTGCTCAGAAGTAGGAGGGAGAATGCAGCAGCCAAGTAAAATGATTGTACGCTGATATCTTCAACTCCTGTGGTGTGAAAGTGAAAGTGAAGTCNCTTGCATGTATTCTTGCCATGTCTTCTTAATATCTTCTGCTTCTGTTAGTTCCATACCATTTCTGTCCTTTATCGAGCCCATCTTTGCATGAAAAGTTCCCTTGGTATCTCTAATTTTCTTGAAGAGATCTCTAGTCTTTCCCATTCTGTTCTTTTCCTCTATTTCTTTGCATTGATCCAGTGGTTGTCAAACTGTAGAATTATCTGGAGAGCTTTAAATAAGTACCAACAATAAGCAGTGCCAGTTTTGCTCAGTCCAGACAATGAAACAGTCTCTAGTGGTGGTCTTTTATATATATATATTTTTTTTTTTTTTCTTTAACTTTTCAGGTGATTTCAGATTTCAGTGTAATCTTAGGTCATTTGTACACGATGGCTGACATTGGTGCTGAAGGTTAGAAAGCCAACAGATGATTTCTGTGATGGTGTAATGTGCTATAAAGTGTTCTGGGGTTTTTGAGAGGTGGAAGATCAGGGCTTTATGAAGGACAAATGGATAATGAAAGAAGTGAAAATTTTGTATTGGAGTTAGCTAGAAGAACTGTATGAACCGAGGCACAGATGTTAGGAATCAGTTTTGGTAAGTAGGTGTTAATACAGATGGCTTTTCAGGGCTTCCTACTGGAGATTAAGCAGTGGCCTTGGGAGATGGATTGGAAGCCACTCAACACTTGCAGTTGGGTATGATGTGGTGAAGACCTAGATAAAGCCTCAGGAATGAGAATCCATGGAAGACACTGAATTTGAAGGAATGGTGAAAGGCAAATTGAAAGGAATATATATATATATATATACATACACACACACACACACACACACACATATATATATATATGATATATGAAGTATCACTTAGTCATGTCCACCTCTTTGCGACCCTGTGGACTGTAGCCAGGCAGGCTCCTGTGTCCATGGAATTCTTCAGGCAGGAATACTGGAGTGTGTTGCCATGCCCTCTTTCAGGAGATCTTCCCAACCCAGGGATTGAACCCAGGTCTCCCACATGGCAGGCAGATTTTTTACCATCTGAGCCACCACCAGGCAAGCCCATTGAAAGGACTGTGACATACCAAAACATATAACTTGAAATGTGCCAAAATAACTTTGGGGGTCCAAGAGAATAGTAGTTACTATTGATGAAAATGGAGAGGGGGGTCGATCTGTTATGATGGTACACCCAAGGATGAGGGTCCTGTAGGGTGCTGGTGGGTAAGAATAATGCTGCCTGGAGGTGAGATGGTGAGAGCTGTAGAATACTCAGGAAACTGAGAGTGCCCTTCACTAGACAGAAAAGGTGAGGTCCAGAAAAATAGTGGATCAGGGCCACACAGGAGTTCCTTACAGAACCCAGGGCCCCCTGAAGTCTAGGTTCTAATCCAGGGTGTGGTGAAGGTGTGAAATGAAGTGAAGTGAAGTCACTCAGTCGTGTCCACTCTGCGACCCCATGGACTATAGCCTACCAGGCTCCTCCCTCCATAGGATTCTCCAGGCAAGAGTACTGGAGTGGGGTGCCATTTCTTTCTCCAGAGGATCTTCCTGACCCAGGGATCGAACCCGGGTCTCCCGAATTCCAGGAAAAAGCTTAACTCTGAGCCACCAGGGAAGGCCAGGGTGTGGTAAAGGTGTAAGAGTGAATAAATAGTGGAGATCATTACAGATGAAGCTTGTTGGCTGTGCCCCACAGAGTGGTAGCAGGCAGAGCCCTGGGAGAACACTCAGGGAGAATGCCTGCAGGGAGGCTGCCATCGCAGTACCCCAGGTCGCAGAAAGGTGATGAAGGAGTGAGTTGGATTGGGTAATGATGTTGGGTTGGAGCAGCCAGAAAGGGATGGTGGCCTGAAGACTGAAGAGTGTTAAGAAAGCTAGAGACCCTTGTGAAATGTCAGCTTAGCGAATAACCACGCCATTAGGGTTATTGCAAACTCAATATATTGTCCGTCTTGCCTGTAAATGTGATGGGTGTAGTATAAAACCATGAACAATGAGGGTCCACCATAGGACTCACCCATTGGTATACACATCACACAAAGGGATTATTTCATTTATTTTCTAAACCCAGTGTTTGAATGAAAACAAAACAAAACAAAACAAAACAAAACTTGGGAAAGTCCTTACTATTTCTTTCTTCCAGCACATTAAAAGAAGATTTTTATAATCTTTTTTTTTTTTTTTCCTATACCAGTCACCTGAAGAAGTTGATAAGGAAAAAGTTCACCTCCCTGACTCAGAAAGGAAAATGGACCCAGCTGAAGAGGATACAAATGTATATACTGAGAAGCACTCAGACAATCTGTTTAAACGAACAGAAGTCCTGGCAGGTCAGTAGCCCAGTGGAGGGTCCTTAAACAGGCTTCTGTTTGTCTGAGTGATGTTCAGAAGTATCAGCGGGGTTTGCCGGATGCTACCTTACTACTGAAAACCATCTTGAGCGCCTGTCTCATTTCAGAGGGAGTGAGGCAAGGGTTAGGCAGTGGTTGTCTCCGTTTTCTGTCAGCTCCCTCAGCCTACCCCTTGGCTCGTCATTTGAGTTGGGGTGAGGAGAGGCAAGAAGAAAGTTAAGACCTAAATTGGTCTAGAACAACTGGGTGTCAGGTATGGCAGAATGTGAAGCTCAGCCAGGCTTGATCCAAGACCTCCTGATCTCAAGATAAATTTAAGAGAAAAGAAGGTTCTTTATGGAGAGGGCCGTTGATACAGTGCCTATGGCACAGAAGGATGTTGTCTCTAATCTTAAACAAAGTATTAACCTTTGATTTTAAAGGGGAAGATATGCAAGATTTTAGAACACCATCCTTTTTAAAAATTTTCGTTTTATTGAAGTCTATTTGATTTTCAACGTTCTGTTAGTTTCTGATGTACAGCAAAGGGATTCAGTTATACATATAACAGGTTACATCTGCTAATCCCAAGCTCCCATTCTAGCCCTCCCCCACCCCCACCCCTCCCTTACCAACCACAGATCTGACCTCTACCTTTGTAGAACACTTGATCCTTGAGAGGAAAGTTCCAAATCCAAGATGACAAAGGAAATTTGCATGCTTTTTTCACAGTTCCCTTTGCAAAATTTAAGTCAGTTATGTCATGTTTTGTGTTTTCATTGAAAAAGCAATTAGAAGATTAGATTACAAAAATGTGAATGCTGAAAAGGCTTAAGAGTTTTAATGTATGGAACTAGTTGAGGTCACAGCCAGGTTTTTTCTTATTGAGGCTTTTGGGTGATATTATTAATACTAATCAAAGGAAGTATTATATCTCTTGAAGAATGTCAGCTTTGCTTAATACCTGGTTGCTTCATTGAATCCAGTTTTTTTTTTAGTTTGGGGGTTTTCAAATTAAGCTTTTTATGAAAGTGTCGATAAATTGGCCTTAACAAAGCTAATTTCTACCATCCTTGAATCTCTTCTAAAAGTAATCTTCCTTTTGGTGTGTTTCAGCTGTCATTGCCGGCGGAGTTATCGGCTTTCTCTTTGCAATTTTCCTTATCCTGCTGTTGGTGTATCGCATGAGAAAGAAGGATGAAGGAAGTTATGACCTTGGCGAACGCAAACCATCCAGTGCTGCTTATCAGAAGGCACCTACTAAGGAGTTTTATGCGTGAAAACTCCCATTTAGTGTCTCTATTTATGAGATCACTGAACTTTTAAAAATAAAGCTTTTGCATAGAATAATGAAGATCTTTGTTTTTTGTTTTTTTTCATTAAAGAGCCATTCTGGCACTTTAATGATAAAAATCCCGTTGTATTTAAATCTTTTCATGTATTTCTTTAGAACTACGTAAAATTCAAACTTAACATCTGCAGTGTTCTGTGAATAGCAGTGGCAAAATATTATGTTATATGGACTCAATGTACATGGAATCAGTTTAAATTTCTATGCGCAAATATGAAAAGAGTGTTTTTATCCGATGGTTCGAAGGTGAAAGCGATTTCATTTGTGTCAGCATGTCTCAGAGTGACCTTATCAAGTTGGTCTTACTTTGTTAATTTATCTGTTGTTCCCCTCTCCTCTGCTCGCCCTTGAAAACAAAACAAAATTCTATGCCTTTAGTAGCTGTTACGGTGCAATTTGTCTTTGGGTAATTCAGATAATGGTAATTTAGTGTATATGTGATTTTCAAATATGTAAACTTTAACCTCCACTTTGTATAAATTTTTAAGTGTCAGACTGTCCATTTTACACTTGCTTTATGTTTCATTACCTGTAGCTTCAGGCAGATTTGCAACAGCAAATTAATGTGTAAAATTGGATTATCGCCACAAAACTGTTTAGTCATGTCTATCCATTCAGATCTTTTGAGAGGATTTGATGTGAGTTACTGATAAGCCTCAGCAAACCCAAAGATGCTAACAGTATTTTGAGAAGTTGCTGCAGATTCCTTTGGCCACTGTATTTGCTGATTTCTTGCAATTTGAAGGTACGAGTAGGGACTTAAGGAAAAAAGCAGTTTTTGTTCTTACAAATGCATTTAAGTTGTAAACGTCTTTTTAAGCCTTTGAAGTGCCTATGATTCTATGTAACTCGTTGCAGACTGGTGTTAATGAGTATATATAACAGTTAAAAAAAAGTTGGTATTTTATAAGCACAGACAATTCTAATGGTAACTTTTGTAGTCTTACGAATAGACGTAAATTGTAATTTGGGAATATAAAAACTACTGAATAAATCATGTGGCCTAATATTGAAAATGTCACTGTTATAAATTTTGTACATTTTTGATCAAATGTACACTTTCCCTTTGCTAACGACCGTCTGCTCTCAAGGATGTTGTGGGTTTGATTTCTGAGTGTTCCATGGTGTCTGTAAATCAAAACCAAAGAGCTCATTTGATGAGGCTGTTTATTATCAGATTCGCTTCTGAACTGGCCAGAGGAAATCTGAATGTATCATCCTGTGTGTGTTTGGATGTAGATATTGGAAGGCTGCCAGGGAGGGAATTGTGAGTTTCACAACCTTTATAGAGATAGCTAATGGCAATATTGAGATGGATACCTGCTCTGGCAAATAACTTTTAGGACTATCATTTCCAAAGAACTAAAGAGGGCTTTCCTGATGTCAGTATCTATCCCTCTGGATTGTTTTACCTTTGAAACTGTGCTCCGAATCTCTCCTGAAGTTTAACCGAAGAAGTAATAGATGGAAGAAGTAATAGATGGAATACCGTAGTTCACACTATGGGGAGGAAGAGTCCCTCAGGGAGGTTCTAGGCGTTAAAAGGAGGGCTTCACTGCTTAGGAATTAGATTGCCAGAGAACTGTGATGCCTAAGGAAGAGATGGAAATGTGAGGGTACCCTGGTGCCCTGGCTGGGGACTTCCTTCTAACTGAACATTTCCTTTTTCTGTTTTACCACCAATTTTGTTTTAAAGTGTGAACTGCCAAAGTAGGAAGAAGACAGCAAAAACAGCAACCTTTCCAACATATAATTTGCTTTTAACGAAGTATGAATACTTGCTTCATTTAGAGAACATTCCCTGGAATTGCCACAGAACTCAATTTAAAAAAAAAANTATTTTGAGAAGTTGCTGCAGATTCCTTTGGCCACTGTATTTGCTGATTTCTTGCAATTTGAAGGTACGAGTAGGGACTTAAGGAAAAAAGCAGTTTTTGTTCTTACAAATGCATTTAAGTTGTAAACGTCTTTTTAAGCCTTTGAAGTGCCTATGATTCTATGTAACTCGTTGCAGACTGGTGTTAATGAGTATATATAACAGTTAAAAAAAAGTTGGTATTTTATAAGCACAGACAATTCTAATGGTAACTTTTGTAGTCTTACGAATAGACGTAAATTGTAATTTGGGAATATAAAAACTACTGAATAAATCATGTGGCCTAATATTGAAAATGTCACTGTTATAAATTTTGTACATTTTTGATCAAATGTACACTTTCCCTTTGCTAACGACCGTCTGCTCTCAAGGATGTTGTGGGTTTGATTTCTGAGTGTTCCATGGTGTCTGTAAATCAAAACCAAAGAGCTCATTTGATGAGGCTGTTTATTATCAGATTCGCTTCTGAACTGGCCAGAGGAAATCTGAATGTATCATCCTGTGTGTGTTTGGATGTAGATATTGGAAGGCTGCCAGGGAGGGAATTGTGAGTTTCACAACCTTTATAGAGATAGCTAATGGCAATATTGAGATGGATACCTGCTCTGGCAAATAACTTTTAGGACTATCATTTCCAAAGAACTAAAGAGGGCTTTCCTGATGTCAGTATCTATCCCTCTGGATTGTTTTACCTTTGAAACTGTGCTCCGAATCTCTCCTGAAGTTTAACCGAAGAAGTAATAGATGGAAGAAGTAATAGATGGAATACCGTAGTTCACACTATGGGGAGGAAGAGTCCCTCAGGGAGGTTCTAGGCGTTAAAAGGAGGGCTTCACTGCTTAGGAATTAGATTGCCAGAGAACTGTGATGCCTAAGGAAGAGATGGAAATGTGAGGGTACCCTGGTGCCCTGGCTGGGGACTTCCTTCTAACTGAACATTTCCTTTTTCTGTTTTACCACCAATTTTGTTTTAAAGTGTGAACTGCCAAAGTAGGAAGAAGACAGCAAAAACAGCAACCTTTCCAACATATAATTTGCTTTTAACGAAGTATGAATACTTGCTTCATTTAGAGAACATTCCCTGGAATTGCCACAGAACTCAATTTAAAAAAAAAATTGATACAGCACTCAGAACAGTGTTTACTTAAATTCTTGATGGCCTTAATTCTCAAAGTCCTGTCCCATCACTTACAGAATCAGTCTACTGCAGAGTGATTAAAAGGAAGTGACAGTACTTTCTAAAGCTGCACAATGTCCCTCGGTTATGGAGGTTATGAGTGTAGTGGGTATACCTCTAACTGTGCAAAGCATAGCAAAGTTCAGTTCATAGAATATTAACTGCTTGGAATATTCATGCCAGGAAAAGGAAATTTCTGGCAAATATTTTGTCACTGCTGTAAAGCAAAATATTTGTTAAAGTGCCAAAATAAAGTCTGTCATGCTGAAAGTAAAAAATCATTGTATAGACTGACATCCAGTTTTCTTCAACTCTACGTTTTCTGCTCAGTTTTTTTTTTTTTTAAGATTCAGTAAATACTACTATGAAAAGTGTTAGTAATGATTACCAAGTTCAGGAAAATTTTGGTAAAATATAAATATTAAAGCCAATGTGAAAATTTCCTGTTTCCTTAACCACATCTAAATGATTTCTTGTGTGTGAATGTGGCTTTCTTTGAGAAGCTTGCAGTATTCAAACTGTCCCATTTTGAGCATATGTGGGTAATGGTATGAGCTCATTTTTAAAAAAGTTTCACCTGCAAGTGCCTAGTACCTAAACGTCAGGATTAGGACATGGTTAATAAAGTTGAATTTAGGTTAGACAAGATTATAGAAATTACCATCTATTAACATGAAACTGAATACTTTCAGATCAGATGTTTAAGGAATTATATTTTGGTAATTTTTTTTTGCAAGTAAAAGACAATATACACTTCCTTATTAAGGATATAGCCTGTTTGTCTAGGGTCTAGGAGACAGCTAAATAAGAACAAAATTAATTTACCTTGGTTGCCCTAAAAAACCAAAGGGTACAGTAACTTTGTAGTTTTTAGGAATTTATTTCTTCAATATCTCAGATATTTTGAAACCATAAGGAAAATTTTTAAGTGAGGAGCAAAAATATAAAACAAAAAATATTGCAGGATTAATTTTATAATCCTACATGCGTGCTCAGTTGTGTCTGACTCTGTGACCCTTTGGATTGTAGCCTGCCAGGCTCCTCTGTCCATGGGGATTTTTCAGGCAAGAATACTGGAATGGGTTACCATTTCCTTCTCCAGGGGATCTTCCCGACCCAGGGATGGAACCCACATCTCCTGCATTGCAGGCAGATTCTTTACTGTTGAGCCATCAGGGAAGCCCTAATTTTACAATAAGGATATTCTTTACAGCTTTATTATAATTACATAATGAAATGCTTGAAAAAGTGTATTAAAACGTATTTGGTTTTAAAAGGCAATGACTAAGCAAAACGACTGCTAACTTGAGTTTTTTAAGCTCTAAGCCTCTGGCAGACAACAGTGAGACCCTCAGAGGTTTCCAATTAAAATAAATCAAGCCAGCTGATAAATAGATTTATCTAAGTAATCACTAAGTTTTTCTTCAATGCCAAAGGAGATCCAATCAGTCCATTCTGAAGGAGATCAGCTCTGGGATTTCTTTGGAAGGAATGATGCTAAAGCTGAAATTCCAGTACTTTGGCCACCTCATGGGAAGAGTTGACTCACTGGAAAAGACTCTGATGCTGGGAGGGGTTGGGGGCAGGAGGAGAAGGGGACGACCGAGGATGAGATGGCTGGATGGCATCACTGACTCGATGGACGTGAGTCTGAGTGAACTCCGGGAGTTGGTGATGGACAGGGAGGCCTGGCGTGCTGTGATTCATGGAGTCGCAAAGAGTCTAACACGACTGAGTGACTGAACTGAACTGAATATTTTATGACCATAGTGAAATCAGAGGTTTGTTCATCTCTGGGGAATTAGACTTCGTTGGCATTGAAAACTTGCAGAAGGATAAAACAGTTATCTGCCATTACCAGTTCAATCACTTAGTCACATCTGACTCTTTACGACCCCATGGACTGCAGCACGCCAGTCTTCCCTGTCTTTTACCAACTTCCAGAGCTTGCTCAAACTCATGTCCATTGATGCCATCCAACCATCTCATCCTCTGTTGACTCCTCCTCCTGCCAGTTCTTCGCATCAGATGGCCAGAGAATTGAAGTTTCAGCTTAAGCGTTAGTCCTCCAGTGAATATTCAGGATTGATTTCCTTAAGGATTGACTGATTTGATCTCCTTGCAGTCCATGGGACTTTCAAGAGTCTTCTCCAACACCACAATTCAAAAGCATCAATTCTTCAGCGTTCAGCTTTCTTTATAGTCCAACTCTCACATCCATACATGACTGCTGGAAAAACCATAGCTTTGACTAGATGGACCTTTGTTGGCAAAGTAATGTTTCGGCCATATAGAATTGATAAAACAGAATCAGAATGAATTTTGTTCCACTCTGTCTCCTAACTCTAGGCAACTTCACCCTTATTTATGGTTCTAGGATTTCATTCCTTTTTGTTTATCTGCTGCATATAGTCTTTAGCAGAGCTTATTCTGACCAAGAAATCGTGGTGACTTTGGGAAAATTGGTTTCCTGTGAATTAGCTGGAAGGGTGTAACCTGAGCAACTGTCCTAACCCATAAATAGTGGAGTGAAGCTTTAGACTTTGGTGCTTCAGATGTGCTGAGTGCAAGACTCATTCATTCCAATTGCCTCAACAAAATAGCACACATAAGCCACAAATGCTATGTGCAAGGCATTGGAGGTTTAATCAACAGATATTTGCCTAGTGACTTGTCCTGGGCTCCTTCCTAGAAGCTGGGGGTATAGTGGTGAACTAGGTAAACAGAAATCCTTCTCTCATGGAGTTTGGAGAGGGCTGCATAAGAGAAACAAAATTCGTGGATAAAATCAACAAGTAGAATGGACCTGACCCAGGCTGATGTAAGGGACCGAGGCCTTATTTCAGTCCAGGTGGACTAGGAATGCTGTGGTCACCTTCTCAAAGTCTCAGCAGCTTAAAACAGGAAACATGGTGCTCATGCCACAAGTCCATAGGTTGGCAGAGAGAGCGACTCTGAACAATCGTCATCCTCACTCCAGGTCTCGGGCCAGTGGAGGAGCCATGATCTGGAGCACTGCCAGCCTCGTGGCAGAAGAAAAGTCATGGTGAAACACACAGTGGCTCTTGGGCATCCCCTCAGTGGCAACGTCTGTCACTTCACCCATGTTTCACTGGGCAAAGCAAATCACGTGGCCACAACCAACCCCCCAGGTGCAGAGAAGTACAGTCCCACTCTGTGCCCCTAAGGACAGAGGTGGGCTATTTGGGAACAGGTAGAATTACTACCACCTGGTCAGGAACGTTCTCCAGGAGAGTAGGGCCTGAATGATACGGAGCCAAATGTGCTCACGTTAGGATGGACATCCAGGCTGTGGGATGCCTTTCAGAGGGATGGGGCTCGGCATGTTGGAGGCACAGTGAGAAGGCCAGTGGTGGCTGAGCAAGTGCACAGCTGTAGAAGAGGTGGGATAACAGTGCTGAGATGCATAACTACCTCCTGATTAGTCTTCTTCCTTCCACCTTTGGTCCCTTCTATTTCAGTTCCCGTGAAGAATCTAGGCTGGTCTCTACAATATAAATTATGTATGTCACTTCCTTCAGTGGCTCCTGTGTTACTGAGAATAACATCCTGATTCCTTATACTTGCCCTCCAGATCTTTAGGAACTGAACCCTGGACAATGGATGTAAGAAGACGGGGCAGAGGCTGGGTGGGTGGGTAAGCATGGCCAGTTCAGAGGTCATGATCGTTACCTAGCAGAGAAATGATGGTGGATTGGTGTAAGGTGGTAATAGTGGAGACTCAGAAGCCTGGAGAGGGACTGTTGGGGAGGTGGAATCAATGACTCTTGCTAAAAGATTGGA